>CM041628.1:80091491-80205805 GCA_023333625.1 Bothriochloa decipiens
TCCATACCGGCGAGCACCAGTTCGAGCACATGCTGACAGAACTGAGGAGAATGAGAAGCAATCAGGCACAAGGCCTGAACTGACCAGCCTGCTAAAAAGATTCATTGCTTCTTTCAGGTGCGAGTTCCTCAGTGCACCGGCAATCATTGAATTCCAAGAGACCAAGTCCTTGACAGGCATCCTCTTGAAAATCTGATACGCCTTATCTAGCTGTCCGCTCTTCAAGAATCCCATAAGCATCAGATTGCCATAGAAGGGATCGGTACTCCACTCCAGCATTGACCAAAATAGCTCACATGCTTCCAACATGTGACCGTGGGCAATATATAACTTGAACAGAGGAGGTGTTATATGCTGATTAGATACCAACCCAACTTTAGTGATATGACAATGGATTTCCATGGCAGCATAGAGGTCAGAGCATTTTGCACAAGCTCTGAGAAGGAGAGCATAAGTTCTGTAATCAGGGCAGAAAGCAGTGAAATGGAGCAAAGTGCTATAGTCCATGAGTGACTTTTCTGGGGAGCCTTTCTCTAAAGAAGCTCTGAGGATGGAGTTGCCATATCGAAAGAAGATTCTATAGGGATGTTTCTTCAAACAGTTCGTGTAAGACATATTGCAAACAAGCTTCTGAAAGCGAGTTCACTAGAATGCAGGACAAAAAAAATTCACCAGGCAGCTAGTTTTTAAAGTGCTCCTGTGATCTAAATTATCCACAATGAAGTTGGACAGCACCGTAATCACATAGTAGCAACTAAGGTAATCAGGCAACATGAACCCTATGCTCATTGACTATATCCTGAAATGAACGAATAAAATGGCCATCAATTCTTGTGCAAGAATTTATTAAGAACACAAAGTAAATATTAAGAATATTGCACATGGGGCAGCCACATTTTCCTGGTAACTAATTATCATCTTTGTAGTAACGAAACTCATGCTAGTTGTTTAATATGATACTAATTCAACCAGATACATTCGATAGTAATAACAATGCTAGACCATCCAAGTCATTTCACACCTAGTACTTGCCTTGCTCCTCTACACTCGTACGGTCGTACCATAATTTATATCTTACACGTTACAGTTCTATAGCAACCATATGCTCAACAACTCACCAATTTGCATGTCATGGTACAGAAATCCATGTTGGCCAATAGAACTAGAGGCAAATATAGCAAGCATCCGTTGAACCATCTAAACAGCACATACACATTCATACTTAAAAAAACATCAACGGAAACCAACTAAAAACTAGCAAATCTGGCTACAAGAAAAACTCAACGGCAGTCACAGCGATGCATCCCAGGTGTTCGACGAAATGCCCCCACCAAAAAACAACCAAACAGTGCATCAATGGGGGTCCTAGCAAAGATTAAGAAGGTACCTGCGAACCAGCCGAGGCAACCAAGATCCGAGACGGCGAAAGAGCGCAGAGAGACCGGGAAATTAAACGGTAGTGGGACGCACTAATACAGGGTGGGGTGGGGGAAGAAGCAAAGGTGGACGCTACGGAAGGGATATTCCTTGCGGGGATGCCAAGGCGAGGGAGGTAGGAAGCGAGAGAGGCGTGGAGGAGAGGAGCGGCGGGTGTGGCGAGCGGAGAGGGAGGAGGAGTTGGGGCTCGGGAACCGAAGGCCGGGCGGGGCGGGGGGAGGAGGCGGGGGCGCCCGTTGTTAGCGGATCGATCAACCGCGCCGCGGGCGTGGGGGGTGGGTGATGTGGCCTCCTATTTCTGCAAGTGGCACGTGCTTCCGCCGTGATTACTGATTAGGGAAGTTGGTTTGGCTCTGGGCTCGGTGCCTCTCGGTGGTGATCAAATTCTGGCTTTGGCACGAGTTCGGTGCCTCTCGGCCAGGCGCCCAGGCCGTTTGCTCCAGAAGATCTGGGCCTACCGGAGTGGGAAATGGGGCTAGCACTATAGCTGTGTGGGTGGGCTTACGGGAGTAGAGCAGCGTTTAGTTATCTTTGGGCCCTTAATAGTGCTGACTGCTGAGATGAGAGGCCCGTTTTGTACCTCAACCACTTCAAAGGTAAACTTGCTCTTTATCTTTTTCCTGTGGGCCCGGCATGAGGAACAAATCAATTGCCAGGCATAGTCACGGAGTTGGTAGTGCAGAGACCTATTCCTCACCACAAATCGAATGGTGATGTACAGCCAATGTTTAGGTTGCGTCAGTGCAAGCAGTCCGGCGCAAGTCGTAGGAAAAGCGAGGCTCATGGTTTGCATGTCCCCTGAAGAAGCAGTCTGCACTCATGTCTCATGAGAAATCAACATAAATCATAATCATGTTTAACTTGCAGCAATGATAGCACAGGGGTAAGCTCTTCTATTGCTCGGCACGAATTCATGCATACGGAGTATATTTTATCCACATAAACTTTATCTTTCTTTTTTGTTGTAATAAAATATCTGTTCAGCATGGAAGCATGTTAGTGCTTGCATCCAAGCATAAAATTTGCATGGATGATGGATATCCTGAGATCGTTCTTTGTTGTGCGGCTCTTAATTATTTCTCAAATGGAGGAATGAAAGCCACGTATAGTTTCTGCAACACCTTTAGTCCCAAAGGATCTGAAATTCTGAATATTCTACAACCTGATGATGAACAGTAAGAGCGTGGTGCTATGCAACACGCGCTCTCACACGACATGATTCTGCTGGTTTTAACACTTCAGCTTTCCTTTCCTTTCCTTGTCACCAACAGCACTTTTCTCTAAATAATACTGTAATGCCATAAACATGTGCCTGTGCGTGCCAGTTATGTTGTCTCAGGCACGAAGTGGACACCTTATGTTACGTGCGCAGATGACACACGCTGCGTCTTGAATTGACTCAAACTGCGCATGACGACGTCGTGGGATGACGAGGGAAAGCCAGTGAGCAAATGAATCTTCGGCCTTGTTTAGATTGCCAAGTTTTTTCACTCTCTCTTCATCACATTAATTTTTAGATTCGCATTAAATATAGGTAAAAAATAACTAATTACACAGTTTAGTTGAAAATCACGAGATTAATCTTTTAAATCTAGTTGGTCTACGATCGGACAATATTTATCAAATAAGACGAAAGAGTTACTATTTATCAAATTTATTTTTTTTTCGCAATCCCTTCTTTGTGATCCAGTCCAAGTATCAAACTGAGGCTCTGTGATAACAGGAGACGCAACTACCAGGTGCAAGTTGCTTTCGAGAAGACAAATCTAAAGGATGATCCAATGGTGTCTCGGCTTTTGTTGGCCTGAGAAACGAACGTTGCAACTAGCAACTTGCGGAGAGTTTGAAATGGAGGCTTCTGGCTGGTGACCCTGTACTTGTAGTGGTCCCCTTAACGAACAACTGTCCGCCAAAGATCTTTCAAAATTTGAATGGAAGAAACATACAAGGCCTTAACTCATAGTATCAATTTAGTCCTACTACCTTGATCTGAGAAGCATCCAATGCTCTTCCGCACGCATGCAACAGTCATATCTGAGACCGGTAGGTACCCTCTGCGTCTCTGCCGAGAGTTTGTGCTTGTACTTCAACAGACTCGACTCATACATCCTGATAGAGGACTGAGAGGAGGCATCAAAACGCCATCAGATGGGCAGGCATGCGGTTTGATAAAACAGTAAATCAAAGTGAAAAGGATGCCCTTGAGGGCTATTCATTTGATCTCAGAATCAAGGGGGAAGGGAATTAAATCCCCAAGAAGTCAAAATTCACCTCAACGCCGTCCAACCCCTTTGATTTTGGGATAAAACAAACAAGGCATCAATGAGTTCACACAGTAAATTCCGTAAGACAGACCAAACATGAGACAGCTGGATTAGAGATGTACAGATCACTCATCTGGTGTAAACATGTAAATGTCATCAGAATGAAGAACCAATGTTGCAAAAGCGCAACAAACGCTTCCTCATTTTTTCTCTCACTATCCAAGTATTCATACTGTTTCACAACTGCTGCTCCATCTGACTAACAAATAGCAGCTAAGTAAAATCTACTAAAGAAATCACAGAAACAAAAAAGGCCTTCTTACAAATGGCATCGACCAAACCACCTGAAAGAATCAAAGAATTGGAGTCCCGTGGATCATTGCTGGAGCAATAGGAAAGCCGAAGCAGCAAGGAACAAGACCAAAGCAAGGCCACTGCTGAGACGGTTGCCGAACCCACTGCTCATTGGAATTCTCTGTGGCATCGCACATTCGTCGCCATTGAAGAAGACCTTGGTTGGGAAGCCATCTCCAGCAACAACATTTATCCCCGGGGTTAGCTTCTTGGTGAATGAGAGGACTGACTGTTGCTTACCGGGCACAAGGTAGTCGATCCCACTCATGTTGGTCTGCTTCACCAGGTAATTAAGCCCCTCCATACCCTGCATAAAGATTGTGTTCTTGCCCACTGTGGTGGCGTTGAATGAGTACGCCTTCTCAAAGCCGTCATACGCCTTGTCCATTTCGATGGCAGCAAACCAATTGGCCATGTCAACATCCTCCCAGTTGAACAATGTCACCCGAGCGCTCCAGCCCTTGGTGTAGTCTGTCGAGACGTGCCAATTGATGCTCACGCCACAGAAGTCACCGCAAGGCATTGGCCGGGGCACATTGTAATGCTTCAGATCAGCCCACGCCAGCGCCTTCTGTGAGCGGTTGTTGAACGGCATAAGCAGCGCCTCCGGTGGCAGGAGCATGGACTGTGCAGTCGTGCTGCACATCGGTCCACGCCTGTTTGCAGGGCAACCACAGGCGCAGGTGTTGCAGGGGATCACTGAGTCGTTGTAGTATGCCGAGAAGGTCACACAGCACTTGGGCTTGGCCCCCTTTGTTGTGGTAATGTTGCACACCACCTGCCATGTTGCCACAGCAAGCGTCGTCGAGTCGAGCCCGCTCGGGTCTGGGAAGGCAGTTGGGCTGACAGGCACCGGCTGGCCGCAGGTATAGCCCGGGTTCAGCGATGATGCACCGGCGATCTTGAAATTGGCAGGGGGGAACAGCTTAGTCCGGTTCAGGTCTGGTGGCATCTTGTAAACTTGCATCTGGAATGCTGATTTCGACTGTGCCTCATCCATGGACTTGGGCAAGATTGTGCCATTCCTGCAGCAGTTGTTTATCTTGCCAATCTGGGTGTCATTGTACCGGGACAGGGGCAGGTCAAGGATCACCGGCTTTTTGTCGCAATTGAGCGCCTGCGAGAAATCAAGGTCCTGGTAGTACTGCCCAGCCGGCCCATAGATACAGCCCGAGGTGTCCACCTCTGATGGGTGAGCGCCCTTCATGGAGTAGATGAACTCGCCGCGCCGCCACTCCCACGTCAGCCGCCAGTTGTCGAGGCGGCCGAGCTTGGCGTTGTTCTCGAGCGTGACGAGCGCCAGGTAGCTGGAGGAGTAGGCCTGGAGCACGTCGTAGGTGATGACGAGGTCGCCGGTGCCGCGCGGCAGGAAGTCCTTGGTCGGGTCGGTGGCGTTGGCGTCGATGACGGTGGCGTTGGCCTCGGCCTCCGGCGTGAGGACGCAGCACGTGGACAGCACCTTGGAGGTGCGGTTGGTCGCCTTTGGGCACGCGTAGTCCCGGTCGTCGAGCGACAGCGCGGTGGGGAGCGGGTCGAAGCCGGGCCCGGCGAAGAGCGTGCCGACGATGCCGACGGAGGCCTGGATCTGCGACAGGTCCCCGGCGGTGGCGATGGGCGTGAGGAGGTCCGTCTGCGGGTACCCGGAGAAGGAGGTGGCGTTGCCGGCGTCCTCCGTGGTGTTGTACGGCAGCTCCCCGCCGCCCGTGAGCACGGCGCCGTCGACGCCGACGAGGATCTCGTCGTGGCCGAACGTGACGAGCGCCGCCCACGACTTGAGCGGGCGGGTGCCGCCGTTGACAACGGTGATGTTGGCGCGGAAGGAGTAGGGCTGCCTGTTCTTGTCGCCGACGAAGGGCCGGATCTTGGTGCGGCCCCCGAAGTTGTACGTCAGCTCGATGCCGTTGCAGCCGGGGTCGGGCGCGGGGGCCGCCGCCGCCGGCGTCGTCCCCCTCTGCGCCGCCGCGAGCCCCGCGAGCAGGAGGAGACCGAGGACCACAGCGCGGGGAGCTACGGAGCCAGCCATCGCTGGATCGGTGGCGGGCGTGGGCGTGGTGGAGTGGTGATTGGAGCTGCGCGGAAGCGGGGGTGGCGAGGGAGATGAAGCGATCGGAAAGCGCGTACACAGCTGGGGATGGAATGGGAGATGAAGGGGGAGGGGCGGTGGGTTTGAACTGGGGGAGCGGCGGCGACGCGGCGTGCGTGCGTAGCTTGCCTGCTGTTGCTGGGCTGCTGGCTACTACTGCTTCCCAAAAAATATTGCAGAAAACGATCGGGTTTTGAACATGGGTTCTGAACGAAGGTCTTGTCTAGTTCTCTAAATTTATCTCTAAATTTTACTACATAGAGTTCTTATTTTTATCATATCAAAATACCGGCAAATACATAAAGTGCTAAATATAGATGAAATCAAAATCCAATTACACAGTTTTATTATACTTTACGAGACGAACGTTTTGAGTATAATTAATCAATGTTTGAACAATTATTACCAAATAAAAACAAAATTACTACAGTGCACGAGCACTGTGCAAACGTCGAATCGGCCGCCCGAATCGGCGAACTAAACAAGGCCAAAACGACGTCGCCGGAGAGGTGGGACCAGCGGAGCGAGGAGGAGCGTGGGTTGACGTTGATTGGTGAGGGGCAAGTGGGTCCGGGCCCAGCTGGTAGTGACGCAGCGGACGTGGAGAGGCGGCGCCCCGGTTGTAAACGGTAGGGTTCGGTCCTCACCTTCTCGGGCAGCGGCGCCGTGGGCGAGCGAGAGGTGCGGCCGCCCGTCCGATTCTGGTGTGTACGGGAACGAGCCTTGGGCTCGACTGGCTAGTTGCGTTGGCTTGAGGCCACAGCTAGTCGGCCGGAGTTCGAGTCCTGGGGAGGACTTGAATTCTCGGTACCCACCATCAGTCTTTGCTTGACGGAGTTTTAAGCGTGTGTCTCTCTCGCGTGAAGCTATAATGGGATAGCGACGTGTCTGTCGTCTACGGAGGACTCCGGTGATCTCAAGAAATCTTCAAATCTGAATATAGTTGTAGGTTTGTTTGTACACGGATGATGTGTGTAGTGTGCGTGTGTTGAGTGGACGTGCGTACAAAACAGATACAATTGTATCCACGTGAGAGGCGTAAAAAAATTCTTACGTGTACGGCTGCGAATGAGGCTTCTGTCGCCTGTGGAGTGGGGCCCACACATTTGCCGGGAGAGGGGTTTAGGACGTCCGGGCCGTGTGGGCCGCGGCGCATGTTGGCACGTGGGAATGTGAAGAGGAACGGCAGCGAGTGGCGGTGGGTCCATGGTGCAGCCGTGCAGGGCAGCACGTCGATGTTTCCAGCGAACACGCTTTGATGCACGCGGAATTGGTAAGGAAATCGAACCATTTTGTGTCTTTTGTAAACAAATCGTCAAGGCTTTTTGCACACGGTCGGTTACCATGTGTTAAAGACCATGCCCAGTCCCTCCCGTGCGTGTTTTGTTGGGTGCAGGTAGAGGCAGACGTGTATGCACACGATGCCACCAGGTCGCAAAGGGGTATGCCGGTGGCTTAACATACATGACTCACGAGTTGATCGGTTCTACATGGAAGTTTTGAAAGACGATTATGTTAAGTATCCAGGATTCGAACTGTTTTTATTTGCTTTATTATTAGTCGACAGCGTGACACATAGACGTGAGTTCACGTTCATGGCTCCGCTATTGTCGCTAGTGGGCGCAGTTGGAACATGGGGACATGATTGGAATTGGAATCCTTTACTGCAATCTTGTGCGCAGTTGTCAGGCCCAGGTTTTGTCAACCCGAACTCACTAGGCACCGATGTTTCTTAATTACTAGGGTCCGATTGGATCTTTTTATCTTGATGAAGGACCTGTTTTGATCCATGACCACTAAAAATTAGCTATAATAGATATTAAGTTAGTTACCCAATTTTAGCAAGAGATTATTTGGATCCACTCGATAATAAGTGGTTGGTTAGTACTGTCGAAAGAGTCACTACTATACATAAGTGGTCCTGCGAGGTTGCAGGTGGCGGCGTGTCGGTGTGTGGATGGGCTCAATGAACTCATCAACGAGATTTTCTCATTTTTAATTTTTCTAATCGATTTTATAGAGGTGGTTGGTGACCTTTGGAGAGACGGTTGCAATGCCCGCCTCCAAAAAGAAAATTATAGTAGTGAGAATTTATGAAACTATTAACACCACCTATTGACACATATTAGCAACTCCAAACCTACTAATGTAACTAATAGTTAACACCTATTAGGCTATTAACTCCAAATATATCCACATGTGTTGATCAAAAGAGAGGGAGAGGTAGGGAAAGAGGAAAACGATGAAAGATAGCATCGTGTGGTATTTCTATCTTTGTGTTGGTTAAGGCCCCATTTGATCAGCTCTTTAGGGCTCCATCTTCGCGCAAAGAGCGCTTTACGAAGAGTGTTGCTACAGTGTTAATGTGAGAGTAGCCAGAGCCACAGGAAATTATGCCAAATCGATTCTAAGTGATGATAGTGATTGGAGGGGGAGCTAAAGTTTGTACTGTGTAGGAATGGTATCAAGGAAATTAAACAAGCTTTCTTCGTTTATATCATTGTGGCTATGTCTCCGTTGTCTGCTATCTAGGTTACACCGAAACTTAAGTTAGTATGTTATGATGATTCAGCCTCTGACTGTTTGTAGACCTCATAGGACGCTCATCAAAATCATTTGTATTTGTATGATTAAATTCTTCTACCTTAATTATAATGATGTGCAAATGAGAAAAAATAAGCTTTCACCGTAGCAGCTAAAAAATTGGTGGCACGTGTATAGGATAAGAAAAACGGAATAGGTTGAACATGACCATGAAAATGGAGGAGGCATCTTCGAAACGAAATATAATCTAGCTTTGAATAATTTTCATCAGACACGAAATTGGTGGCAGTTTTTTTTTTTCTTGAGAAACGAACGGGACGGGCACATGGCCGGGAATTTTGCAACGCGGATGGATGGCCCAGATTCTTGAATGATTCGTGCAAGAACTGGGCCAGATTATAGGAGAACAAAAGAGAGCAAAGGTGGCCTTGGTGCATAAAATGGGCCAGATTAGGCCTTCGATAAGATGCACTAGTTTCGGGCTTTTTTTGCCGGCCAGCTGTGCAGGTGCAGACTGTGATGGGCTACTTTGGTGTCAGAACTTGTCATAATTTGCAATGTCAGGACCGTTTGGCTGCCGCACAATGCTTGGAAGTGATTATCAATCTTCAGAAGCAGTTGTGCTTGTTGCTCGGTCTTGAAGAAAATTAGAGCCAGAAGTACTTTGTTTCAAGAAGTTATTTTTAAAAGTGTTTGTAAGCTAGCACCAGCAAGATATGTATGGCTTCTTGGACTTCCAGATATTTTGCAGTACCTCAAAACATTATGAATAAATAAGAATCGACCTTCCTCAAAAAAAAAGTGTAGAAAGGTTCCTTTACTAAAAAAAATAAGGTCTCAGCGTCTCACTCTTGCAAAAAGAAATTTGAAGACCTAAACTTTATATTTCTGTTGCTTGCAAATGTTCAGTGCTTGGATTAGGAATTCACATCAAGCCTGTTGGAGTGTTACACGAAACAGTTCAGTCATGAGCTTACTGCTTACCTACTATAAACTTTATATTGCTGTTGCTTGCAAATGTTCAATGCCTGTGGTCGTTCTGAAAAGAGAATAGAAGGGTACTTGGACATGGGACTGTTTGGTGGTTAGTACTACCGTTTCCCAAGTAACCAATGGGGAGACTTGGCCTGACACCTACAAAAAGGCGGTGGGTGTGCAGACACATTAATCCGATCCATATGCCGGTTGCTTCCACATTGCGTTCATGATACTACATTTGCGTCTGGTTAGGTGACCGGTTCCTGTTGAATTAATTCCTAATATGACCAATCACGAAACAAAATCATGTCGTATTAACTCCTACCGAAAAGCCAAGAAAAAAATGGAGGGAAAAGGTACTGTTCACCGAACATAGGGACGTCAACTCAACCTCACCTGTAGGGGCTGCGGCCCCTCCAGTTTCATAAAAAAAAAAAAAACGTCAACTCAACCGGCAGGATTTCTCTGTCGGAGATCGGGCAGCTGGTTTGCTTCAGTTCTGCCGTGTCGCCAGGAGTTAAGGTTGTTGGGGGAAAATATAGTTGACGAATTTTTGTGCAAAGCAAATATCCAACAGCAGCAACAGCACAAAATCCACATAGCATTTCTAACGACCACATAAGTTTTTTTTTCTCAACTCAATTCAATCAAACCTTGCAGCTCATTGGCTGAAGAAATGTACATCTTTTATCAACAATTTGTGTCAGAAACAATGAAATTGTCATGACAGGTCCTTTTTTTTTTAATCCAAATCACCGTTCATGTTTCTGCTAGCCAAAAAACAACAAACCTTTGAAACAAAAAGAAAGAGAGAAGAATAAAGGAGTGATTTTGAGAGGAGTATCGCAGCAAGATCTTATATCGCTAACTAAAGAATTAATATGTATAGACCATTCAGTGAATTATAGATCAGCAGGATATATTTAGTTTCCGTAGCCTCGCGGATGCGACTTTTGCCACCTCCATGCGACTGACAGGCTCTCTGTGAGATCGGTATATTGAGCTGTCCAGTTCAGCTCCTTGTTGATCTTGGTTGGGTCGCTGTATACTTCTGCATAATCTCCTGGCCTTCTGCTTAGGTAATCAATTTTGATGTCAACTCCAGTTGCCTTCTTGCAGGCATCAACAAACTCATTAACCGAGCGACCTGAACAGAAGACATGAATATATCAGAGCAAAGTGATACGGACGGCGCAAGTTGACTTCAGCGATGATTTACTTCAGTCTTCCAGCTTGATGCACAAATAACTATTGACACTATGCAGAAACTTGTGTAATAAACACAACGAAGATATGTTGTCCCAGATTAACTGTTTTAGGGCCTCTATGCCTTGTTACCATGTAAATTAAGCAAAGGGGGCGTACCCAGTGCCGTAGGCTCCCGCACTGCGGGGTCTGGGGAAGGGAAAATAGCCGGCAGCCATCCCTACACAAATGTGCAGAGGCTGGGGCTTGAACTCTGGACCTCTTGGTCACAGGCGATAAAGCTCTACCGCTTGCACCAGGGTCGCCCTTCATGTAAATTAAGCAAAGTATTTATTAAAACCTGTGCAGGGTACAACTCTCCATATGAGTAAATAAAATTATTGAAATATAAATAAATAAATCTCGTGTTGTCAAACCTCTTCCTGTTCCAACATTGTAAATGCCAACTTTTCTAGGCTCTGCCTTGTTGAGTGCTTTCACATGAGCATCAACTAAATCTGTGACATCAATGTAATCTCTTATGCAGGTTCCATCAGCTGTGGGATAATCAGTTCCCTTAACCTACAGAAAGATCATGCATAACCATCAGCTCCATCTCAACGCACTTCCACAATAAAGTGCTACAAGTACATCATGCACACCTTTGCACGAAGCAATAGACAAACTTATGCTTTATTTCAGACACTGCTACACAGTACAAAAAAGGATACCTTTAATCCTGGAATGACTCCTAATGCTGCATCGAAGCATGCCCCTGATATCCGACCATGCTCTCGGAGTTCTGGCCTAGGAGCCTCACCTAATCTTCCCTCAG
Source organism: Bothriochloa decipiens (assembly GCA_023333625.1). Lineage (NCBI taxonomy): Eukaryota > Viridiplantae > Streptophyta > Magnoliopsida > Poales > Poaceae > Bothriochloa > Bothriochloa decipiens. The sequence continues at coordinate 80,103,172 of CM041628.1, forward strand.
GGTCAGATCCAATAACATTGAAGTATCTGGTGCAGAAGCCAAGATGGTCGATTTAAACAAATTTTCTGAACAGATGAGTTCAGATACTCAAGGTCCCAACCTATGTAACTGGAGAAAAATATTACCTTAAAATCATGACAGCCATGTCAGCTCCCTTTGACTTTGAGAAATCTAATATGATATCCTCTGCCATTTTCTTAGCTTTCCCATATGGATTGATAGGGAACTAGGTCAAGGTAAGACAAACCAATTAGTACTGGTGACATGTCTGTTTGCACAGGTACCTAAAATCATAAATCATAAAAAGAATGAAGGAAAGAATGCAACATTCAGATAGCAACTTAAAACTATTTGTTTCAGTAACAAGCTGATTAAATAACATATTAACACAAAACATGGTTTTATTAGAGGACATCTCAAATTCTCAACAAAACTACCTGAGGTGTGGCTTCTGTAATAGGCATCTTCTCTGGTTCTCCGTAGGTAGCACATGTACTGGAGTAGATAAGGGTTTTGACTCCATGAGATGCCATAGCCTCCAAAATCAATAAAGTGTTCGATGTAATGTTGTGATAGTACCTGTTAAGTTATGGAGACTGTTAGAAACATTACAGAAGTTTCAGATATTTTAAAACTGATTTTCAAATCTTTAAGAAATAAATAAAGATATTGATAGGATAAATCCAAGATCACGGCACTAACATTACAGTGTTCCATCAATTTAAGACAAAATAATTTGTTTTAGTACAATGTTTAGTCAGAGAGAGAGAGGTGCCATTAGAGCTAAGTACAAAATTCAACAGGAAGGCCAGCACAAGGTAATATACTTAATGCTGTTTCCCCTGGACAAGTGGCCATGCATGTTCAGGCCATTCTATATGAGAAAGCATAAAGGCGTTAAAGCCTGGATGATCCCCACATTTTATGCCGAATAGAATAAGATGATCTTCTATTCCAATATAAGTGTCAAGGTAACAACAACAGACTTACCTAAGGGGTTCCAATGTGCTCTCTCCCACATAAGCAACAGCTGCAAAGTGCATCACAGCATCAAATGCATTCTCAGCAAATATCTTGTTGACCTGGGAGCCAGTTAAGTGAAAAGAAGACTTTGGATGTAACTCTCCATAAGCAGAACAGACACAAGCAAAGCAGCTTTAGAAGCATAAATGAGGATACAGATTTCTGGTCCCCCAGATCAGCAAAGATGAATTGTAGTCTCCCAGGCTGTGGAAATAAGCCCTGCAGAACCTTTACGGCTCCCATGTTTCCTCTAGATAGATTATCCTACAAGGTGAACCAGACTGTGCATCAGCAGAAGACATAAAATAACAATTAGTTCACACATTCAGTACAAAGAAAAACTTGATTACCACAATGGTAACTCGATAGTTATCCTTTAAGAGCCTTAAAGCGGCATGTGAACCAATATAACCAGCTCCTCCAGTTACTAAGACGTGGGTAACCCCAGGTTCATGGCGAGAAAACTGCAGGAATACACACCACAGTCAGCATTAACTGCCAAAACTGCAGAAAACTGCAGGAAGTACTATCAAATTCATCTAAGTTTTGTATACAGAAAACAAATCAGCATTAATTCAGATTGCTTGGGTGCCGTGAAACAAAACACCACCTTCTAGGAAGATAGCTAAAATTGTCATGTTGTCACTCAGGCCTTAACTGCCAAAACCAAGCACCAGCAGTGACAACAAACACATGTATGAAAGATCAAGTTGGAACATGGCCTAGGGTAAAAGGAACTGCAATAACAAAGACTATCGGCTGGAGGGATGTCACTTTTCAATCTTTCATCATCTACTCGTTAGCACCACCACAAGAAGGTACGGAGATATGCGAGGGAAACAAGTAGGATGGTGCTCTTCACTTTTGTTTTCTCATTACCCAAGTCCGTATTCCATGACAAGATACCAGACAAGCTTTCCGGCATATTCTAAAACTTCTTCAAACTAACATATCTAGTTGATGAAGTGCATTACAAGAAAACAAAAGGAGGGAGAGTCTCAGAAGTCAGAAGAGGTTATGAAGTTACTACCTACAGGAACATTAATTGATTTGTAATGCTATGAAACATGAGTAGAAGGTGGGTTGGAAAAGTTTATTGAAAGGAATATGATAGGATGGAAAAGTCTTACCACGCTATTGCCACCAAAACCAGAAGATTGCTTCAGAACAAATACACAGAGTGTTGTGAGGACCAGGACTGCAATGATTTTCCCAACATTATGAGGCTTCCGCCTTGCATCAAAGTACTCCATCCCTATCAACAAGAGAAACATACAAAGGGATCAGTCATACATTCAATAATTACACATGAAGCACACCCATGATCAGATAGATAAATAGATACCCAAATAACCCTGCTGTTACTTATAATATGCAGTATAAGTATACCCTAGCATTGACTTGGAATGTGATCTTAGCAAAGTGGCTACTCTTTGCTTGGAGATGTATCTAAAAAACCTAAATAAAGAGTTATACACATCCACCTGCCCTGACTTTGATTGAAATATTGCACCTAATAGCTTTAGCTCAACTTGCCTGTCTTTCTAGCAACTGAAATCTTAATGTGCACATAACAAGCATTACTTCAGGCAGAAGAAACACATCATTTGGATTGCAGAAAGGAACTTTTGCTCAGAAACATTCAACAAAGGAAAATACTGTCAGAAAATACACTACTTGCCATACAGAATCACAGTTCCACTCAGAGATGCGTGTAAATAGCACCTCTGAAAGCTAGCATGTGCTTGTACACCAAGTGAATCCCATTGCAAGTCAAAAAAAGGATAGCTTTTCGAGTGGAGCACTAAAAAATATTCAGTTTCCTTCTTGGGGGCATGCAATAGATGGTCCAACTAAACATAAACAAAGCCAGTGGTGGTGGGCATACATGCTTAAGGGACCGTGGGGGTCAACAGTGCATATCACTAGTCACTAGTATATCTAAAGCAACAGTAATAACCGAGACAAGGAGCACCGAGATCTACCAGCCCTGGGCAGGCTTGCCCTCCGGTTTAAAGGGATCATGAAAGAATTTTGCTCCTGGAGATGAGGCAGCCGATGGTAGAATCCCTACTCGCCACCGTGAACTTGATTTTCCAGCCAGAAGATCAACTGCAGAAGCACCACATGCTACGAATCAATTGTACTGGTACAGAATCAATTCCATCTCAACGAAACGCAATGAGGATCGGCGACGGGACAGGCAAAACAGGTCACAGACAAATACTACGATTCAAACCATAAGCATCAACACCGGATTTGTCTCTAATGTTCGCAAAAACTCGAAGTTAGCAAGTATCATGTGTATACTTATATTGATGGGGTCAGATCCGAAATAAATAGCTTACATTAGAGTTCGGGGTGCTCGGCTTCGCACAGCAGGAAGGAAGGGGACAGAAGGAGGCGGGCGTACCTGGTCGATGCTCGTCGTAGGTGAAGACCCGGCGAAGCGCGGCGACGCTCACCTATTCGTCGTCGAAGGGAACGAATGAGAGAGATGGGGAGGAACGGATGAACGGGAGAACGAAAAGGGAGTGAGAGTACGTGCTCTTCCGGGCCCTTTGGATTCTGGGAAATGCGGTGGCGTCCCTGCCACCAAGATCCGTGGCTGCAGCGAGTACAAGAGAGAGATAGGCGACTGGAGTGGCGGTCCTTCGCCGGGCTGGGCACTGGGACGCTAGCTGGAGATGGCGAGATGCAGCTCTGCAACGAGGAAGAGAGCCGCAGCGAGGGGAAGAGAGGGACGCTTGAGGAGAGGCTCGCTGCGGGATGGTGACGAGTCTGGGGCGGCGAAGGCGCACTTCGCGTCGCACGTGAAAAGCGTCGGGGAGGGTCCGGGGAGGAGGAAGAGCAAGGTGAGGGTTGAATAAAAATAAATAATAAATTGATAACTGACACATGGGTCCTATGCAATGTTACTTGGTGATAAAAGTATCTCTATAAAAAAATAAAAAAGAAAACAGTTGCACTAGAGATCCGCTTAAGAAGTTCTATTATCATTTCAGCAGTCTGACCTCTCGTCTTACCGGTTTTATCCTAGGCAACGTATGCTATGGAAACCAGCCTCGTGTATAAATTATGAAAACTCTAATCAAGACCACACAAATCAAATCCGATGACTAGAGATAAAGGTGTTATTTTAGCACTTAAACCCCCCACACATTCCCATCCTAAAGGTGGGTTATTTTAGCACTTAAGCCCTCCAACCTCTAGTCATCAGATTAGATTTGTGTGGTCTTGATTAGAGTTTCTATAGTTTGCACACGAGGCTGGTTTCCATAGCATATGTTGCCTTTATCCCAACGGGGGGATTATTGACACAAAAATACTCGTGGAATCAAACTTGACCATGTTTGTCGTCTTCTTTGTGCTTTTTAAATACTATTTGAGCATCGAACCATCACCAAAGTTCTATTTAGCTATCGAACAAAAAATAACGCTATTGGAACTTATATTAAAAGCTATAAGGGTGTAAGACAAGAGGACCCACTCTCCTCCATTTTTTTCAACTTTGTAGCTGATGGTCTCACAAGAATGATTCATGAAGCTCAAAGTATGGACTGATTACTGGGTTGATTGATCACATTATTCCCAATAGGGTGGCTATATTTTAGTATGCAGATGATACTATCATCTTCCTGAGGCATGATGATCATAAGGCTCGGAACCTCAAACTACGTTTATACTTATATGAGCTTATGACTGGTTTGAAGATTAACTTTCATAAGAGTGAGGTCCTAACTATTAATGATGAAAATAATTGGGCTGAAGTATATGCTAACATTTTCAACTGCCAAATTGGCAGCTTCCCTATTAAGTACCTGGGTGTTCCAGTAAGCCCTAGCAGATTACATGTAACGGATTGGATGCCTTTGCATGAAAAAATTGTAAAAAAGCTAAGCATATGGTAGGGTAGCTGTATGTCCATTGCTGGTAGGACAATTCTTATTAACTCAAGTCTGAACAATACTCCTATATACCACATGTCCATCTATTTATTACCCAAGACCACAGTTGATGATCTAGATAAAATAAGAAGGAATTTTTTTGGCAAGGTGGGGGTACTAAAAAGAAATATCATCTACTCAGATGGACAAAAGTTTGCAAACATAAAGATAATGGTGGGTTAGAGATCAAGGATATCAGGAAAATGAATATTAGTCTACTTTGCAAATGGTGGTGGAAACTAGAAAATAAAAATGGCTTGTGGCAAAACATTATTAATCATAAATATCTACATGGTAAATCCATTCATCTTGTCAAACACAAGCAGTCTGATTCTGCTATGTGGTATGATTTATCAAAAATTAAAAACATTTACATGCAGGGAAGAGAGATTGTCATCAAAAATAGGAAGAACACTTCCTTTTGGAGAGATTCTTGGTTGCATGAGAAACCATTAGAATTATTATTTCCAAATCTCTTCAAGATTCACATGCAACCTGACATTTCTGTGTTCCAAGCTAAAATAGCACCACATGATATCACTTTTTCTAGATGGCTAGTCAATGATCTCAGATCAGCATGGGATCATATCCTCAAAACGTTAGATGGTCTTCAACTCTGCAATGAGAGTGATCATGTCAAATGGAAATTTAGAAACTCTGGCAAATTCTCTATTAAATCAGCATATAAAGCCATGACTAAATCTGATGTTGGCCCTTACCATAAAAAGCTCTGGAAAGGCAAAGTTTCTTCAAAGATTAAGATATTTCTTTGGTTAATGATGAATAATGCCCTGCTAACTAAGGATAATCTCACTCGAAGGAATTGGTCTGGGTCACCAACATGCTGCTTCCGTGAACATATTGAAACAATTAATCATTTGTTCTTTGAATGCAATACTGCTAAAGCTGTTTGGGCCATTGTGGCACATGCTATTGGCGCCAATAACATTCCTAATAACATCCATCAGTGTTGGGATTGGTGTGAATCCTGGCTACCTCTTGGGTCCAAATTTCATACTTTGGGCTCGACGGTTGTCTGTTGGGCCATTTGGAAAACTAGGAATGCAATTTGCTTTGAAGGAAAGGTGGTCACCAAGCCTGCTAGTATCATTTGTTATGCTGGCACACTCATGGGTTACTAGGCAGGTCTCTACATCAATGACGACGAGCAAATGCTGATGGAAGGGGTCAACACAATGCTCTCAATTGCAACAAGACTGATGGAGGACAAGAAAAAGAAACAAGCACGTGGAAGCCCAGAAGGATCGTCAGATCAAGATCAGCAAGGACATTGAAGATCGGGCGTCAGGACATGCCTCAGCATCAAATGAGCAACTTCCATTCTTCTGTCGCTGAAGGATTTGCTATCTTAGCTACTGGCTGTAGTTTGCTTGGCTTTGTAATGCCGTCGGTTATGGGGTTTTGTCCCAACTTTATACTTGAACTGCTCTTTTGCTTGGCTTCTTCGAAACTCTAAACATTGTACTTCTGTTAGAGATAATGGAAATGGGGATCATCCTTGTATAAAAAAGTTTACTAATGTGAATGATGTGTGGTAGTGGAACTCATATTGTAACACCCCTAGTGTCAACCACATCTTTGCACTGCATATCATGAGCATAATCATATCATTTGCATTAAATCACATTATTAACAGGTTTTGCATTGCTGTCTGTGTGCAGTTCGTTTTAATTGTTTGGCCTGAGGGCATAGCTATGATGAATGTGCGCAAATGATTGTGATTAGGACCTAAATATGTTTAGAAAGGTACTAGGATCAATGTTTGCTTGGTCGTGTGGTTTCAAAATCAAGTATTGCAAAATTAGGATTTAATTAACCCTAGGCGTGATTCCTTGACCTTAACTAGAAGGGATAGCTACAATGCTTATCTCAAGTTGTACCCTTAATATGGTTGGTAGAGACAAATATTTAGAGCAAACTCTCTATTCTCACCAAATCATGAAAATGCTTTTTAGGCCTTCAAAAAGGGCAAAAACAGTGAAAGAGATATTGGAAATTAATATTTTTATAATTTAAATTTGACCCAAATTCACATTTTCAAATTCATGCAGAATTAGCAAAAACTTCCTATGTATGAAATGTTCTACTCTTCAAATGAAACAACCTTTGTATTCAATGTTTTTCAAAATTCGGCTTCATTTGCAAACTATAGTTGGTCAAACATTTCAATTCAAACAAAAATGGTGGGACCCACCTGTCATCCTCTTCCTTCCCTCCTCCTTATCCCCTCCTCTGCTTCCCGCGCCAGGGCGTCAGCAACATCGACGCCACCGCTGCCTGCCCCACCACGCCGAGCACGGCCAGGCACTACGCGACGCGCCATCGAGCACATGGACGGGTACTTGAGCACCCACACGCACGCCTTTGCCTCCCGCTGCCTGCCTGCCCCGTCCTGTCACCCGCCACTGGCCGCTGGCATGTGTGCCAGGGCACGCCGCCACGGGCACTCGAGTGCCCTGCCCTGCCAGACACCTTAAAGGCGTGGTGGACTTCCCCTCCACCCTCCTAGGCCCACTCCCTTCCACTCCACTCTCCTCTCCTTCTTCCTTGCCAGAACCACGGCGCCATAGTCGCCGCCCTGAGATCGCTCCACAACCACAACTCCTAGCCGCGTCACTTTTTCACTAGATCACATACACAACTTCGTAATGGCGTGTGCCATCTCATGAGCCCGTTTTCAGACACTGACGACTTAAGGTAGTGGACAATCGGCCCTTTCTTTCTTCTCGCCGGTCATGGCTGCCGTGCGGTTTGCCATGGCCAGCACAACCTCATACCATGTTTCTTCATCTTTCGTGTGAATCGTAGGCGTCAAGTCGAGTAGAGGAGGTTTGTAGCGTCGATTTGGTCGATTAGGGTCCGGTTCGTTGGATTTCCGGTTCGCCGTCGCTTGTAGCGCCGCTGCTCACCGACAGCTCTCATGGTCGGCTATTCAGCTGCCTGTTTCTTTCTTTGTCTAGTGAATCTATGTTGCATCGACCTCACCTAGCTCGTGCGCACCTTGCTACGCCTCACCGTGGCCGAATCCGACGAGCTCGCCGTCGTGCACCTGCCGTCTTCCGCCCTCGCCGCCGGCAAGAGTTAGCCCGCTAGGTTCGCCCTGCCGCGGGAAGAGTGATGGTGGTGCTCGCACCACCGGAAAGCTCACCACCGGCGAAACCCGGCCGGCGAGAACGTCCTCCCCTGTTTCAGCCGCTGATCGATGGGACCCGCATTGACATGGGCCTGACGTCAGTAGTAGTGCGCCTCTAGGTGCACAGATCCGGTGTACCTAGCGCAACAGCGCCTCTGGGTGCAGTTTGGGTGCGTCTAGCATTTTTGGTTGCGGATTTTTGAATAGAAGGAATTTCTAGATTGTTATGAAAAGATTTGAAAATTCATAACTCGCTCAATATTGCTCCAAATTGGATGATTCAACTTGCATTGAGTTTTTTATGAAAAATACTATGCAGGAAAAATAGGAAATGTTAGGGTTGGGATTTTTATGTATAGTTTTATTTAAGTTGATTTATTTATATTAAATGCTTAATATCCTTGAAAGGGCATAAATAATTCTAGGGATGTTAGAAAAATATGATTCTTACTGGGTTAGTCTTGTATGGCCATGCTCTATCTATGAAAAATGTACCATGTGCATGTGCTGTGTAATAATGTTAAGTTGTAGTTCAAGTGGGATTAAAGGGTTATTCTTGGAATAATTCATAAATGAATTATGTAGACATATTTTGGGGTTGATAATTTTTGTAGGATACTTATATGCTATAAGGTAGCTCTCGATATGGTGAAACATAAAGTTTGGCATAATTCATAGTACAAAGTATGTTTAGGTCCGTTTAATTATGCTGCCTTGTGATTTTTGTGTAGGGCAGTAAACATGTTCAAATGAGGTGAAATTTGGATGGCAAGCTAGAATTGCCATATTTTATCTTCTGTAATGTGTATAGATTTTTCTAAATAGTTAACATGCATGTTGTAGTTATGCCCTATTTATACGAATGCATTGTTTGGACCTTAAATGATGCTTTTCTAGACATTTGCAAGGTGTATAATCTGTTGGATGGTTAGTGCCTATCTAAACCGTATTAGGATGAGGTAAGCCTATGGATGTTTTATGAAAGTCTAAATGTGATCATGTTTTAGTGTTCTTGAATAAGACTATAGTAGTTGGTGATTAAGGCATGATGGATGTATTGAGATGGTTATGCTTAATATAGATCTTTGGCTTTACTGGCTTGTTTTCTAGTGATAGTAAGATGGTTAGTTGCTTTACTGGCTTATTTACTGGTGATAGATAGAAAGAAGGTTTCACCGATAGACTTGTATTGTTTGTAGTAGAGAATGCAGTAGATGACATGTGCTTATGGTACGTATTCTTGGATGATGTTGACTACCTTGTAGAAGGAATATGCAAGCATTCATCATCCTCATACTCCATTATCATACAATGTGCATTCTTCATATTCATACGTGCACATGCATCATACAAGATCGCTAGGAGAGCAGAACATGACATGAAACGGGAAAGGAATCCTAGAAGAAAAGCTTCTGTACAACTGGTGATCGAGAACTAGGAGCCAGACATGGAGTAATCGAGTGCTTGAAGCTTCAACCTTGCTCGTCAGAGGAAGGCAAGCCCCGGAGCATTCCTCCCTACCGTTTTCCAAATAACTTAACTTGCGTCCTTTATTGTTTATGATGCATTAAGTTTATAGGTGTTGATCGATACCGTTGATGCACTATGATTACCCTTGTCCACCTGAGTTACACATACACCCTGTTAAGTATAGGTTCACTTATATGCTTAGCCCTGCTTAATTAGATCAGTAGAAGTCGCGTGATTTTCTGTCATCCGCGAGTTATAGGTGATGAATCATCCTGGAGAGCTATACTGTTGTCTTGGAATAACCATGTGGAGTAATAAATCGAGACCGGGCGGGATTGATGTTGTGGACAGAACTGGAGGTTCTATGTTGTTTTTATCCCGTCTGTGTCGAACTAGGACCCCGTCCGATGTCTCGGCCCTCTTGTCATGTTGAACGCATGCCCCATAGATAGCTGGAAGGGTGTGATCATCCAACCGCGAAGCCTTGAGTTCTGTTTGGGCCGGGTTTTGACCTACTGAATGCTTCGTATTGGAGATGGTGCGGGTGATTACAGGGGCACGAAGAGTAAGCCTGAGGTCAGCGTCCGACTAGTACGCAGCCGGGCGGCCCTTGGCTATGATGTTTCCTATTGATCTCGCGATTCTACCCGAACAGAGCCAAGGTGACCTAATCGACCATAACTGGGGAAGTGTGGTTTGTGTGGGGAATATCTCACCAGCTGATTTGCAATCGATTATAATTGCCATCATTCCTAGATAGTGAACACTAACTTGAGCTCCGGCATCGTAGTAAAAACTTGAACAAAGAGATGAGATGGTTATGATGTTGTGCTAAAAGATGCTCAATCGAAATTGGTTACTATTCTTGCTTGATAATTACACCATTCTTGATTAGTCCAGGTGCAAATCAAGCATGATCAGGTTAATGACTTTAAAATGCGAAGCTAGAAGGTTATAATAATGGTTCTTAATAAGCTCAAGCTTTTCTGCAAAGAAATGAGTCAGCTAGCCTTCTTATAAAGCCTTGCATACTCCTTAGAGTCACTTTATTTTTGGTTTATGACGGGTAAATCTAGCTAAGTACATCCTCGTACTCAGAGTTTTATTCCCACTTGTTGCAGATCATAAGACTTTTACTGTGCCGATAAGATGGATTTTTATCCCACTACGGGAGGAATAGACCTTGGGCAAGGTCATCTCTTATATCTCGTCTAATTGCTATTGTTGGATGTCGACCCTGATCTGGCAATGTATTTCAAATCATAGGTGTGAGTATATGTCAAAAATATATCTACTTTCGCTATTTATTTGTAACTCTGATTCAAAAAGGAATTTATGTAAGAACCAGTGATGTAATTATGCTTTGTGTGAAAAGTAAAAATAGGTGAATGATAATTGCTGAACTGTGCGATCTGGGTGTGTCGTTGGAAAAGTTTGAAATCCTTCGAGATTTCACGGACTACCGGGTTAATATGAGCACAATGTGCTAACTAAATTGCCTCGGCGATTTACTTAGTACCTTGGGTTTATATTAATTGGGCGGTTCTGTTACACATATGTCACTTTAATTTTCTCGCTCTCTCTTTTTCTCATGTCTCTTCCCTCATCTTATAACTCTCTTTATCATGTCTCTTCCCTCGCCCCACACCCACCCATTCGCCTCTTGTTTCATCTAAGTACAACTCTGTTTGGATATAGACGCACACCACCATACACTTGCACGCTTCACACGTACTTTGGTATATCAGTAAACCTACAAGTATACCTGGACCACGAATACAACCGAGAGCAGTGGTGGATCCATAGGGGGGCTGTTGGGGCTACAGCCCCCCTAGTGAGCCTAATATTTTTGTAAATTATTGTTGCTTAGTCTAACATCACCATTAATTTGTAGGTCTATCCCTAAATCTTCATTGTCTAGCCCCTCCCTTGATTCTCATCCAAGATCCACCCCTTTGAGAGGTACTCGAAGATCACCAGACTTCGAGCGTGGCGGACACGTCACTTGACCATTGTGCCACATATGCGAAGAGGCTACTTGAAATATAAAGTCGAGACAAAATCCCTGTGGGAATCATGAGGGGAGCAACGCTCAAACTCATGAATGGTGTTTTCACAAACATTGAGCTACAACTCGTTCCCTTGTTTTTCAGTCCTCCTCACATGTTGTGTCCTTTGTCCCCTAAAACCTCTCCTATGGTGGGTGGTATATTGTCATGCCACATGGACCACTTCCTTCCTCCTATATCTCCTACCCATCTTGCTTCCCTCTTTGTCATGGAGATTTGTCAAAGTGTTGTGGTTGAGCCTTGATATCACTCTACGACCTTGTCAACTAACCATCACTCATCATCTACTCACTTTTGAATAGGCATGCCTGTTCACCATACAATAACCATGACCCACGACTCACTACTTGATGAACAAATATACATATAAGTTGTCGATCCAACGTCACACGCTTATGTAATGACACAAATATAAAACATCAAACATAATATTAATAACTCATCCAAATATTACCTTGCCAAGATCACTAGTGTTGCTCAACATCGAAAAAGATAGGGATGGAAAAACCTCATAGGCGAGGACATTGACATCTTAAAACCAAGGAGACTTGACTTGGAGCACCGCAAGGTAGCGAGCTTGAGCGGCTAGGAGTCTAAAATAGGGACGACAACTGGCATCAGAGCCATGGTTCAGCTATTACTGTTCATTTAGGTATTTACAAACAAAGAATTTGTTTTACAAAACTATTTGCCAACTTATAGATATATATAGGTGTTTGATAACTATGAGTTTGAACTTAAGAGTGTGCCAGTGGTCGTATCCTTTATGCCCAGTTTAGGACTCCAGGTGGCTTATTTAAGTACTAACTTGGGGATTGCATCATATTTTCTGTTTATCGCGCTCATACATGACGGATATGTATGGGGTGCCATTCACTTGAATGGTTATGTATGGATCATTTTGCCCCTATGCCAAGGTAAGATTGGTTCGATGCTAAGATAAGTGTGAGTTGTGAGAGCATGATCGAATACACTACCAATCTAGGGGAGTGCTTATATGGTGCTGAATTATATACATGTTTATATGAAGGTACCCTATGTGTGGGTGTCATCTTCTGGCGACTTGTTGGGTAGTCTGCATCCATGGGAATGGGTGTGAGTAATTGCTGTTTTCACCTTATATGAAGGTGCGTGGATTTTTTTTTCATCGCTTGCATTCATTGGGGTTTGGGCTGAAATGGAATTTTCTATATATGACAACACGTAGGTATGCCACCGTCTATAACGCTAGCATACATTATATTCTAGGTTTATGAGGCCGTACGGAACATGCATGCATCATGGCATATGCTCATCCCATGTCAACCGCATCACTTCTCTCCTTATAAAAGAATATTTCTCTTCTGATAAAAATCACCAACTTAATCTTCGTCTCATGAGAGCTGTAATTTGGTTATATAGATGGCACGTTTAAAGCGCATCAAGTCCAAGGCAACCAAAGGAAAGGTTTTGCATCAACAGCTTGCCACCATGAGCCACGTGGTGCCAAAAAGTTTCAGAACGAATATGGAATGCCTTCTTTGCTATGGTGAATTCTGCACTCTGTGGGCTATTCCATGGGTAAAGAACCTCGTTACCAGTGGAGTAAGGAACTGGAGAGCCAGTGTCCGAGTTTGCTCCCTGTTGAAGTAGTGATTCCCGCCAAGAGTGAAGATGCGACACTTTGTTGTGGACGTCGGTTCATTGCTCGAGGTAGGAATCCTCAGGAAGGTGTGAGTGTGGTTGCATACAAGGCTCTGAGGGATTTGCTTTCCAGACAAGGTTGCTCGTGCCACTGCCGGTGTGTTTCCTAAGGGTGACCCATACCATGTTGTGTGGCGCCAGCTTAGTGAGTCTGCACTTGTTGATGGTAAAGATGAGGCTGAGAACAGCAGTGGTGTAACACCCCTGTTGTTAATCATGACTTTGCACTGCATATCATGAGCATAATCATATCATTTGCATGGAATCACATTGTTAACCAGTTTTTCTTTCATGTCTATTTGCAATTCGTTTGAATTGTTTGACCTGAGGACATAGTTGTGATAAATGTGCGAAAATGATTGTGGTTAGGATCTAAACATGTTTATAAGGGTATTAGGGTCAATGTTTGCTTGGTCATGTGGTTTGAAAATCAAGTATTGCAAAAATTAGGATTTTATTTCCCTAAGTGTGATTGCTCGACCTTAACTAGAAAGGGTAGCTACAGTGCTTATCTTAAGTTGGACCCTTAATATGGTTTGTAGAGAAAAATATTTAGAATAAACTCTCTATTTTCACTAAATCATAAAAATGCTTTTAAGGCCTTAAAAAAGGTCAAAAATAGTGAGAAAAATATTGAAAACTTAATATTTTTATAATTTAAATATGACCCAAATTCATATTTTCAAATCTAGGCTGAATTAGCCAAAACTTTCTATATATGAAATGTTATACTCGATGAGAGGAACATTTTTTTCTATTCAAAGTTTTCCAAGATTCAGAATCGTTTGGAAATTACAACTGGTCAAACATTTCAGTTCAAAACAATAATGGTGGGACCCACCCGGCCCCACACGTCATCATCTCCCTCCTCTCACTTTCCCCTTCTCACTCCGTTTCCTGTTGTCGAACGCAGAGTGCTACATCGACACCGGCACCGCTGCCACTGCTGCCCCGCTTGCCCTGCCTGCCTTGCCAGTCAACCTGGCAATGGGTTGGGATCCAGACCAAATCCAAACCAGTCCAGATGTGCATGCGTCAATTATTTAGCCCACCCCAATCCAATCCCTTGCTATAGAAACTAGACCAGCTCCAACTGTCAGTGCTTCCCGGTGGCACCTGGACGAGGCACCGATGTGCATGCACGGGTGACTAAAGGAAATCCAAACCAGTCCAGATGTGCATGCACCGATGATTGAAGGAAACCAACTGAAACTGGTTCATTGCTATACTAGACCAAACCAACCCACTAACTTATTTAGCCTATTTTCATCCAAACCCTGTAGGTCCAAATAGAAAACCAAACTAAAAAACAGGTTTTGGCCCAAACCACTCATAGGTTGACTTGCCAGCCGCTGGCCACCACGCTGAGTTCGGCCAAATGCTACAGATGCGGCCGTAGGCACTCAAGTGCCCACGCCATCGCCTACCAGCCCGCCCACCATCATTGCGCATGCCAGAAGTCATGGGCTAGCATGGACACCGTGACCGAATGCACGTTAAAGCGCCTCACCCACTCCTCCTTCTCCATTCGCCTCCCCAACGCCCTCCTTCCCCATCACCTCGCTCAGAACGCGCCCACGAGCTCGCTATTGCCACCGCCAAAGCTCGACCGTCGCAGAGCCACCACCTCCCTGCACCATTTTCCATGCCAAGTCTGCCAGAGCCTTGCCTCGACCTGCTCCACCTTCGCCTGCCCTCAATCGCCGCAGTCGCCCCAAGGTAACGGCCAATCGGCCATTTTCCTCCGACGGCCACCACGGCGCGCGTGGCCAGGAGGCCAGGAGCCACCTCGCATCGCTCCGAGTGCACCGACGGGTGCGCAGATCCTCCGTTCTACTCCTCCATCCCTGCTCCATTGTCGGCAAGCCCTCCCCAGCTGGGAAACACCAAGGACGGTGACCTCCTCTGTTTTCCTCATCGTGGGAACCTCGTCCTAGAATTAGAAAAAGGTGAAGGTTCTTCATGCAAAGTTCATATACACATAGAATTATAGATCTAGGCTTGGGGTAATTTCGTTTAAGTCCAGGGTTCTTGGTGCAAAGCTGTTTTCTATTTCGATTGAAAGAAAAGTTTCTAAATTTCTGTAAACCTTCTAAAATTCATATCTCATAGAATATAACTCCGATTGAGGTGATTCAAGTTTTCATATTTTTCTTATGATGTGGGACACCTATGAAAAATATAATATGTCATGTTTGCAGTACTTTTATATGTAGCTTTAATAAAATTTTAATATATTGATAAACTTAGAAAAAGCATAATTAAATCTGGGTTGCTCAGAAAAATGTGAATATAATTTTGTTAGTCTTATTTAGTGATGCTCTATCTATGAAAAATATTTTATGCATGCTTGCTGTGTAAAAATATGAAGTTGCAGTTCAAGTGGGATTTTAGGGCTATTCTTGGAATAATTCATAAATTAATTATATAGACCTAGTTTGGGGGTTGATAATTTTTATAGGCTACTTATATGCTATAAGGTAGCTCTTGATGTGGTGAAACATAAAGTTTGGCATACTTCATGGTGCAAAGTATTTTTAGGACCATTTAATTGTGCTTCCTTGTGATTTTTGTGTAGGGAATTAGACTTGTTGAATAAAGGTGAAAATTTAATGGTAGCCTAGAATTAGCTTGTATTATCTACTGTAATTTTATAGGAATTTTATGAGATGCTGATCTAGTAGTCCCTATTATCGCAATTCCCTTTTTGGCATGAAATCGGCTTGAGCATTGAGTTAGTTGGGGCCATAATTAGTTTTGAAGATATTTAGGATACATATGATTGGATGTTAAGAATGTTTTGGGTCATAGTTAACATAGCTTGATATGTTAGCACTATATACGTAGTTAGCAATGATGATAGGTTAGTTAAGGGTAATGTGATGATGTTTGTGTTTTAGTAGATGGTTAAGTTGTAGGCTATATACATGACAACTGCATGTTTGTCTTGTGAAAGCCAAGTGTATGGTGGGTTAGGTGATTAGAATTTTAGTAAGTAACAATTAGAACATGATGAATAGTTTGACGTAACTATGCTTAGTGTAGATCTTTGGCTTTACAGGCTTCTTTGCTAGGAGAATGGATTGTGACGTGAAACGAGGATCTAGACATGGAGTGATCGAGTGTCTGGAGCTTCAACCTCGCACGTTAGAGGAAGGCAAGCCCCAGAGCATTTCTTCCTATATTTTCCAAATAGCTTAACATGCATCCTTTATTGTTTATGATGCATTAAGTCTACAGCAAAACTTGAAGGTGGTACAGTCTCGTCAGAAGAGTCATGCAGACAAAAGACGTCGAGCATTGTGGTTCAATAAGGGAGATTCTGTATATCTAAAGGTGTCACCAATGAAAGGAGTTACTCAGTTTGGAGTCAAAGGCAAGTTAGCACCTCATTATATTGGACCATTTCAAATTATAGAAAGGTGTGGACAATTAGCATATCATCTGCAATTGCTTGAACAATTGTCGGCCGAACACAATGTGTTCCATGTGTCCCAACTCAAAAAGTGTCTTCAGATACCCGATAAGATTGTCGATGTTGAAGGAATTAAACTTGAACCTGATTTGACTTACTCTGAGTACCCAATTTGAGTTTTAGATTAGAAAGACCGTGTCACTAGAAGTAGAATAATCAAGTGGTGCAAGATACAATTGGATCAACATTCAGAAGAAGAAGCTACTTGGGAATCAGAAGATTACCTGTTGGAAAACTTCCCGGAATTCTATGCTTCTATCTAAGTTATAATTCCCTCTATAAGTTATAACTACTTTAGTGTGAGTTGTAAAACCCTTTTTCTTATGAACTTCATCGAAGTGTGTTTTCTTGACACATTTTCTTTTCCATTACTTTACTCAAGGCTTTAAATCTCGGGATGAGATTTATTTAAGGGGGAAGGACTGTAACACCTCTGGTGTTATGGTAACTAAAACCTGCCATGTCATCATATGCACTGCAAAGCATTCATGTTTAGGTCAACCTTGATGTGTATCAACTAAAATAAGTTTACATTTCATAGGTTGCTTGTGTTTTTGAAATGTTGTGTTACATGAAATCATAAAACCCTAATTTTGAATATCATCTCAAATACTTTATACTCTATGTACTTGAGGTGTAAACTGTGTTTACACTAGTGTTAAGCATAGTGTATAACTCTAAGTCCAACCCTTAAAAATGATTTCCATATTTGAAGTTAAATTTGGATTTCAAAGCTTATTCCTAAGCCTTGCAATTTAAATCTAAATTCAAATTGGAAAGCTATAAAAATGTTTTTAAAAGTCAACTTGGTCAACCAAGGGTGTCATTGGGTTATGGACCTAAAAATGTCCTTGGATGATGTTTGTGATCAATAATGACCAACCAATTAATTTAGAAACCAAATCGAGTTTGAATTCGGTTTTGAAAACCCTATATTTCCAAAGCTGGTTTTACCACCTTTTTGATAATTCAAAATCTATAAGGAATTTTGATATACTCTCAAAATATAGTTTATAGATCTTGATAAGAGCTACAAAGTTGGTATTCAAAGTTTTTCATGTTTCCAAAAAGAAATTCAAATGAATTTGAAAATATAGTTTTTCAGCATTTGTCCCCTTTTGATTTTAAAACCATAATTAAAAATTTATGCATAATTTGGGAAAACTTTGTATATGAAAAATGTTTGGTTTGAAAAGTTGAACATTTTATAGTTTTTAATATTTTCAAGTTTTACAAAAAAATAAAAGTAATTTTAAATAATTGTTTCTAGGGTTTTATTTCCCTTTTGAATTTGAAGTTAAATTTCATAACCTATGCAAAATTTGAAAATACTTGTTAAATGAAAAATGTAGCTCTTGAAAAGTTATGCAAATTATATTTTTGGAGATTTTGAAGTTCTTATGTGAAATCTAGAGTAATTTGCAAATTTTACCGAGTGCCACCCTCTGCTACAGTGTCCGGACCTATGAATTGTCGCCATGGCCGGCTTTTCAAGCCGCGCCGCAGTCCACCGTTGCCCATACCGGCCTACCCCGCCGCCAGCTCGCCCCCGACACCCAAAATTTTTCCGTCGTCGAGTCGTCCGTCCGTGCGTCGCCATTGGCCTATAAATAGGTCAGCCGCCGTCTCTTTTCTTCTTCTTTTTTCCCCTGCTCGCCATCGCCGTTGACCTCCGCCCGCCGCCCGAATTCGACACTGTTGATCCACCACTGCTCAATAGCTCTTGCCAGAAGCTTTGCCCCATCCTTGCGCTCCGTTTGAGCCCGCTCGCACCAGCCCTTGCCGCCAGAATCGCCAGTGTGCCGTCGTCTTCTTCGCGCGCGGCAACAACGCCGCCGCACGTCATCTCATCGACGACCGCCGCCGCCGCTGGTTACTTTCTTGCATCTTGTTCATCATCGTGCTCGCCTTGTTATTCTCCTCTCATGCACTCCTTGGTTTGTCCGTTGGCGCTCAGGACTCGCCGGGACACTCACCTTGCCGCCGGAGCACCGCCGCCGCCATCACCGCCACCAACTACAGCTCAACTCAGCTCGCCTTCGAGCCAGCTAGCGTGTGCATCAGACCTGCAGTGAGCTCCTTGTCACTCCTGTGCCATTGATTTGGTTCGAGTCGCGCCGTAACAGCCGCCCGCCGTGGCTCACCGTCGGCATGGCCTTGCCAGCGCCGCCGCGCGCGTAGCCGTCTGAGCTAGGGGTCAGGAACAACTTCATTTTTGGCTCAACGCGTTCGCATTGAGGTCCTGCACATGCCCGTGCGCTCGTCATCGCCGGAGAAGCCTTCGGTGAGCCAAATCGTCGCGTCGGAGCTCCGTCGTGCCGCCATGGCCGCCGGCGAGCCTGCTGCTCTTGCTCTGCCGCTTCATTAACTAGCCTAGAGTGTTCGCCGTGCCGAGAGGAGTCTGTAGGGCCAAGTCCTGACGCCAGAGACCTCGCCGCCGGTGAGGAATCGCCGGTCAACGGCGTCGGCCGGCTTGGTCAACGCGGGAGCACTATTTCCTTTTTTATTTTTCTATTTCTAGAAAATAATTTAAATGCTATTTTCTTTGAAAAATCATAGTAATTCATGTGTAGCTCTAAAAATTCTAAAAATTTAAATGCTAAATGCGTAGTTATGCTTATCCCTGCTTAATTAGTAGGTTTTCAAAAAGCAAAAGAATGGAAAAGATGAGTTTGGCTTTACTTGTTGAAATCATGATAATAATTAATAAATCAAGTCCGGATGGGTAACTTGCATTGGGAAAGGAGTCCCTCTGTAGTGTTTTCATCTGTTGATGCCCTAGGTCCCATCCGATGTTGAATTGGTGATATCGAGAAACTAGAAAATCCACATACAATGGTGTGGTATACTGTGGGTTTGAGTCCCACGTATATCGATACACTGTGGGTCGAAAGTCCCATGTGTATCATGTGGTCGGTATACGTGTTGGTTGGAGCCTCACATATATCGTATGGTCTGGTATGCATTTTGGTTGGAGCCTCATGTATATCGAGATCTAGGTCCCAGTTGGATATATAAATGGATTTGAATCGTCGTTGCTTCTCGAAGAAGAAGACTCGATCGGTGTTTATCATCGTAGTAACAACTTGAATGATGTTTAAAGTTTAAGAATGAAGTTGGTTGGTGATCTTGAGTAAGAGCAAGACAACTTTACTTTCTGTTGAGCTTTTCTACAAAAATTCTTATCTCTTGCAAGCCTTACCTTGTTCCTCTAGCCTGCATCTTCTGATTCTTCACCCCTCTCTTTCGTCGGGTCAGTCTATTTGAGTACTTTTGTACTCAGGGTTTGTTGAACCCTTATTGCAGGTGAGTCCCATGGGTAGGAGTGCTTCACATCCTGCTGCATGACAGTCGTTGCGGAGAGTGACGATGAGTAGGATGTCTGGCTCTTGGGCAAAGCACACCGACTAGGTTTTGTAAATAAGTTATCTGTTTCTACTCCACTACTACTAAGGTTTGTAATATTTAAACTTATGGTTTGTAAGATTTGAAACTAAAAGGTTTGTAAACTTATGTTATTGTAACTCTTCTGCTGTTTACTCTGATGTATATTATTTGTATAAAATTATTGTAATACTGCAATGTCTTTTTGTAATGATTGATCCTGCTCGAAGAATCATGGATGATTTGGGATTTACCCGACAGACCTTTTAAGTCTTATGGAACACATTCATGATTATTAGGAGTCTGTTAGATAATAATCATGTGTGGACCATATGGTTTAGGAGGTTCTGCCACAGAAGTCGGGTGATTTCCTCTCATCTGCGAATTATAGGTGGTGACTCATAATATGAGCTATATTGTTTTCTTGGAATAACCATGTGGAGTAATAAATCAAGACTGGGCGGGATTGGTGTTGTGGACAGAATAGGAGGATCTGTGTTGTTTATCCCATCTGTCTCGAACTAGGGCCCCGTCCGACGTCTCAGCCCTCTTATCATTTTGAATGCAGCCCCACACTTAGTTGGCATTATGGAAACCACGAAGCCTAGTAGCCTGTTTTGGCCGGGTTTCGTCCTGCTGAACGCATTATATTGGAGATGGCGCAAGTGATTACAGGGGTGCGGAGAGTAAGCCTGATGTCGGTATCCGACTAGTATGCAGCCGGGCGGCCCCTGGGTACGATGGTTTCTGTTGATCCCGTGACTATCTTTTACCCAAACAGTGCAAATGGTGACCTAAGGTGCCTTCGCGCGAGCATGTCTCGGTTTGTGTGGGGAATATTTCACTAGCTAGTTAGGAATCGATTCAAATCGCCATCGCTCCTGGACAGTGAGCACTTGACTTGAGCACCAGCATCATAGTAAAAACTTGAACAAAGAGATGAGATGATTATGATGTTGATGCTGAAAGATGCTCAACAAAAATGGTTACTATTCTTGCTTGTTAATTACACCATGACTATTTAGATCAGGTGCTAATCTAGCATGATCAGGTTAATGACTTTAAAATGCAAAGCTAGAAGGTTATAATAATTGTTCTTAATAAGCTCAAGCTTTAATGCAAAGAAATGAGTCAGCTAGCCTCCTTATAAAGCCTTGCATACTCCTTAGAGTCACTTTATTTTTGGTTTATGATGAGTAAGTCAAGCTGAGTATATTCTCGTACTCAGGGTTTTATTCCCACTTGTTCCAGATCATAAGACTTTCTGTGGTGACAAGATGGACTTGTATCCCACTACAGGAGGATTAGACCTTGGGTAGGGTCATCTCTTATATCTCATCTAATTACTGTTGTTGGATGTCGACCCTGAACTGGCAATGTATTTCAAATCATAGGTGTGAGTATATGTCAAAAATATATTTACTTCCATTATTTATTTGCAACTCTGATTCAAAAGGAAATTATGAAAGAACCGGTGATGTAATTATGTTATGAGTGAAAAGTAAGAACATGTGAATGGTAACTGCTGAACTGTCTGATCTGGGTGTGTTGTTGGAAAAGTTTGAAATCCTTCGAGATTTCACGGACTACCGGGTTGAGCACAATGTGCTAACTAAATTACCTCAACGATTTACTTAGTACCTTGGGTTTATCTTAATTGGGTTGTTCTATTACAAATGGCCCTACGAGTAGCACCATGTTTGCTATGATGAAGAGCTACTCTTGCCTGGAGAATGCATTCGAGTCCCTTAATTGTGAATTCATCTATGTCACCTCTGAGAAGCATGAGATAAAGAAAGTTTATGAGGAGGAAGTAAAAGGGGTGACTATGATGCTTGAGCAGATGATGCTTTCCAAGGATCAAGCTATTCAGAGAGAAAAATGCTGCTGTCCATGAGACCTTTGTAGCACAAAGTCAGTTCTTGGAATTGTTTGCCCTACTCGGTCAGTGGTAGCAGGCCTTTGATACAGTTGTGCAGTAATGGAATGAAGCCTGGAATGAGGAATACCACCTGAGGGACCAGGTGATTGCCCTGGGAGTTATTAATGGTGCTCTACAAGGAGAATTGCAATGGGTCTACAATCAGCTTCACCACGATCCTCCTGGAGCTGCTGAGGAAGGACCTCAAGTAGTGCCTGACATTGATGGTGCTAATGCTGGAACTGCAATTAGTGTTGAGAACATGGACCACGACCATGAGGAGTAGGCCTGATGATGCATCTCTATAGGATTGATGTCTTATTTTGTAGGACCTTTATGTAATGGCCTGTAATACTAAGAAGTTGGCACAATGGTATGAGGGTCAGTGAATGCAGATGATGTAGTGTGCTTCGGTGATGTATTTGTCATGTGTAGCCTGCAAAAACAAATACTATGTTTCCCTAATGTTGTGAACTAGAACTATGTTGTGCTCCAATTTGGTTCAATCTTTGTCCCTGCAAATTCGTTTTATTCCTCTCGGTCTATGATGATATGTCGACATTGGTTCCTTGTTGTCACATGCCTAGACCAAATCTTTAAGTGAAGATTGCTTTGATCGACCTCGGTGAACGACTTGATGGTAGAATACGTGGTAATTGCCAAGATCATTCCCGAGCTACCCTTGCTATCCTCAATTTTGAAATCCCTGGTAATTCCTTTATCTTGTCTAGTGCACCAAGCTTAGCTGTGCAAGACATCCACATGTGACTCAATTATCTGGTGGATTATTTTGTGAATCATAGTTTAGTAATGTGGTTTTGATTAAAGATTTTACAGTGCCACGAAGGAAACTAGGATTACCCCTATGAATTGATCAACACATGGCTGGTTTCCTAGGAAAACACGCTGGTATTGTAATCTTTGATCGTGACCTGTTATTTCAACTACCCCTGAACTAACCCGAAGTGCAACTTTCCTTGAATGATTACGTATAGATATCTCCTCGAGATAGTCTACCAACCCACAAACCACGTAATCGGAAGTTTGATGATATTGTAGTCAATGGTGGTGAGTCCTTGTCACCCCATTGGCATTGAATTGTGTCTCATGAACCCTTCCTGCTTCTAAGACATACGTATATAGGGAGAGGCCTCCTCAAAGGTTACTATCAGATTCTCGTTAGAAAGGCCTTGCACCGAGGGATAGATACGGTAGATATGAGACGTGTCCGCTATATGTTATGTCATATCCATCCAGTTGGCCCTTCCTTGTTATCTTGTGACCTTACGACTATCCTTGTCTTCTCCACTTCTTTCTTGCACGTAATGCCTATTCATGCAGGAACCCCCTGTATCATGTGAATTAGTGTCTCGAAAGTAAGATCTATAGTGGTGTCTTGATTAATAATTGAAGGTGCGTCGACAAATCCAAGAGCCTCATGTGGGCGGCCGATACAGGATTGCGCTGCTCGGCACGTGCATGTATCACGGTTATTATTCTCGACCTACTAAGAAATTGCCTCGATGTACTATTTTGCGTGACCCCACCTTGATTATCTTTGATATTTGTTGACCAATCGATGATGGCTTATCAATGATGACATTTTTCTCCTGAAGGGCGACGAAAGTCAACTTGGATAGAATAGGTCGTTAACATTAACATTACTCAGACTATGAGAGATGTTAGACAAAGGACTCTACCAAGTGTTTCTCCTAGAATCGCACTATCTCTTGTAGAATGTGTGTCTTTCCCTATGGTTTGACTAGAGATACACCATATTTGTGTTGGATGAGCCTCAGATGCACATTGAGCTAAGTGAGAGCCTTTGGATTGGAATATGAATAAGGCTGGATGAATTCTCATTGCTGCTTGGTTGTTCTATCTACTCGTCTCTGAAGCGCTTTATCAATATGAATGCTGAAGTCTTTGGAGCATCTAAATCAGTGTTAATTGGATTATAGGTTTTGTCTGATCTGTGAAGTGATTCCCTGTTCCATGGTGCTACTTCAAAAGGACTTAGAACTTCCCTACAACCGTTAGATCTTCTAATGCCTTATGGATTATCCATGCTTTACGGGAATCAATGAAGGAAATTCTTCAGACAAAAACCTTTAACACTCTTGAGAGTATCCTGACTAATGTCATGACCTTGTGCTTATAACTTAGTAGTGTTCAACCGTTACTCCCATCCCTATACAATAATCTAACGTGTCTTGCTTCCAAGGCACTAGGTCTTTTATATGGGCTAGAGGTTGGCAGCACTATTGGGATTGTACCTAAATTGTATCAAATCGCCCATATGCCAGATTCGATTATGCGTTGGGTACGCATGGTATGCACAATTGGGTATAACTATGGGTTTACCAAAGTGCTTGGTTTCAAGTGTCAAGCAATCATCCTTTGAACATGAGAATTTGGTTTAGTAGAGGTACCCTTGGAATGAGAGATCGGCATGAGTATTTTTGGAAAAGTATTGGATAACAAAAGTCAGCAAGACCATATTACGAGAATATAGGTCTTATGCTAAATGGGTAATCATAAGCCCTTCTCAAAATATTTACTCGGATAGCGATTCTACTTAGTGGAAAGAGACAATTGGAGGTTTCTTCTAAGTTAGAGAGTCAATGACCTAAGAACTTTGACTTCTACCTCAGAAGATTTGGACCTCTCTGACCTAAGAACTTTGACTTCTACATGTAAAAGTTTGGACTCTCTTAGTCCAGCTTGTTCATATCGGCATTTTATTAGCCAGTGTTCCTATGAAGGGCTATGCCAGTATTGAACTTGCTTCAAGGAATCCTATGTTGTCACACATTTCACCTTGTCTCCTTCCACACAAGTGCTAGGTGATATTGTAGAAAGTTATGAAGGTGCTATCCTTATTGACAGCAAACTTGATTTGGATTTAGTTTGGAGGGTGTTCAAACCTCTTCTTGCCCTGCTTCTTAGTGGTAAACACTCTAGGATTTTGAAGCACCTTTTGATGTATTTGATGAAGTGAATAGCAGATTTCCTCACATTCAACCCTTCAACACCTCCAAACGGGCAGTCGTTGGTCATATTTCGTGATAACCTACCCTAGTGAGTTGGAATTTTGGGTTTAATGAGAGAGAGTACGCCATACTATTCTTATCATCTTCATACTTCAGATTAATGAAAAAGAGTTGACATCATTTTGGAAGTATGGCTATAGGTTGAAAAATATCCTTGGATGGACATGTAAGAGGAAGATTGATTATATAGGTGATTAAGCATTTCAAGTGTCGATCGACAAATCAGGTTTGAAAGACTATCGCCTTGCTTACTTAGCATTTTAAAATCCTACTGAAGCTTAAATGGTTGCATCAAGTCAACCCAGGTGAGGACCGCTGCATTCCTGGGGGACCCATCTGTGCACTATTCCCGTGTGACTGTGGTGTCGCACTGGCAGCACCTGCATAGTGTGCCCTCCTCCTTTCTCTGCAGCCCTGTCGGCCCTTGGGCCTCGTCCTCGTCCCCATACCGGGCCCCCCTTCTTATTCTCGGCTTCGGGCCCGATTGCTTGCATGCCTCCTCGCCGAGCGAATCTCTTCTCTCTCTTTTTCTTCTCCCCACCTGAGCTCGAGCACCAGAAGCGTGCCATAGCCTGCTTTCTGCCTGCTCGGTGACTCATCATCGATCCTCTTCCACCAACCTTCTCTTCCAATATATCGCATCACTACCTCTGCCACTATGCTGTGGATGCCGTTTTGCGTATCTCTTCTTCTCCATATCCCAAAAATCTGAAGCAGTGCTTCGAGAAGAGAAACCTGAGAAACAATCCAGTTAGAAAGAGAGAGTAATTAGGATCAAAGTTGCAAGACCTGGTGATTGCTCGTGGATCCAGTATCGCCACCTCAAGGAGAAGGAAAGACATGTATTTCATGGAAGAAGTTCTAATCTTCTTTGGTTTGATCTTGATGCTTGGGATCACGATGATTGAGTTCACACTCGCTGTTTTCTGGATCCTGTGGACATTTTTCATGTTCTGGATCATCATTTTCTTGTTGTTCCTCCACTATCCCCGTCTCAGTAGATATTTGGATTAAGTTAAGGGTTATGGTCCATTATTCATAGTCATGTTCTCTCTAAACCCTGAATGACTTGGTAATCAAAGTCGTGTAATCCTCGATGTAATTCCAAATCTATGAAATAAAAATTATGTTTCTCCACTTTCCCCACTTCTTGCTTCAAATCTCGGGACGAGATTTCTTTAAGGGGGTAGGCTGTAACACCCCTAGTGTTAATCACATCTTTGCACTGCATATCATGAGCATAATCCTATCATTTGCATCAAATCACATTGTTAACAGGTTTTGCATTGGTTTCTGTGTGCAATTCATTTTAATTGTTTGGCTTAAGGGCATAGCTGTGATAAATGTGTGTAAATGATTGTGATTAGGACCTAAATATGTTTAGAAAGGTACTAGGGTCAATGTTTGCTTGGTCGTGTGGTTTCAAAATCAAGTATTGCAAAATTAGGATTTAATTAACCCTAGGCGTGATTGCTCGACCTTAACTAGAAGGGGTAGCTATACTGCTTATCTCAAGTTGGACCCCTAATATGGTTTATAGAGAAAAATATTTAGAGCAAACTCTCTATTCTCACCAAATCATGAAAATGCTTTTCAGGCCTTCAAAAAGGGCAAAAATTGTGGAAGGGATATTGGAAATTAATATTTTTATCCCCTCCTCCTTATCCCCTCCTCTGCTTGCCGCGCCAGGGCGTCAGCGACGCCGGCGCTGCTGTTGCCTGTCCTGCCATACCGAGCACGGCCAAGCACTACGCGATGCGCCATCGAGCACGTGGACGGGTACTTGAGCACCCACATGCACGCCTTTGTCTCCCACTGCCCGCCTGCCCCATCCTGTCACCCGTCGCTGGCCGCCAGCCTGTGTGCCAGGGCACGCCTCTGCGGGCACTCAAGTGCCCTGCCCGGCTAGACGCCTTAAAGGTGTGGTGGACTTCTCTCCACCCTCCCACTCGCCCACTCCCTTCCTCTCCGCTCTCCTCTCATTTTTCCTTGCTAGAACCACGGCGCCATAGCCGCCGCCGTGAGCTCGCTCCACGACCACAACTCCTAGCCGCGTCACTTTTTCACCAGATCACGTACATAGCTTTGCAATGGCATGTGCCATCTCCTGAGCCCATTTGCAGACACTAACGACCTAAGGTACTGGCCAATCGGCCCTTTCTTTCTTCTCGCCGGTCATGACCGCCGTTGTTGGTGTTTCTTACCGAAAGCAGCAAAATCCGCAAGCGCATGGAAATACCATTGTAGCACTTCACCCGATGATCCACAGGGTATCGTAATTTCCATGAGGAAGGTATAGCGCAGAAGGTTACTAAGCTAGTTGCCCAGAGGAGAGACATAGATAACTTGGGTAGTGAGGTTTTCTAATGGTCGATTCCCTAAAGAAGGATATCCGAGTCGCTAATATCTTACTTTGGGCACCGGGGCGCACCTGGTCTGCTAGGTGATACCAGTCTGTAGCTCTATGCCGAACCCGAACGTGAGGGATTACAAGGTATGAACATGGCTGTCACCACCTGCCGCCTACCCCTCAACCGTGGGGAACGAGGCAAACGAAGGTAACTCCTAGCATAGACACCACATCTACGCTGTTCGTTAAGCTCTAGCGTTGGCTAGGAACTTTCGTCTTTATCAGGAGTCCTATACTAGAGCTTTTGCTGAAAGGACGGATGATGAACCTGTAAGATAGAAACGAACAAGAATAACCGACCGGCGCACCCAGAGTGGCTCTGGTGCCCATCTTTAGTCGGTTGGCCCTAGGCTATGTCTGGACCTGGCCTTCGGTGTTGTTTTGGGCTGACACGCCTCGGTTTGGCCTTCTTCTGCTATTTCTCCTTGTCTTGCCTTGGGCCAAGAAATGAGATGTGTGAATTATTGTTATTTTACTTCATTATTGGCCCAATATTGTGTATTTTCATGTATGACCTGCAAAACAAGTGTGTACACCAAAACTATGGAATTTGTTAGTTAAAAACTCCTATCTACATTGTTTTTGGTGTATTCTATACTAATGTCGGTGGGGTTAGAATTGAGATAAGGACCACCAACAAACTCCCCCGCACTTGGTCCTTTGCTCGTCCTTGAGTAAAGATTGAAGGACCAAGATGGTTTATCTTCCCAAGATGTCGGTTTGTATACAGATTATTCCGAGCTTCACCTGCATCTGTGAATAGTCATGGTGTCTACCAAATTCTCATAGAGTTATTGAAAGACAGAATAGCCTGGATTTAAATCAACTTACTCTCCTCCTGCTTTGGGATCTTGAGTTTTGGGAATTTTTGTAAAGAATGATAGCTTAGCTCCTCAAGTGATGCTCTCAAATCACTCTTTGAATTTTTATTTTCTTTCCTCACCAAGAACGAAGTTACTCATCCTACCTCTATTTTTACAGGCTCAATATCTGGAGTTCATAGGTGGGGATGAGGTGCTCACTTACCTTACATATGTTGCTGCATCAAGCCTCGGATCCTTGGAGGGAAGGACATACCCTTAGATCGAATCATGTGCAAGTGTGTGTGTAAGCGTAGATGAAGATGGATCCTAATTCTAAGTGTTTTTGATACTCCTTGTATCATGACTCTCTTTGAAGTATGGATGAATATTTTTGAAGAGTATGGGTTATGAAAGGAATTGTACATCTGAATATATATTTATTATTTTTTGTTTTAATGGGCACATATATTTTCTTTCTCGTTGTTTATTGCTAAGATGCCCCTTGGCATTGATTTTCTTTTTCTCTTCTTTTTTTATAGCATAGCCCATACCTTTCTTTTTTTGGCATATGAAGAAAATGAATGAGGAGATGTCATGATAGCAATGAGGAGTAAAAGTTTGGTGGATGATGATAGCGCGATTCTCAGGGTAAGAATCAACAATATTATTTGGTGGAAATATGCGCAACTTCCAGTGTAGAAGTTGGTATTTTTGGTGGATGTATGTTGTGCGTGATCTCTCGGGGTGAGAGTCGGCAACATTATTTGGTAGGTGGACGTGAGATTCGATCTTGGGGGTATGAAGCTTCTCTCAACATAAATCACAAAACATGATACACTCAACACAAGATAAATGGCTATGTAGCAAGTTTGTCATGTATAAGTATGGTACTGGTGGGAATTTATTCATCACTGAGGAGCATGCTATATATTTTGAATATTATAAATAAATCCCAAGATCATTGCAAGAGAAAAGTAAACTTCATGTCATCCTGCTATCTTACATCCGTCAATAACTTAGATAAAAAATGGGGTCCCCATTATAGTGTTGCTCACAAATATATCGACTTTTGGCATGGAATAAAAAGTATAGAAATCATTATCGATTGGTGAAAAATGGAAATGGAGCATCATATTTTTAGTGTATAATCATTTGATTTTTCTATGAAGAACATTATAAGAGTGAGATGTGCAGACCGAATATCTTTGTCATGATGGTCGTTCGTGTGCACACCTCTTCAAATGGCGCCTCCCCCACACTTGTTTTTGTTTCTGTCTTTTTATTTTCTTATTTGGAGCAAAGAACAGAAACAAGTGGAGACAAAGAGAGGGACACAATGCATAATATATTCTTTATTGAAACATTGCAAAACTTGATACAAGTAGGCAAACATTGGAATTCAAATTACAAATTGGAAAGGGAAATTGCTGCAATCAAAAGCGGGTGTGCGCCTAATTTATTTGTGGTAGCGTGCATCTACTTGGGGATGTTTATGACGTGAGCCACGTGTGCTGCACCGGCGACCCTAGTGAGCATGGTGATGAAACTAAGACGATAGCTCCTGATTAGGTTTGCGTGAGTCACTCTATGCATGTCCCTAGTTTCTATTTTGTTTTCCAGCCTTCCTATCATCCCATAGAGTGCGTCTACTCTTCCTCTAAGGAAGTTCAAAGTAGGAACTCTAGGCACTGGCTGCTCACTCTTGCTATCAAACACGTCAGGCGCCTTCCTCGTATTCTTCATAGGGATCCTAAGGGGCACACCCAACGATGTTCCTACTGACTTGGGTGGAGGAACTTTGTCGGGATTGCGGATGAACCCCTTCCCACGCCCACCATTGGGCCTATCCTCTCCTACAAGAACATAGGTTGGAGTTTCAGAGGTGGTGTGGTAGGATGAGGTGCTTCCCGAAAGTGCTATGGGGTGCTTGCCGATGTTGATGGAGCTCTTCTTCACGCCTAATGTTCCCATGGTTGGCCTCTTGATCACCACCTTCTTGGTCTTGGCACCAAACAGCGGAGGTCTTGAGCGGGCAGTGGATTTCATGTTGTCGCCCCTGCTGGATCCTTCGCTTGGTGGTGGCAGCATGGCAAGTGGCGCCATGCTCATTGGCTCCCTGCTCTCCCTTTCTAAATCCTCCAAAGTGATGGACAATGCTCCATCAAGATTGTTGGGGGTGGAAGATGAGTTGTAGAGCATCATAGTATGGTGAGCCATGGTGGTGAGGCTACTAAGACAAGAGAGTTCTTGCTGGAGTGTAGGAGGAAGATGAATGGCTTGAGCTTGATTTGTGAAAAGAAGGAGAATGAGGGGACTACTTATAGGAATGGGCAGGCACCCCTACGTTCCTCCGAATCAGCCAGGATGAAATCGTCATCAAGACCGACATCAAAATGCAAAATGAAGCGCGGTGGCGAAAATTCGGGGCGAGAGCAGCTGGTGGTGGGCCGGCCAACGCACCTGAAGCTCCTCTTCACCCGATTTTTCGTCTAGGTATAGATTCGCGTATTTCAAATTTGAAAATGTTGTCGGTTTGGTTGATACGGGTACGATGCTCAGGCTTAACTCACATAACTCTCATTAAGCAAAGAGATTAAGCCATATTTTTTAAATTTTCAAAATATTTTTATTATACTTTAAACAACAACAACATTTCAGTCATAAAAGAATATAAATGAAATACAATGCTTGCTTTTGCTTAAAACTAGAAATCATGATTATTATTTTATAATTATAAAGAATAGATTAATTAGCTTAAAAATGTTTTTGCAATCATTTTTTAAGGCATAATTAAATCTACTCTATCTATTTCTTGATCAAAATTAGAATTGTGAGATGGCGCAAGGAAAGGTTTTAGTCTCTGACTGTTAACCTTGAAGATATTACTGTCGTCATCTTGAATTGTTATCGCTCCATGGGACGATGTGTTGATGACGGTGTACGGTACCTTCCATTTGCTCCGTAGCTTCCCTTCACCGAATAATTTCACCATGGAGTTGAACAACAGGACTTGATTGCCCTGTCGGAACTCCTTAAGCTTGATGTGGTGATCGTGCCATCTTTTTGTTCTTTCTTTGTATAATTTGGCACTGTGGTAAGCTTTCTCACGCCATTCCTCTAGCTCGGCGATTTGCTTTTGCCAGTTTCACCCAGCTAGCTTGAGGTCCATGTTCCAGCTTTTGATTACCCAATAGGCTCGGTGCTCAAGCTCTACTGGCAAGTGGCAACTCTTCCCGTATACCAGCTAGTATGGTGACATGCCAATAGGGGGTTTTATAAGTAGTCCTGTATGCTCAGAGTGCATCATGAAGCTTATTTTTCCTCCTTTTCCCATATCATTGACCATCTTCTCTAGGATATTTTTAATTTGTTTGTTGGATGTCTCAGCTTGGCCACTTGTTTGCGGGTGATAGGGTGTAGCTATGTTGTGCTTCGCACCGAGTTCCTTCAAGAATGCCCTGAATGTTTTTTCAATGAAGTGTGATCCTCCATCACTTATCACCATGCGTGGTGTTCCAAAGCAAGGGAAGATTATCTCATGGAACATCTTTCTGGCATGCTTGGTGTTAGCAGCTCTGCATGGCATGGCTTCCACCCACTTGGATACGTAGTCGATAGCAACAAGGATGTATTCGTGATCTTGGGACTTCTGGAATGGTCCTATGAAGTCGATGTCCCACACATCAAATATTTCTATTTGAAGGTTGTAGTGCAGGGGCATCGCATTGCGTGCTGTGATGTTGCCTTGGAATTGGCACTTTCAACACCTGTGAATGAATTCTTTGGTGTCCTCGTACATCGTTGGCCAGAAGGATCCACACTGTCAGATCTTGGCTTGTGTGCGAAATACTCCATAATGACCTCCGTATGGTGTTGAATGGAATTTCTCATTGATTTGTAGTCCTTCAGCTGTTGGTACGCATCTTCTTAACAGGCCATCTGAACATACCCTGTACAGGTATGGGTCATCCCATGGGTGATGTCTGCTTTCTACTTGCAGTTTCCTTCGGTTCTCCCCTGGTGGTACGTATCCTGCAACCATGTAGTTCACAATGTTTGCATACCATGGGGTAGTGTCCATCACCTTGTGTAGCATGTCGTCACGTAAGAAGTCATTGATCATCAGTTCCTGCATGTTAGTGACTTGCATATGCGACAAATGATCTGCAACAATATTTTGTACTCCTTTCTTATCTTTTATTTCTTGATCAAATTCTTGGAGTAAAAGAATCCAGTGAATCAAATGGGGTTTCACATCTTTCTTAGTGAGCAAATATTTAAGTGTAGCATGATCAGTATAAACAATCACTTTTGCTCCCACTAAGTAAGACCGGAACTTATCGAGAGCAAAGACGACTGTAAGGAGCTCCTTTCGGTGGTAGCATAGTTAAGTTGAGCTCCTGTTAGTGTCTTGCTAGCATAAGCTATTGTGTGATGCTTTCTATCTTTGGTTTGGCCAAGGACCACACCAATAGCATAGTCGCTAGCATCACACATGATTTCGAATGGTAAATACCAATCGGGTGGCTGAATAATCGGGGCCGAGATGAGTGCTTTCTTGAGGGTATGAAAAGCTTGTAAACACTCATCAGTAAACTCAAAAGGTGCATCCTTTGCTAATAGGCTTGTCAGGGGTCTAGAGATCTATGAAAAGTCCTTAATAAATCTCCTGTAGAACCCTACATGTCCTAGGAAGCTATGGATTCCTTTTACGATCACTGGAGGAGGTAGCTGCTCGATAACTTTGATCTTAGCCTTGTCTACCTCTATCCCCCGCACACACCAGGTTCCCAAGGACAATGCCCTCTCGAACCATAAAGTGGCACTTTTCCCAATTAAGAACCAGGTCCTTTTCTTTGCACCTTTCCAAGACCCTGTCCAAGTTTTCTAGACAATAATCAAAAGTTTTTCCATAGACTAAAAATTCATCCATGAAAACTTCCATAATTTCTTCAATCATGTCGGAAAAGATAGACATCATGCACCTTTGAAATGACATGGGTGCATTACACAACCCAAACAACATTCTATGATAAGCGTATGTTCCATACGGGCATGTGAAGGTCATTTTGCTTTGATCATCAGGATGGATGGGAATTTGATGATAACCCGAATACCCATCGAGGAAACAAAAGAAAGAATGTTTTGCTAACCTCTCCAACATTTCATCAATGAAGGGTAGCGGGAAGTGATTTTTCTTAGTTGTCGCGTTAAGTTTTCGGTAATCTATGCACATTCTCCATCTCGTGATGGTTCTTTGTGGAATGAGTTTGTTTTTAGCATTTTCCACTACCGTCATACCTCCTTTTTTGGGAACCACTTGGACGGGGCTAACCCAGTCGCTATGTGGTATGGGATAAATAATCCCGGTGTGAAGAAGCTTGAGAATTTCCTTCTTGACGACTTCCCGCAACGCATTATTGAGCCTTCGCTGAAGCTCTCGTGTGGGCGTACTAGACGGATCGATAGGAATGCGATGGGTACAAAGAGTTGGGCTTATCCCTTTAAGATCATCTAAGGAATACCCAAAGACCATCCTATGGTTTTCTAGGATGGGGATGAGTTTGGCCGTCTCCTTGTCACTAAGTTTGTCACTTATGATGACAGGAGTTTGTGTGTCACCATTCAAGAAAGCATAGCGTAATCCAGTGGGCAAGGGTTTAAGCTCAAGAGGAGGTCGTGCCAGCACTTCCTCTTTGGGAAGGTCTATGGTCTTGCCTAAGTCGTTTGTTTCATCCATAAAGAGCTCTGCGTCCCTTTCTAAGGATGACTCAGGAGACTCAAATGGTCCTACCGACATGACTTTTGTGGGTGTATCATGAACCGGGGGAGGTTCTGCCACTAAGTTTTTAGCTCTTGTGACTTGGATAGAAAACGAATCTCTCCCCAACTTAACATTCAGTTCCCCTAATCTCAATGGATTAGCATAAAGCTTTTCGAAGGGGTGCCCAATGAGAATGTCAAAATCTTGGATGTCAAAGATATGAAAGTCTAAGTCCAAGTCGACATCTTCTATGCAGAGAGTGACATTGTGTAGAATCCCAAGTCCTTTTAGAAGTGTTCTAGGTGCTACTTGTAAGGACTTGTTGGTTGGAGTAATTGGTTTGTTTCCTAAGCAAGAAGTTGCAAAGGAGTTTGACATGATATTTACTCCTACCGTTGGATTATACATTGTGTCTACCCAATCCCTATGAGGTTTGCATCGAATGGTCGAACAAGGAGCATGAATCTGAATTTCTTCAGAAGAAAGCTCTCCTTCTGCTACCCATTCGGAACTCATGATAGTCGTTAACTCCCTAACGGATTCCTTAAGGAAAATGAGATCTAGAGGCTCGTTAGGAGTTGTAGGGACGGGAGGTCTCCTTTGACATGTGTAATTCGAGGTATTTCTGAATTCTTCGAAAAGATCATCCTCGAAAATGGGAAGATCCAAAGATTGGATGTCTTCCTTTTGGCTTTTTGGTGCGGGAGAGGGTCTCTCTATAGATGTAATGTGTTCGGCAAGTGTCAAAGATACTTCCTCTATAGCAGGCTTGGGCTCAAACCAAATAGGTTCTAGTGGAGGCATGTTTTCTAGGATATGTTCTAGAAATGCTTCACCTTCCGTTGTGGTAAGATGAGCAAAAGAGCCACCAACTGCTATGTCGAGTTGTAGGGAAGACTCTTTTCTAAGACCTAACCAAAAATGCTGCAAAAGCACATGGTTTGGTATAGACAAATTTGAGCCGGATCTGGTTAAAATCAAGAATTGGTCCCAGGCTGCACCTATAGTCTCGCTATCTTTTTGTTGGAAGCTGAGTATCCCTTATCATAGGGAAGCGATGTGAGATATAGGGAAGAATGCGACACAAAACTTGTGTCATAAGTCTTCCTAATCTCCATTTACCTTGTCTACGGTGTGGGCGTACCATTGTTTTGCTCTCTCGTTAAGAGAGAAAGGAAAAAACTTCCACTGCAATGTTTCTTGTGACATGCCTGAGATGGTTAGGCAAGCACAGAGCTGCTCAAACTCCCATAAGTGATGATAGGAATTTTCATAATCCAAACCTCAAAAGGCTTGGTCTCGAACCATGGATATGAAGCATGGGCGGAGCTCAAACTAGAAGTTGTGATTGGCTTCAAGGATTGCGGAATTTCGATGAGCTCGCCCTTTGGAGCAGAAAGGTTGCGAATGGTAGGTAGCTCCATGTGGATTTTTTTGTTTTTAAAAGAAAAGGAAAAGAAGAAAGCAAAGGTAGAGCACGATACATGGGCGAACTAGGTTCGTAGATAACTGCACTAACCATTCCCCGGCAACGGTGCTAGAAATGCTTGTTGGTGTTTCTTAGCGAAAGCAGCAAAATCCACATGTGCACGAAAATACCATTGTAGCACTTCACCCGGTGATCCACAGGGTATCATAATTTCCATGAGGAAACGGTATAGCACAGAAGGTTACTAAGCTAGTTTCCCAGAGGAGAGAGATAGATAACTTAGGTTGTGAGGTTTTCTAATGGTCAATTGCCTAAAGAAGGATATTCGAGTCGCTAATATATTACTTCGAGCACCGGGGCACACCTGGTCTACCAGGTGATACCGTCCTGTAGCTCTACGCCGAACCCGAACGTGGGGGATTACAAGGGACGGACAGGGCTGTCACCACCTGCCGCCTACCCCTCAACCGTGGGGAACAAGGCAAATGAAGGTAACTCCTAGCTTAGACACCACGTTTACGATGTTCGTTACGGCTCTAGCGTTGGCCAGGAACTTTCGTCTTTATCAGGAGTCCTCTACTAGAGCTTCCGCCGAAAGGATGGACGATGAACCCGTAAGATAGAAACGAACAAGAATAACCTCCGAAGAAAGCTCCACTAGCTTGATCTCACTCACTCCCAACTTGAGCTAGCTAGAAGCTGGTAGTGACTCTACTCTCCCTCATGTATACTACGCTAGAGTGTGTATGAAGAGGAAGAAGAATGGAGTGTGTATGATGGATTTGATCTATGTGTGATATGGAATGGAGGTGGAGAGCCTCTCCTTAAATAGTGAGTGAGCAGGTCGGTTTTGGGGCCCAAATGTCCAAAACACCCCCGCACCACCAGTCCTCTGCATTGATTGTACCGCCTCACCGAAGATCGAGCCAAGCCGCTCAGTGCACCGGCCGGCCTAGGTGTGTCGGCCGGCGCACCTAGAGTGGCTCTGGTGCCCATCTTCATTCAGTTGGCCCTTGGCTGTGTCTGGACCTTACCTTCGATGTTGTTTTGGGCTGACACATCTTGGTTTGGCCTTCTTCTGCTATTTCTCCTTGTCTTGCCTTGGGCCAAGAAATGAGATGTGTGAATTATTGTTATTTTCCTTCATTATTGGCCTAATATTGTGTATTTTCATGTATGGCCTACAAAACAAGTGTGTACACCAAAACTACGGAATTTGTTAGTTAAAAAATCTTATCTACATTGTTTTTGGTGTATTCTATACTAATGTTGGTGGGGTTAGAATTGAGTTAAGGACCACCAACAGCCGTGCGGTTTGCCCTGGTCAGCACCACCTCGCGCCGTGTTTCTTCGTCTTTCGTGTGAATCGTAGGCGTCAAGTCGAGTAGAGGAGGTTTGTAGCATCGATTTGGTCGATTAGGGTCCAGTTCGTTGGATTTCCGGTCCGCCGTCGCATGTAGCACTGCCGCTCGCCGGCAGCTCTCACGGTCGGCCGTTCAGCCGCCTGTACCTTTCTTTGTCTGGTGAATCCGTGTCACATCGACCTCGCCTAGCTCGTGCGCACCTCGTTGCGCCTCATCGTGGCCGAATCCGATGAGATCGCCATCGTGCAGCCGCCGTCTTCCACCCTCACCACCGGCAAGCTTGCACCGGTGGGTGGCCGGCCTCATTAGTTAGCCCACCAGGTTTGCCCTGCCGCGGGGAGCGTGATGGTGGTGCTCGCACCGCCAAAAAGCTCATCGCCGGCGAAACCCGGCCGGCGAGAACGTCCTCCCCTGTTCCGGCCGCTGACCGGTGGGACCCGCGCTGGCGTGGGCCTGACGTCAGTAGTAGTGCGGCTCTGGGTGCACAGATTCGAGTGTACCTAGCGCAACAATGCCTCTGGGTGCAGTTTGGGTGCGTCTAGCATTTTCGGTTGCGAATTTTTGAATAAAAGGAATTTCTAGATTGTTATGAAAAGATTTGAAAATTCATAACTCGCTCAATATTGCTCCAAATTGGATGATTCAATATGCAAGCATTCATCATCCTCATACTCCATTATAATACCATGTGTATTCTTCATATTCGTACGTGCACATGCATCATACAGGATCGCTGGAAGAACAAAACGTGACGTGAAACGGGAACCCAGAAAAGGAATCCCAGAAGAAAAGCTTCTGTACAACCGGTGATCGAGAACCAGGAGCCAGACGTGGAGTAATCAAGTGCTTGGAGCTTTAACCTCGCTCGTCAGAGGAAGGCAAGCCCCGGAGCATTCCTCCCTACCATTTTTCAAATAACTTAACTTGTGTCTTTTATTGTTTATGATGCATTAAGTTTATAGGTGTTGATTGATACCGTTGATGCACTATGGTTACCCTTGTCCACCTAAGTTACCCATACACCCTGTTAAGTATAGGTTCGCTTATATGCTTAGCCCTGCTTAATTAGAAGTCATGTGATTTCCTGTCATCCGCGAGTTATAGGTGATGACTCATCCTAGAGAGCTATACTGATGTCTTGAAATAACCATGTGGAGTAATAAATTAAGACCGGGCGGGATTGGTTCTGTGGACAAAACTAGAGGCTCTATGTTATTTTTATCCCATCTGTGTCAAACTAGGACCCCGTCCGATGTCTCGGCCCTCTTGTCATGTTGAACGCATGCCCTACAGATAGCTGGAAGGGTGTGATCATCCGACAACGAAGCCTTGAGTTCTATTTGGGCCAGGTTTCGACCTGCTGAATGCTTCGTATTGGAGATGGCGTGGGTGATTACAGGGGCACGGAGAGTAAGCCTGAGGTCGGCGTCCGGCTAGTATGCAGCCGGGCGGCCCCTAGGTACGATGGTTTATGTTGATCCCGTGATTCCACCCGAACAGAGCCAAGGTGACCTAATCGACCCGACAGGGGAAGTATGGTTTGTGTGGGGAATACCTTGCAATCGATTATAATCACCATCATTCCTGGATAGTGAACACTGACTTGAGCACCGGCATCATAGTAAAAACTTAAACAAAGAGATGAGATGGTTATGATGTTGATGTTGAAAGATGCTCAACCAAAATTGGTTACTATTCTTGCTTGATAATTACACCATGCTTGATTAGTCTAGGTGCAAATCTAGTATGATCAGGTTAATGACTTTAAAATGTAGTAATTACACCATGCTTGATTAGTCTAGGTGCAAATCTAGTATGATCAGGTTAATGACTTTAAAATGCAGAACTAGAAGATTATAATAATGGTTCTTAATAACCTCAAGCTTTTCTACAAAGAAATGAGTCAGCTAGCCTCCTTATAAAGCCTTTCATACTCCTTGAAGTCACTTTATTTTTGGTTTATGACAGGTAAGTCTAGCTGAGTACATCCTCGTACTCAGGGTTTTATTCCCACTTGTTGCAGATCATAAGACTTTTGCTGTGGCGACAAGATGGACTTGTATCCCATTATGGGAGGAATAGACCTTGGGCAAGGTCATCTCTTATATCTCATCTAATTGTTGTTGTTGGATGTCGACCCTGATCTGGCAATGTATTTTAAATCATAGGTATGAGTATATGTCAAAAATATATCTACTTTCGCTATTTATTTGCAACTCTGATTCAAAGAGGAATTTATGTAAGAACCGGTGATGTAATTAAGCTTTGTGTGAAAAGTAAAAACAGGTGAATGGTAATTGCTGAACTGTGCAATCTGGGTGTGTCGTTGGAAAAGTTTGAAATCCTTCAAGATTTCACGGATTATCAGGTTAATATGAGCACAATGTGCTAACTAAATTGCATCGGCGATTTACTTAGTACCTTAGGTTTATATTAATTGGGTGGTTCTGTTACACATATGTCACTTTAATTTTCTCGCTCTCTTTTTCTCATGTCTCTTCCCTCATCTTATATCTCTCTTTCTCATGTCTCTTCCCTCGCCCCACATCCCACCCATTCACCTCTTGTTTCATCTAAGTACAGCTATGTTTGGATATAGACGCACACCACCATACACTTGCACGCTTCACACGTACTTTGGTATATTAGCAAACCTACAATTATACCTAGACCACGAATACAGCTGAGAGCAGTGGTGGATCCACAGGGGGGCTGTTGGGGCTACAGCCCCCCTAGTGAGTGTGGCAGAACCTCCTAAATCATATGGCCCACACGCATGATTATTGTCTAAACAGACTCCAAATAACCATGACTGTGTTCCATACGACTTAAAAAGTCTGTCGGGTAAATCCCGAATCATCCACGATTCTCCGAGCAGGATCAATCATTGTAGAGAGACATTGCAGTATTACAATAGTTTCATATAAATAAAATACCATGGAGTAAAACAGCGGAAGACTTACAATAACATACATTTACAAACTCTGAGTTTCAAAATATTTACAATGATAGGTTTAAGTTATACAAACCATAATAGTAGTGGAGTAGCTCTAGATTACAATATTACACAAAAGCTCTGCCCAAGAGCTTAACATCTTTATTCGTCGTCGCTTTCCTCGACGACTGTCATGCAGCAGGATGCATAACACTCCTGCCCATGAAGCTCACCTGCAACAGGGGTTCAACAAACCCTGAGTACAACAGTACTCAACAAGACTGACCCGACGAAAGAGAAGGGTAGAGACTCAAGAGATGCAGGCTAGAGGGACAAGGTAAGGCTTGTAAGAGATAAGCAATTTTTGCAGAAAAGCTTTACAAAAAGAGAAGTTGCTGGGACTATCTCCCGTTATCAACCAACTTCATTATTGAACCTTAATTTTTGTTCGAGTTGTTACTACGATGATGATCAGTGATCGAGTCTTCTTCTCCGAGAAGCAACGGCGATTCGAATCCATTTTCATACCCAGCTGGGACCTAGGTGACTGAGCATACCGGAGACTTTAACTCCGAAGCACCCCAGGTGCACCGATATACCGAGATAACAACCTCAGCCGTATATCACCACATGATACACGTGAGCTCTGCGGCCCAGCGTACCGAGATACATGGGAACTTAAACCCCACAGTAAAACACACTATGACAGCAGATGGGATTCTCTGACCCCACGCTAGGTCACTCCATGGCATACACGGCTCCAACCATCCGTATACCACTTCATGCATGTGGATTTCTAAATTTCTCGATTATCGACAGGTCACCATCGGACGGGACCTAGGGCATCAACAGACGAGAACACTACAGAGGGACTCCATTCCCAGTGCAAGTTCGCCGTCCGGACTCGATTTATTACTATTATCAAGATTACAACAATAAAGCCAATCTCATCTTTTTCATTCTTTTTCCCTTGGACAATTAAATAAATAAGCAGGGCTAAGCAGTACTACTCATCTTACAAGTAGGTAACAAGGATTAGGGAAATAAGACAGGTAATGCAATTTGTGGGTTTTCACTCAACTCCTACTACTTAATGCAACATATCAGAGCTGAAGCGATAAAACTTTTATAAATAGAATAGGGTTTAAATGTATCCGGGGCTTGCCTTGATGTTCGGGGTAGACGGTCTCGAAATCTGGATCAACTCCCGACTCTTGAATCAGCTCGTCCTTCAGATCTGAGTGATACGTTATCTCTCCGTTAACGAAAACTATTCGATAATTAATATGCTTTACATGATGGAATAGTAAACATGATGCTTGATGGATGCATGGTCAAATTAAAGGATCGAGTACAACTTTTCTTCACGATAAAGTTGCAAGCTAACAAGACTTTGCTTAAATAACTGATTAGGGTTAATTACGCCATTTTTATAATTAATTAATTAAACACATAAAATAACGTTAATTAAGCCCTAATGACATGATTAATATAAGCGCAAACAATTAATTAAAGTGCCAAAGGTCATTAGGGTTAATGACCTAAGGTCATCAATCAATCCCAAAGTCAAACAACTCCTATAATGATTAAGTTAACTAAAAGGGGTTATTTAATTATTTAAAAGCATTAAATAAAGGCATAAAAATTAAAGTTGTCAAATTAAGCCTAAAATTTTATTTTAGAAAGCTCTTAGCCTAATTAGATGGTAAAACAAATTTCAGAATTGAAAGCCAATTATTTTAATTATTAAAAACACTGAAGGTCCATTTTTCAATTAAAAGGGCTAATTTTAACATATACAAAAAGTACTCAATTTTGGCATTTCATATTTTTCCTATGTAGATGTCATCATGAGGAACATTCACAAAAATTTTCAGAATTTTTGGAGATATATATGATTTACTATGAATTTTCAAAGAAAATAGCATTTAAATCATTTTCTGAAAATGGAAAAAGAAAATCGGCACAGTAACCCCGCGCTGACCGGCGGCCGCGCGGCGGTTGACCGCCGATTCCTCGCCGTCGGTGAGGTCTCCGGCGACATGGGTTGGTCCATCAGACTCAGCACAGCACGGGGAGTCCAGCGAGCTAGCTAACGGCGCGCAGGAGCGGCGGCGGCACCCACGCCGGCGGCGATGGCGGCACGGCGGAGGTCGGGCGCGGCGGAGTTGCTCACCGGAGTGATTTCCGGCGATGGCGACCACACGAACCTACGCAGGGCACCTAAATAGACAGGTTTGATCACTTGATGGCATCGGCTCCGGGTTCCTAGCTAGGGCAGCAACGCGCGCGGCGGAGCGGCAGCACTGCGCCGGCGACGAGCTACGGTTACCGGCGGCTACGGTGCAGGATGAGTGAAATTGATGGCATGGATAGACGCAGGAGCTCACCACGGCGCGGATGCGCACGTTAATGGAGGTCCGGAGTGGCTGGGTTGAGCGGCGGTCGACGGCGGTGATGGCGGCGGCGGCGCTCCGATGGCACGACGGCGTCACGGCGGTCACCAGCAATGCGCTGCCCAAACCAAGGTGCGCATCAGACGCAGGATGACATGGAGAGCATGATTACAAGGTCGAAGGTAAAATATTTTCACCTCCGGCGACGGCAAACGGCGGAAATGGCGGCGGCGGCTCGGCTGACCGGCCGCGAGGAAGAAGGTGGAGTGTGGGTGACTCGGGCAATGAAAGCGAGCTTGAACTGGCCCAAAAGAACCGTGGTGCAGTGGCGGAGCTTTGAGCGAGGGAATTGGACAGAGGTTGAGCGTCGGCGGCAAATTTCGACGGCGGAGCGAGGTCGTCGGTGACGGCGGCGGGAGGAAGAAGAAGGAGAAACGGCGTCGGCCGACTGCTATTTATAGCAACAAGATGATGAATGAGCAGCTGACACGGCGACGGTGAAGTTTCTCGCGTCCGAAAATGCTCTGGTGGCCGGGAAGGCGCGGCGGTGGACGGCGGCGCGCGATGTGAAGCCGGCCATGGCGGGCGCCGATAGGGTTAGGTGCTGTTCAAGTTATTTACAGAATTGCCACTTGGTTTAAAATACAAATTACTCCAAAATTTATATAAGAACTTGAAAATCTCAAAAAATATCATTTGCATAACTTTTCAAGAGCTACACTTTTCCTTTAATGGTCATCTTCAAATTCTGTCTAGATTTTGAAATTTGAATTCAGATTTGAAAAGGGGATAAAACCCTAGAAATAAGCATTTAAAATTACTTTTGATTTTTCAATAAAACTTGAAAATATTCAAAACTATGAAATGTTGAGTTTGTCAAACCGCACATTTTTCATGTACAAAGTTTTCTCAAATTATGCATAATTTTTGAATTATGGTTTTAAAAGCAAAAGGGGATAATTGCTGGAAACTGTATTTTCAAATTAATTTGAAATTCCTTTTGGAAACTTGAAAAACTTTCTATACCAACCTTGTAGCTCTTGTCAAGATCTACAAACTATTTTTTT
Organism: Bothriochloa decipiens; assembly: GCA_023333625.1. NCBI lineage: Eukaryota > Viridiplantae > Streptophyta > Magnoliopsida > Poales > Poaceae > Bothriochloa > Bothriochloa decipiens. The sequence goes on from CM041628.1 coordinate 80,146,519, forward strand.
AGAGTATCTCCAAATTCCTTATAGAATTTGAATTAGAGAAAAGGGGATAAAACTAGGGTTGGAAATAAAGGGTTTTTGAAATAGAGTTTAAACTCAATTTAGTTTCTAACTTAATTGGTTGGTTATTAGTGATCACAAACACCAGCCAAGGACATTTTTAGGTCATTGACCCAACGACACCCTTGGTTGACCAAGTTGACTTTTGAAAAACCTTTTATAGCATTTCTAATTTGACTTTAAATTTGAATTGCCAGGCTTATAAGTAAGCTTTGGAATCCAAATTAAATTTCAAATATGGAAATCATTTTTAGGGTTGGACTTAGACTTATACACTATGCTTGACATTAGTGTAAACACAGTTTACACCTCAAGTACATAGAGTATAAATTAAGCATTTGCGATGGCATTCGAAAGTAGGGTTTTATTATTTCATGTGAAAAACATTACATAAACTCAATCAACTTATGAAATGTAAACTTGTTTTAGTTAATGCACATTAAGGTTGACTTAAACATGGATGCTTTGCAGTGCATATGATGACATGGCAGGTTTTAGTTAATATAACACCAGAGGTGTTACAGCGAGCCTAATCCCTTTGTAAATTATTGTTGCTTAGTCTAACATCACCATTAATTTGTAGGTCTATCCCTAAATCTTCATTGTGTAGCCCCTCCCTTGAATCTCATCCAAGATCCGCCACTTTGAGAAGTACTCAAAGATCACCAGACTTCGAGCGTGGCGGACATGACACTTGACCATTGTGCCACATCTGCGAAGAGGCTACTTGAAATATAAAATTGGGACAAAATCCCAGTGGGAATCATGAGGGGAGCAGCGCTCAAACTCATGACCGGTGTTTTCACAATGATTGAGCTACGACTCGTTCCCTTGTTTTTTCGGTCCTACTCACATGTTGTGTCCTTTGTCCCCTAAAACCTCTCCCATGGTGGATGGTATATTGTCATGCCATATGGACCACTTCCTTCCTCCTATATCTCCTACCCATCTTGCTTCCCTCTTTATCATGGAAATTTGTCAAAGTGTTGTGGTTGAGCCTTGATATCACTCTACGACCTTGTCAACTAACCATCACTCATCATCTACTCACTTTTGAAAAGGCATGCATGTTCACCATACAATAACCATGACCCACGACTCACTACTTGATGATCAAATATACATATAAGTTGTCGATCCAACGTCACACGCTTATGTAACGACACAAACATAAAACATCAAACAAAATATTAATAACTCATCCAAATATTACCTTGCCAAGATCACTAGTGTTGCTCAACATCGGAAAAGATAGGGATGGAACAACCTCACAGGCGAGGACATTGACATCTTAAAACCAAGGAGACTTGACTTGGAGCGCCGCAAGGTAGCGAGCTTGAGCAGCTAGGAGTCCGAAATAGGGACGACAACGGGGCAAGCTCGAGTCTAGTTGAGAAGCAACACCTTAGGGCTGGGGTGATGAGCTTGAGCGCCAGGTGCGAACTCAGGGCAGTTGGGAATGACAGGGATGGTCCATCAAGTCACCTAAGATTAGGTTTAAAATGTAGGGGAGAGCAGATCCAACCATGCAGGCTATATATGGTCCCTGATGTTACGTTGGTGTATGAGAGACGTATTCGTTAAAACCTTTGGAAAAAAGACTTATTTCTTCTAATACAATCTTATTCTTTAGCAAAAGCAAGATCATTTCCTAGCAGCTACGAGCATCCAAAACCGAAAGGCTTTTCTAGGCAACAAGCAAACTTGAAAAAAATGAATTTCTTTATTTATTATCTTTTTATCCAGAACAAGAAGAAGAAGATATGGGCTAATAGAACAACAATGAAAATGGGGTGGACACACTCAAAATGCAGGAGATAAGAAAAAAGCTCAACAAAAGTTGGGAGGCGTCTCGTGGGCCGAAATATGGGCTGATCAGGACCTAGTCCGTGAGCCGGCCTATGGAACCGAACAGGCCGATCAGAGGCCTTACGTATGGGGTGGGTTGTCAAGCAGGCCTGGGTGTTGTTGCTATGAAAGCAAGTCTGAAGAACACGTGCATATTTTGGCCTCACTGCTGGAGTATTTGACTAGTCAACCTATCAACGGCTAGCACTAGCGCTAACCAGAATCCACGTAGCCTCCATGCTTTCTTCTCTTCGTTCTGAAAACAAACAACGCTGCTCTAAATGGGTACTCGTAAATTCGTAATCCAGTCCGCGATGCCGGCTGGCCATCGGCCGGGAGCGGGCGCGATGGTCACTTCACTCCACAGTAGGTCGAGGCATGACGTACCTGCCGCCGTCCGGCAATTTTTGTCCCGCCTGCTTGGATCCGCCGAGCCCGTGGTCGCCGCCCGTCGGTGCATGCAATGGCGCCGACAAAGGCCGGCTCGCTCGGTCTGTTATTAGAATAGACCACGAGCAGGGAGCAGGAGCCGCTATGCAAGATCCCCAGCTGACTCGGCGACGCAGATCGGGGTACGTGTTGTGCTCGTCCCAACCCCCGCCTGATCGATCGAGGTGTGTCGGTTGCCCCGTTGCTGTTGCGAGATGGATAAACAATCGCTAGCTTCAGCTGTGCCTGCAGCTTACTGTTAGCCGAGATGGCGCTGTCAGGCCGCCCGCTGTGGTGCGTTGATCCGTCGCTGCAGTCTGCTGCTCTCATGCATGCTTCGTGCGTCGTGCCCTTTTACTTGCTGTTGCCGTACACTACTATGGCATCTTGCGATGACGATGTTGATGTACGCATACTGCTCTTTACTCCTGGCCGCCTGTGCGCGCGCGCAAGCGCAACCATCCTGTGTGTAGCGGCAATGCCGGGCCGATGCATGTGACAAACAGATCCAAACGAATGGTCAAGCCGCCGGCTGAGTAGGGGTCGGTCATTAGTGTGTGGCACGAACAGAAACGAATCAGGATCAGGACGACGGCAGAATAGGAGTCAGTTAGTGACACGACGTCGCAACTATCTTGAAACTGGTTGGTGTGTTAGCACGCCGTACCGTGACATCGTCTATACCGATGATGAGCATATATATGCGTCCTGGTCAGGTTAGCTGAGACCAAAAAAATGAGGTAGGTAGCTGGCTCCGTACCCGTCGGCGTCGTCCACCTTCAACGACGACGACGATTCAACCGCACAAACGGTGAACTGCATCCGCGGTGCATGCTGCCATGAATGGGGGGCCATCACGATTCGTGTGCTTTTGTAAAGCGTGGTATATATGGAGCAACCAAAATAGCAAGCACGGGTTTGTTCGCCTCGTTTTAAGGGTGTGGTGACAATAATACACACCTTAACACAAATTGGTGGAGCTTTCTCTGTACTCGCAGAAGTTCGTGCGGTTGGTTGTACGAGATGGGCACTATATATTAGGACGCCAAACAATAGATCATGCCCCCGCCGCCTCCTCTAGATCACTCAGACTCGTGATGGGGCGCAGCATCAAATCAGACATACAGTAAAAGGATGCAACCTTTGCAACGGCCCGCTTCTTGGAGTTGACACGCATACCGAATTCCAGCGCCTTGTATTAACGGTTCCCTTCCGAGGAGGTAGCACCGTAGTACTTGGTAGGTACGCAAGGTCCATTTGCTCTGCTCTAACGAAGAAATATCTAGTGCGCATAATCTCACATTCTTATGTGAATGGAGTTGTAAGCTTCAGAAACGCCAACTGAGGAGGTCGTATGTATCCTGCACAGTGCACGTATGGTCCTGGTCCCTCTAGCTAGGATAAGGATACTTGGCCCTGTTGTACAAAAAGGGGAAAAAGCATAAGGGCCCAATGAGATGCTGCATCACCTAAATCTCATCTCATTTATAATAACACGGAGATAGATTTGCATGATTCTTGCTATAAAGTACAGGTACAGGCGTTTGCATAGCAGGGAGACTCTAGCGTGCATAGGGAGGCCGGCCGTGCATGTGCAGTACAGGTAGTACAGCTGAGAGCTGAGACCGGGAAGAGGACGCAGCTCGCCGCCGCAGACCGTCGCCAGCCAGCTTTGGACAAGCTGGCTGCCTTCATCCCACAGCCTGGTCCGCCCTGTACAGCTGTACTGTACTCGCCGCCGCCGGAAGCGACTTGGAGCACCCCTTTTCAGAGGCACCCGCACCAGTGTGGGGACGCAGGCAGGGGCACGGCGCCACGCTGTATTTCACACTCCTTGTGTCCTTGGTCCAGTCTCCTATCCGCGAGCAAGATGCTCTCGACTGACGGCTGGTGGCCATGTACGCTGTGGCGGGCGAGGCAACAAGGCAGAGAACTCGGACCTTCCCACTCGTCACTAGCGAAGACAGCAGGACAGGACTGTCCTGTTCAGGGTTCAGCCGTAGAGAGACCAGCTAGCCAAGGCCAGCCAAATAGTACTCGTGGTATCTTGCGCATTGCAAAGGCAAATGCACCTTCGTAGCTTGGCCATGTGTCTGCATCTCCGCGGTCTGCACCATTACTAGATCATGAACGGCATGTGGGGGACAGAGCTACAACTACAAGGTGTTCCGGTCTGATCGATTTCCATTCAGGTTTGAGGTAACCTGAGAATGGCAAGGGTACTACCGGGAGATGCGATATGGACTACTCGCAGTAGATTCTCATGTCCATGTAAAGCTCGTGGTTGGAATCATTGGAGCAATGAAGGTGGTCTGGCCAACGCTGGTGTCGGTGGATTCGATCTTTCTAGGCAGAGACTGGATGGCTCATGGACGCCGAGGCTCGCACATCGGCACACGTGGATCACACATGCACTGCAGCGTTACTGGGGCTCTACCAAAAAGGCTACCAAGAACAAGGATAGGATTTGCTCTACTGCGCCTCCAGTGCACCGTGTCAATTCACTACCGTTGCTTTTGTTTACCGAACAAAGCCAGGTTTTCTTTGCCCGTATTCCGTACGATGCTGCTGCTTCTTCCTTTGAGATGGAGACGTCGACGGTTGGTTACAGCTACAATGAAATGTCTTGCGGGGGGTAAAAATCTGATCGGGAGCTAGCTGCCTCCTGGTTGCACGAACATATGATGCCACGTCATCCACTTGCTGGATTCGCTGGCAGTACGAGAACAACAAAACAGTACAGATTCTTTTAGAGCACATGGTAAAAAATGACCTCTCTTTTGTTGGTGGTGCCATCTAGGCAAACACTTAGTTTTGCAACTTTAGTTACGTTTCTATAATTTTGCTAGCAAGTTTGCTCGAGGTTTACACCTCTCTATTTAGCTGGCATCTGCTCTCTCTGTCAAGGTAAAAGCGATTTTAGTATAGCACCGGGTTCAGCAATCTTGAGTTTGGTTAATTTTGTATATGAAAGAAAGATATACTGTAACACTAAATAACGGATATTAAATTTATCATAAATATATTTTTTATTACTGACCTATTTGGTGTAGAAAACTTTGATACTTGTTGACATTAAAATTGGGCCCGGTCCAATTTTAAGATACCCACAGTTGGTTTTGGCATAATTTAAGACTGTTCGGCTCAAAAAAAAATGTAACAATAGTGCCACATTGGTTTTCAACGAAATAAGACCACTTCTAGCCCTATAAAATAGATGGTACTTTGTTGATTAAGGTGTCCAACACATAATTGATATAACTACATTTGGTACCTTTTTTCCCTTAAAAAATCTTTTTTCTCAACCCCTTGTTAATGATGGCCTAGGCTTGCCAGAGTGAGACTTTACTTTTGATAGTTTGCTAGTAAACTAGCATTTTTCGCTCACGTAAACACGGTTGGTTTGTATGGAAATTAGCCGTTCTTCGCCCGAGTAAGCCAAGTAAGCGCAACCTGTCCTGCAATCCACGCGAGAGGAGGGACAGACGAGATATGTTGTTAGCATGCCACGTCGCCGATTAATTAACAACATTAAAAAGGCGACACAGTTAGCAAGTTCAAGGACATGGAGCTCCAAGAAACAGATAATAACACCCAAACAACAAAGTATTTGATGCACTCTGGTATTCTTTTAGCGTCGTCACATACGTACATTTCAGCGTGTACCTGACACTACCGTTACCTAACGGTACATGACGCATGCAGAGCCGGGACAGTCACTAACGCATGGACCCACCGTGCATAGGGCAACTACGCCGATGGGCCATTTTGAACACACGATTGACGAAACTTGAGATATTTTTATTTTTTTGTTTGTGCCGAGAAGCAATCATCATCACTCATCAGCCAGAGAATTCGTCTGGGATAAGCTAGCTCACGGAAAGTAGGTAAGCACCCCAAACGGAACGATACAAAAGAGCCACGATACAAGGTCAACAATCCAAGGACTATACTTTTCGGGGTCCATACGCTGTCTTTCTCAGGCATCTGGCTGCTGGCAGCCCCACCGCACGTCACTGTTTAAGCAAAACCCGTCGCACGCAGCAGCGGCACATCATCACGGCCGTATCAGTAGGCAAAAGGAGGACGCAATGCCGCTCGCGAAACACGTACAACGAACGGTTCTACGAGTACCTCCTTCTATCCAATGCATGCATGCCGTATCCGTCTCATTTCTCGTTGCACTTGCTGAAGCCTTAGCAGTCTCGTCTGAGTCTCATCTCAGCACCTACCACCTTCGTTGCGCGTACCGACGCGGACGGGACCTCGACGGGACGCCAGCGGCCATCCGAAAAAAACGTCCGTCCTTTAAAAGCCCACGCGCACCGCCGATCACCACGCCTCGACGTGTCACCGGAGAAGCTGTAGGAGCGGCCGCGGCGGCGGCTGCGCGCGAAAAGATTAGGCAGGCAGGCGCACGCACGGGCACGGGTCGCCTTGGCGGTCAAGCTTTCCGTCGCGCCGGCCGTGCTCGGCTCGGCGACGCTGACATCCTAACCGACGCAACGCGATCGCGAGGGCGCTATAGAGGGACGCGCGTGGCTGAGCCTGAGCGCGATCGCCCCACCAGAACCCCGCGCACCTCATCAGATGGAGATGCCGTCCGCATCATCAGCGAGAGGAGTGGAGGACCACCCGGAGCTGTCCGCTCTGATCTGATCATCTCGCGACGAATAGAGCATTGCGATACGGCACTACTCGATCCAGAGACACAAGGACCGGCCGGCACCCTGCAAGTGCGGGGTTCTATCGTTTAGCCTTTCTACCATACTTACTATACCGGCAGAAGAAACGAAACGACCAGCTAGGGCCTTGCCGGAGATACGACGACCTCAAAGGTGAAGCTTTTGCAGTTTTGCCGATAAAAATACACATGGTTTGGCGTTGCTAACCTGAACGGTACACAAGACAAACACCAGGAATGATAGCCGAACGCTCACATCAGCAGCCCATCCAGTTAAAGAATACTGATGGTACCAGTAGCTAGCTAGTAGTAGTTCTCTAGAAGGTTGGAGGAATAAAGAATGCCTTTCTTTCTAACATCACAAGTGATCGATACTGAGTGGACAGTTCAAAATTAGCTTCAGACAATCAGTAATAAACAAAATCGATGGTAACTGATAAGGACATAAGGTGCACCATAATTCTGAGGTACATACAGAAAGGCACTCATCAGATCATTTGCAAGCTTTGGCGTTACGAGTGAGATCAACCATGTATCCGCTGGAACTGGGACATAAAAATAAAGTAAATAACTGAATCACACGGCGGGCACGTCAGCACTTGCACTTCCGAAGTCCGAACATCCCCTCAGACAACACGAATCTCACATGTAAGCAGCTGATTAGCCGAGGCTAAATTTGCGAAAGGTTAAAAGCCCGCGTCGGTTAGACCGTCACCGTCAGGCGTCAGCCAAATCAAATCGAGCTAAGCCTAGCTGAAGCTGAAACTGTGTGCCTGGCGCCCTGGCGAGGGCAGAAACCGACGCGTGTGGCGGGGGCGCCGAGCGTTCTTCACCACCGGCGGGGCCCGGTTGGCGGCGAGAGTACCGCGCGGGTGATGCCAAGCACCAATTGACACGAAATGTTTTCTTTTTCCATTCCACCGACATTGTTCACAAAAATATTGGCTGGGCATGGCGACAAGTAGATGCTAAGTGGGAGCCGGCAAGGAAAGTGAGATGATCAGAAAAATAAAAGGTTCTTGTAGGAGAAGATGAGGTGCGGAGCTGCTGGCTTGGAGAAAACAAAGGCCTTGTTTAGATAACAAAGACCAACTTTGTATACTAAATTCTGTTAAATAATGTAGTAATTTTGTTAATATAGTAATTTTATTAATATAATAATTTTATTTTTATTTAATAATAATTATCTAAACATTGATTAATTAGACTTAAAATGTTTATCTCGCAAAGTACAATAAAACTATGTAATTAGTTTTTTATTTCATCTATATTTAGTATTCTATGCATGTGTCGGTATTTTGATGTGACGAGGAATCTTCTTTTTTATAGTAAAATTTAGGGGTGAAATGTGAAATCTAAACGAGGCCAAAAGGAGAGACCGAGAGATGAGAGAGGAAAGAATCCTTGATGAAATTTATATGCCTATAGAGAGGAGAGGAGAGCAGCAGCACAATAATGATTTGCAAAAGAATAAAGTGGCGACGATGGCGAGCGGGAGTGGCGAGAGGCCCCACCGGAGGAAAGGGAGAGGGGGGAGGAGGAGGAGGACCCCGAAAAGAGAGAAGAGAGGCGGTCTTGGGCGGTAGCTCACAAGTCCCGTGTCGCTTGCAGCCACCGAGTCGTTGCCCCCACACCGGCCACTTCCGCCGGCTTTAATACATCCATGCGAGCTAGGTTTATCTGCCGTAATGGTTGTTAGTGTCAGTCAGTTCGTGCACGGGCACAAAGATGAGGATTCCAAGTTACTCATGTTTGTGACCATTTGACGGTGACTCGGCCGTTGATGGTACAAGAAAGGAACCGGTCCATGGTGGATCGTCGAGTCCAGGGGCAGAGCATTAAGGTTGTGCAGGTACGGCATTGGATGACTGATGGTGGATTGTGGATTTGATGGCAAGAGTGAATGAGCAGGCACCGGACAGCACAGGCCAGTGAGAGGGAGATGAGGCAAATGCTGCAAACTGCAAAGTCTATTTCTCTGTTCCTTTTATTTATTGTGATGAGCCCGCAGCTCTGTAGAGTTGGATACAAATGATTTTTCAGTAACAAAACGATCAAAAGGGAATGGAAGAAGATATCACTAAAGAACAAACATGAACAATCTAACACAAAACATTTAATCCAAAACATATAGGTTTGAACAGGTAATGTAGACCAAGAAATTAGAAGCTCAGAATTTGTACGAGGTCGGCCAAAGAAGGAAAAGAATCTTTCTTTTTCAAGTGTTGCGGTTACCGGGAGTTCTCGGCGCCGCCGGCGCCGGCCGGGCCGTACAGGTCGAAGGGTGCCCAGAGCGCATCGAGCGGGCACGGCCGCCCGGCGCCCAGCCGCGCCCATGGCTTGCCGGACCCGGACCAATGCAGCAGGCTCACGGGCCCCGGGTGCAGGTCGCGGCAGCTGCCCAGGACATTGTCGCCGCCGAGGCCGTGCTGGTTCCACCGGTGCTCGATGGGCGCCACGTGCCCCGCGAACACCAGCAGGAAGGGCGGCAGCGAGCCCAGCTCGTAGATGCGCCCCGGCGGCGACTTCTGTATCTCCATCCAGCGCTCGATGCGCTGCGTGTAGCCCGCCTGCCGCCACCGCTCAAGGTCAAGCACCATGACCCCCGTGTTGAAGTAGCACGGCCGCCGCCCCGCGAACGCCCCGGCGAACCGCGTGTCCGACCAGAACCGGGCGGTGAAGTACTTGGTGAAGTTGGCGTGGCAGTACTCGGGGGCGCCGACGGTGCGGCCGCCGAGGTCGGTGCGCCAGAGCTTGGCAACGTCGTCGACGAGGACGAGGTCGGAGTCGAGGTAGATGACGCGGCGCACGCAGGGCTCGAGCAGGTCGGCCAGGTAGTTCCGCGCATAGTTGAGCGGCTGCTCCAGCGCCTGCCGCACCGACGTGGAGATGAGCCCGCGGACGCGCTCCGGGTCGAAGAAGTAGACCTTGAACCGGAGCTTCGGGAAGACTGCGCGGACGAGGTCCCCGAGGCCCGGGTCGGAGACGAGGAAGTGGAAGAAGATGCTCTCGGGGCACCTGGCGTGCTGCACCACCGAGTGAACCGCGGCGACGGAGCCCCTCAGGTACTCCTCGTCGAGCGTAATCGCGATGTGGACGAGCGAAGGGTCGCACACATTCACATTGGCGGCGGTGCCGTTGCCCGCGCCGGCGCCGCAATCCTCGGCGGCATTGCGGAACGACGGGGCGCGGCGGAAGGCGATCCCCCGGGCGCCCCCTGCGATCTGGCCCGGGAAGCGGACGCTGCCGTCGAACTGCGACGACCGGATGGCCTCGGCGGGCGGGAAGGACTGCAGCGACGGCGACAGCACCACCATCGCCATGGCGGCGGACAAGAAGCCAGACAGGCGCGCCACCCACAACATCGCGCCGCCCCGGCTCGCCCACCGCTTCCTCGCGCCGGGTCTCCCGCGCGGCGGCGGCGGCGGCGGCGGCCCCTGCTGCGACCACCCCACCAAGACGCCGTGCAGGCGCGCGATGGCCTCCAGCGGCGGCGCGGCCAGGCTTTTGGAGGCGGAAAGAAAGGGGAACGCACAGACAGCCGCCAGAGGCAGCGCCCGCCCTCCTGGACCTCAATTGGATCGCGTCGCGCTCTCCCGGCAGGTGGCGGATCGGTGCTTGGAGTGGGGGAGAAGCGAGCGGGAATCCATGCGAGGTCAGGCGAGGTGAATGGGGGTGGGCTGCGGAACAGAGCAGCAGCAGGATGCGGAGGCGGCACCCACCAACCCACCGCGGCAGGCAGGCAGGCGATTTCCCCCTTTCGTCCGTCCCCTCGCCTCGCCTCGCCTGCCACCGCTCGGCGGCTTTTCTCTCTCGGCGCGGTGGCGTGACGGTGGAGTCTGCCGCGATGCTGCTTGCTGCAGCTGCTGCTTATTGTAATCTGCCGCTCTGGTTTTGTTTGATTTGCACGGCGATTCCGGGAATCCGAGTTTATTTCTCTCCGCCTCTTGCCCTTTTCTTTTCTCGAGAAAAGTTGAGGAAGAGAGGGGAGCGGGGAAGGAGGCAAAGCCGCCAGCGGTCGAGCCCGCCGACTCACCGGCCTGTTTTACCGTTGTCCCTCCGTCATATTTGGTGCCGAGTTTGTTGCTTCGAGCTTATCAGGCCGGCAGAATAGGTATATCAAAAATTTGAATTACCACAACGGCTTATACTTTTGAGTTTTTTTTATTTGCACATTTTGAACTTCTATTTCGCACGAGTTCAGACAGAGGATGAGTCAAAAGAACAACGTCTACTTTGTGGTTTCACGTGATGGTCGTTATACATGATGTACTGTTACTAGAACTAGAATAGTAAGTTTGATTGGCTACCGAGTTTTATTATTAAAAATATTTTTGACCACTTTAAAGGTGTCAAAACTAAAGGTAAAATCAGCAAAGCGGTTGGCCATATCTGCATGGGCATACTAGTTCTTTTACAGCAGAATTGGCATCATTTAGGTGCTCATAACGAGTAGGGATAAACTTAATTATCAGTTTGAAAAGCTAGATTGAGTGTTTATGGGCACCTAACAAGGTGAAGAATTGTGACAGAAGCGCCCAATTCATATAAGATTAAGTACGGTTGTCCCCGCTAATCACGTTGACATGCACATACTGTCTCTTATACGAATCTTATACGAACCCGGTAGTTCGCCGAGTGTCACGAAGGATCTCGATAAATCAACATCACGATCAGGATAGTACATGATTAAGCAAATACATATCACATACTCAGAGTTTGCAGCAGAAATATTATTACAATGAGATTACAATAATGAATTTAAATTTAGTTTTAAATCAAATATATAGCTTTAAAAAGTTTACCTAATCATAAGTATGAAATATATTGCTAGCTTAGATGACATCCTCCAAAAAGCCTAGATGATAAGTATATACGGAATAGCCGAGCCCACCGGCACTTACTTATCACCTTCCGCAGACAAAATGCTCCACCTACGGTGGGATAAAACCCTAAGTACTCAATTATACTCAGCAAGACTTACCTGACAGGAAGATAATATAAAAGACTCCAAAGATAATAAAAGGCTTTATATGGTGGATTTTTTTGGCTAGCATAGCTTTGCTAAAGAGCTTACTAAAATTAGTCCTTACTTTTAATATTTTAAATAATAAACTAACGCAAGTTAAGTGAAATCAATTAGAGCAAAGTTTGTATCTTTCCTAAGCAATCACTTGATTAATAAGTATTACAGTAGTAACCATATCACGTTTGGCAGATTCATCATAACCATTATATTCTATCTAATTGCACGACCCTGAAGCAAGAGATAGTTTCTCACGATCCGGGAGAGACAGCAATTCGAATCGATTTAATCCAGCTGGATAAAGCCCATATCACACACCCATACAAGACATGCCTCAACAACTCATGGCCTGTAGTATTTATATGCCTCAACGACTCATGGCCTGTAGCATATACTTGTGTGAATCATTGTTCACTCTATTTGACGGTGAGATTAGACCGTTCTCAAAAACTTATAGTCCTGTATCCTCACAAGACATGCCCGTTCAGCCCATAGCCCGTAGCAAGCAGGGCCTTGGATCAGTCCCATCCCTCCATACTCCCCTCCCATTAATTGCTAACGGTCCAGAACTGACCACAAATGAGCTACTAAGTTTCACAGTCGGAATGAGTTATCCGTCTATTATGTGAACGTACGTTCAATCTCATTCTAAGTCCAGAGTACGGTACAATTTTTAATCATATGGTTCATTTTTATGATAGCAAATATAGCCAACAGCGATAGTAGCCACCTGTATCTCGCGGATGACATGAATCACCCGACTTCTACCGGTCTAAGCATAGCTAAGCATAGAGTGACGTACTTAACAAGTAAGGGTACGAGTTTCATCCAACTCCTATCAAACTAATACACAAAACAGGAATATATAATATATATACTCAAGTGCATTTTCAAATAAAGAATAAGAGGCTTAGAATACTTCAGGGTTTGCCTGGGTACCTTAATATTGTATTAAGTTAGTATTCCATCTTCAGCAAACGATCAACCATCGTCTATAGGAAAGGTCACCATGACACCGTCTTTTGGTTCGGCTTCAACGTCCTTTTGTCGATCCATCGACGACCATCGTTCCTAGATGATATGTATGGGTGTGATGCATGCTCAAGTGAAATAAATATAACAACGACATTACCAACATGAAAAACAAGCAATTATATGTCATAAACAGTAAAGGTAAAGGCGTTCCTAGGTCCACAATCAACTCAAAATTTCCCCCAAGTCATTTCATCATTTACCTAAATTATTTTAATAATTATTAAGCATGGAAAAAGACATACACTTAAATTAATTATTTAAACTAACTAATTCAAAACAGCACCAGAATTCTTGTGAAGGCAGGCATAAATATATTAAGCGCCCACAAAAATTTTTAACATCACAGGATTAATATTTTTGGCCTAAAAAAATCATGGAACATGCATTTATTAATTAAAAAATGTAATTTTAAATCATGCCAAAACTATTTATTTTTAACATTTCATATTTTTCATAGATAGAGCACATCATGAAGAGGCTACACAAAAATTTTATAAATTTAGGAGCTCAAATTATTTAGTTATGAAAATCATAATGTTCAGTTGAAAATAGAAAAGGAAAAAGAAAAACACTGTTACGCACTATTCATATGAGTCACGAGATTTACATTGGGAACCCTGGAAAACTTTCAATTGTCGCTCGAGGTCCCTGGTCGCGTTTAAACAGAGCTGCGCCGGGGAAATGGCCGATTGGCCGGCTGATGAGCTCGCCGGCGGCGGGGCAGGGACAGGTGAATACCACGGAGCCCTTGCACACTCGTGGGTGCCCTCGGCGCGGCCTGAGGTGGTCCGTGGCTCTCTGACCACGCACACAGGCGGACCAGGATGGTCACGCCGGCGGCAAGGACACCTTCCTGCTAGTCCCGTGCGGTAGAGGTGAGGCTTGCGGGCCGAAGAGCACCGGGAACCCAGAAAAGATTAGCACGAGCACTGGGAAGAAAAGAGAGCAACCGGGACGGCTTACCACGGTGAGATGGTCGCGGTGGCCATGGCGAGCCGCCGCGACGAGGATAGCGCCCGCGGCTAATTGCGACGGAATTGGGTGGCGCAAGCGGGCTCAAACGACGCGCAAGAAGGTGGCGATGCTAGCTGCATGATGGAGCGGGCGGATCTGCAGTAACGGTGGCGAAGTTCGACGGCAAGAGGAGCTGCACCGGTGGTGGCTGGGAAGAAGAAAAGAAGACGACGGTGGCTGGCTTTGTCTCAAGAAGGCGAGGGCGAGGCTTCTAGGCGTTGCCAGCTCCAGCTTGAGCACGGACACGTGAGCAGCTGGACGCCTAGGCGCTGGAAACGGCGAGAAGGCCACGGCGACGTCAGTGAAGCAGCTGCGTGCCTCTCTGCTTTGTTGGTTGGTTACTGTAGCAGATCCTTTTTTTCCTCCTATTTCTTCAAATTATTCCCAAAACTGCATAGCAACTTTAAAATATCCAAATATAAAAATTGTTCAAAACATTATGCTCTACAACTTTGCCTTTTGGACCATAGCCAAATTCTTAATATTTTTAAAACTAGGTTTTTGAATTCAAAATTGAATTTAGGGCTTTTAAATAATTACTTTAAAATTTTGGTATTTAATTTTTTTGAATACTCCATCATTAAACATCAAAATCTAGAACATCATATTAAACTAGAAACATTATTCCAATCAACGAAACAGTTTCTACTCATCATTTTATTTAAGAATTTAATTTTGAAAATCCCAAAAGTCAATTCAAACTTGAATTTCAAATCAACCAATATACATGCATTATATTTGATACAATCACAACACAATGATCACAATGCATGATGATTATGCTTAATGATGATATGATAAGTGTTTTAATATATCGTAACACTGGGGTGTTACAAGAATGCCACTGTGTCACCACCATGGTGAAGAATGCAACTGGGTCGCCACCAGAGCACGCAACGAGCATCACAATTACGTGACAAAGAATAAAAAGTTTCAAAGAAAACCATTAAAGGATAACTAATCGTGCTTGTGTGACGAAAAAAGGCTAGTTACGAGCAAACTAGCAAAGAAATTATCAAATGTCCATGTCAAATCTCTGGCAAGGATTTAACGGATTCCCTAGATGGGCTGACAAGCCTAGGTCGCCATATTGGTCGTCAAAACAAGAGATGAGTAGCAACGAGGGTTGACAAAGTGATTAGAGAAAAAGCGATATTAGTAAATGTAATTTTGACAACTCTGTGTTGAATACCTTAATATACGATGTACCCTTGTTTTATAGGATCTAAGGTGATCTTATTTTGTTAGAAACCAATGTGGTACTATTATGACGTAGCTTGATAGACCTAAGCTAACCATGGGACTTATTGTGGCCTGGACCAATTTGAGTGTCACCACAAATGCTACATATTAATATTTTACTCGAGCAAAGTAATCATAGCTCAAGTTGTTAGGCTTCAATCATCGGCTTAGACACAATTGCTTATATTTTTTCTAAATTTATTTTAGAATTTAACGGCACTATACTTTCAGTGATAGGCTATGTCCCCCGTTGACGGAGTCTGTGATAACTTCATGAATCTCGAGATCTGCCGACTCAGTCTTTTGAAGCAATCCTGGCATGTTAAGAGTAAAAAAGAAGAGAAGTTATAAATATTCCAACCCATCGCAACACAAAGTATATCGCTATAAATATGCCAACACATCACAAACAAGTTTGTTACCCTTGTGACTCTGGTTTGGGTTAAAATTTCTAGGACATGAAATTGTTGTGCAATCAATTTAATTCCAAAATTTCCAGTTCGTTTAGAATTTCAGAGACACTAAAAGTTAGCACAGCTTCATTTCATACTCAATTAATTGATGAAAAACTACAGGACTTAGAATATCCGTTTAGGCAGGAATTTCCATAAGTAATCAAGTTCTTGATTCCAGCTTCTGTTCAGATGTGAAATGTGTAGGGCAGAACGTGACGCGACCATGATCCCGCATAGCAAACAGTGCCGAGTGGCTGAGTCATATCAAAATGTAGCTAAAAAAGTCACAGTCCTAGTCATACAATGAAAAGATCGCATCTTGAAACGGGAGCGAAATACAATGCGCGAAGGTGTTTACAATAAAATTACCGCCAGCTTCGTACGTTCAAAGTTGCGCACATGCGCGGTCTCGATTGGCCAATACTCTCAAGTAAACTAAACACGCGCCGTGGGAAACGAAGTCTTTCTGATTATCGCGATGGCAGATGACGCAAGTATGGTCGTCACTCGTCGCAATCATTTCTGAACAAAAACTCAAATAAGGAGAAAAACATCAGGGTTGCAATCACAAACCGATCATTCATTCCTCTCGCTAACCATGTTGGCATTATAAAATTAGCCCAGAAAAAGGAAATCCCAACTATCTTTGCGTGGACCGTTGACTTGCCACGGCCCACGTGGCGAAGGGCGAACGCCCATGTCGGGACGGGGTGTTTATCGTTGCCGTTTCGAGTTTTTTGAACGCCTCCGCAAGTGGCCGAGCTGACAGAAGCCAGAGCTCAGATTTGTCCGTCATCGCGTCGGGTTTTTACGTGGGCGCGGCGTGCGTGCGTGCGACTGCGATCGCCAAGCGGAAAAGCGGCCAACCGGGGCAGCGCGGCAACGAGTTGTTTCGGTTCACGTTGCCTCGGTCTCCACGTTTAGCCGTTGGCACACCCCCGTGTCGCGGCCAGAGGAAGCCCCACCGCTCCTGACACCTTCGCTGCCGCCTGCCGGCCGGCGATGACGCGCGCGCACGCCGCACGCGCGGGCGGGCGTGAGGGCCATGGGGTTTCCTCTGGCAGCCCCAGCTCGCCGAGGTGATGGCCGGTCTGAACCGTGGCGCGCTGACACGTCTCGGCGAGCCCGGGCCTCGTGTCCTTGTCCGTCGTCGCGTGCGCCCTCCTCGCCGCGACGTGTTGTGCTGAATTGTCTTGGCCCCCGCCTGATGTATGCAGCCGCGATTTTTTGCATGTTCTTTCTCTCCACTACTCGCCCGGATGGATCATGGATGAGAGAAAATCGAGAATACTCAAAGGGCGGCATGGAGCTGCTACTGCAGAACAGCTGGCCTCGACCTCGACAGCGGTATACCTGTCGCCCCGGTGTTGCAGTCGTGACACGTACCGGAGGGTGTCCTGTTTGATTGAGCCTTGTCTTTTCCAAGGGAAGGGCCTGGATGAGTTTTCAAGAACTTGCACAAACAAAATATGGTTCTCTGGTAGACCCCCAGAGTATTCATGAGAAAAAAACAGTCTTATCCAATTAGTAGCTGATAGGATAGGGCTATAATGGTTGCTTCGTAGTACTACTCCTACACACCGTACTAATGTCAGTTCCTTCGCCATCAGAAGAATAAAGGCCAGTTCCTTGCCACCAACTGGAAATGCGAGTACGGAGCTCTCCATGTGATGCCTCGCAGCGGCCGCGTTTACTCCGCCTACTTGGTGATGGCCGCGCTGGCCAGCCCTGCAAAGAGAGCTTGACTTTTGCTGAGTTAACATGGCAAATTGCAAAGCCTGATGTAATCATGCGCGGCCTCCTCCTGATGATTGGGCTTTTCTTCCTTTTTATTTTGGGAAAACTCCTGATGATTGGGCTGGAAAGGTTGATTGCCTTGCGTTGAGGTTTTAGCACGTGGCGAGTTCGTAGTGGCAAAGGCAGGTATTATCCTTTACACTAGGTCTTCTACTAATTGCAAATCCCAGAGGCTCTGCCCAAAGCCCAATTGCCAAAACATATTCCATCTGCTAGATTACCTGCTGTTGCCTTGCCTGCAAGGCTGCAACGACTGATAAAATTTGGCGATGACAAGTCATATGCGGTGTCCTGAGATCTGTCATCTCGCTGGGCTTCAGTATGACGTGAGAACTTAGCGTCGCGGAAGTAAAGACGCAGAATCCCGAACAAATGTGAGGTGAATGCTACGTTTGTCCAGCTCTCTCGTGTGATTCAAGGCAAGGAAAAGCCTTTATCGACAGCGGTTGGACCGAAACATTGCTTGAACAAGCAAGGCATATAGACTGAAGACGCGAACTGTCATTCTGCCTTAACTATTAAATCGGCCAGCCTGCTGGTGCTAGAATTAGCTGACGCGAAAATTCATGAGCATCTTATCTCCACCGCCTTCAGAGTTGAAGAGAAGAAAACACGGACATACTTACGTGACACATCTTATTATGGGCTTATAGTTGTTATTAACAGCGGCCTGGTCCGGTTATCTCTCTTTGGTCATGGGCTCGCAGTTCGTCTCCATCGCCTTCAGGCCCGCATAAATTGGGCCATTGGGGACTCGGGGTTTGTCATAATGAATCATTTCTAATAAATAAAAATGAAGGATTCTAAAAAATCTAATAAATGAATTCCCTAAAAAATCATATAAATAAACCTAAAAGCTAGTTTACACGTGTGCAGGCATTGGCGCTGCGGCCTGCGCGCTTCTGTCCACCGTCCGATCGAGGCAGGGGAACGTGAAGCGTCTCGTAACCGCTCCCGACCTGAAACCACTCGGACTACTGGGCCCCACGTTCTTTGGCACTGTTTGAATTTCGGGAGTCGCGCCCGTCATTTCCTCCCTCTCCCCTCTCTCTCCTCTATCCGCACCACTCCCCTCTCCTCTCTCTCTCTCCGTCCCGTCACCGGCGACGCCGGCCGAGATCCGCGGTGGCGCAGCCCCTCCGCTCCCCCGCACTCAGCGCTCCCCGGCGGCTTCCTCGGCGCGCTCCATGGTCCACATCCCGCGGTGGCTGCCGCGCAAGCGGTCCTCATCTCCGACGTCTGCACCGGCTTTGCCCCCTCCCGCTGTTGCTCCTGCGTCCGCGTCCCTGGCGGTCGCTGCTGCGCCTCCGTCCCCGCGCTCCCTACCGGCGGCCGCGCGCTCGCTCCATGGTCATGCAGGCGCTACCAGAGGCCGCTCGTGCTCTCCCCGGTGACCGGTCGTCGTCTCCCTGGCGACCCTGCGTGCTCTCCCCGTCGACCTCGCATGGCCCAGCCCGACGGTCGTTCAACTGGGAGGTGCCCCAATTGCTTCGACCCGATTTGGTTAGTTTCCCCTTTCCCCTTTCTCCTTTCCCTTTCTGATGTATTTGTTCTTTCTCTAGAAGTAGCATTTAGGTATAATTAAGGGTGTGGGGTTCTCACTATACAAATTCATGCCATATCTACCATTGCAATAGCATTATTGCGCATTTGGACTTCAGTGGTGTATCTCCTGCTACAGAGGGCGAATATCCAACTTGCAACAGTGAGTTCCATTTGCATTATCTCAGACCTTGTGTATTGTTGATGCATGTTTGGGCTATCTCATACTAGAATGTGCACTAGGTATTAGGCCTGTTCTTAGTTGACAAGAGGCAGGACTATGTCTTGGTGTTTAACCTGGTCTGTGACCTTTTGTTTATGAAATTATTGCAGTGTAAATCATGATTCTTCTATCACATTTGCAATGTAGTCTTTAGAATTTGTTGGGTGCTTGTTGTGGATGGATTGATCCATGGAGAATTGGACCAGACTCCATAGCATACAAGGAAGGTGAGGGATGGGATGGGCAGCGTAGGCAGGCTGTGAATGTACTTTGTGCTCATTTGTCCTGGCACTGCACTGCTATGGGAGACGAGAATCTTTCATTCACCAGACTACCAGAGCATGCATCATGTATGGGGATGATGGCCAATGGCATAGCCATTGTAGTGTATTTGTGTGGGGTAATAGTTTATTTTCACCTCTGGGAGTCTGCTAGATTGGATGGATGCCTCTGGCTATGTCCAGGCCAGTCCTTATTTATCTCTGTACATTTTCTGTCATCCTATCCTAATTCCTACATGCCTTACATTCCTCTTCCTGGTTGTCTAGTAAAAAAATCAAGTTGCAACAGCTTTGTTTGATGTTCTTCAGTTCAGTTCACAAATGACAGTAGCAGACACAGAAGCGCTTTGCCTTTGCCTTGCAACTGATTTGGCCTTCAAAATCAACTCTGATTGGGTCTATTCCCCTTTTCACGTTGCAGGTTCAGTTTTGGTTATTTCGACTTCTGTTGCTATCGGTGCATCTTGTACTATAGAGGGTTGGAATCTCGTGCTAACTGTAAGTGGTTGTCAGTGCTGGGACTAGGGAATTTGCACATAACATTGTGGCTATAGTTAATCCATTCTTGTGCATAAATGAGACATTGAACATGCAATCTTATTTTAGTTTCGGCCTGCTTGATTCTTGAGATATACTATTATGTGATACCGGCTTAGCCTGGATGTGTGCTTGTCATTTTAGTTTTCTCGATGGATCAGGGATGTCACAAACATTGCTATCGGTTCTTAGGTTCAATATAGATAGCTCGGCTAGGCTATCGGTTTCGGTCAGCATGCAATGGCTACCTAGGCTGCACACTAACAAACTGAGCCTGCATGTATACATAATCCGTGGATCCAACCGGGGAATCTGACCAATCTTTTGCCTTCACGCATAATGTCTCACATGCAGCAGCAGCAGCCACCAAAGGATGAACTGATCGCAATTTTGTTTCATTTGTTTAGATGGTTGCTGAATATTTTTTAAAAAAATTCAAACTAATGATAAAGATTAAGTGTGTTCACTATTGGTTTTGCCTTTTTTGGTTTTATTTCACAGTTCTTACACATAGTGTTCTCTAGATATGTTTCTCAGTTTGTTACCCTAAAGCACCTGCAATTCACATCATCAAAAGTGCTTTCTTTTTCTTACATAAATGCCTGAAATGCCTTGTGTGTCGTACTAAAATATTTTTTCTATTCCCACGTACTTTGGGCAGATTTAACTTCTCCTACCATCTTGTTTTATTGTCTTTGTGTGTCAGCCACTTGTGTGTGAGTATCTTTCATATATTGGGGATATCTTCCTCCTTGAACTCGCATATTCTACTGTCATTCCAGTGCTGAGCATGCATGATCATGTGAAATCCACAATCATGGCTGCAGTAACCCAATGTGCAACACTTATTAGAGGCAGCCAATGTATAGAATAGAATCTGCAGCAAATGAACCGATTTTATATTTTCAACTTACTTGTTCGATTATTTTGGCACACCAATGTCCACAGGCTTGTAGCCCTCTATGGGTTGTTTTTTTGAATTTGGGTAGTACTTCCTCCATAGAATTTTAATGTCCTCCATGATTTTGTCACAACTTTCTCTTAGCCTTGGGTCTTCCAAAATCTTCATCGAGTCCAGTACCTCGAACCTTTTTGCCCTTAGGTTTAGAACCAGCAAGTAGTAGTGTCCGTCTCATCCCTTGCTTCCCATGTGATCAAGCACAGGGAACATTACCTGTGTTATTTTTTGTTCACATCTCGTTAGTAATAACACAACAAATCTGAATCTAATGAATTTTAGTCAAGCTTTCCTATGTTAACACACCATCTGACGATGGTCGAGGTGGTTTTGAGCTGTATAGAATACGAGTTTCACCTCCTAGGCATCAAGCTGGCCCACCTAGGAGAAATGTTTGTCAAAAAAATTCCCCATTCTCATTATTGTGCCAAGTTCACACCTTATGATTCAATACTGCATATGCATTGATCTATGTTTTGTAACTACTTTATGTTGCCTTTCACCATCATCATTGTCTTCAATTATCACATTTGTTATCATTGTATCCAAGGAAATGGCTAGAGGAGTTCGACAACGGCAACCCCCACCTTCACATGCATCTTCTTCCAATAAGGTACGGCCATACTCATTCTGTTTTGTATTCATATGTGTTGTACCTTTCGTGGCATTTATGTGTACCCCATGTAGCAGCCAGGTAGCGCTGATGAGCATGCCATGTTTTGCAATCTTGAATGATGACTTCTTTTTTCTCCCTTATGATCTGAAAACCACCTATATTGATCATTTAAGCCCGTTCTGTTGCATCATAGATTTCTTTGGATTTTACTTTTGGACTGTTGTTTTTCCAATTAATATGTAACCGTTCTCACAGTGGTGTTTTATCTTTCCTGCCATTTATGTGTACCCTGTGTAGCATTTTTGTGTGTCCCATGTACCATTTTTCTATGTTTTCTTAAGCATCTTACATTTAACTTCTCCTGTTCAGGGTAAAAGCAATGTTGATGGCAAAAGGAACCGTGCTTTCCCTTCCCGGCTTGTTAAGATGTACAAGGACTTGAGTAAAAGTCAGCGCAACAGGATAGAAAAAGTTGGGTTCGGAGACCTTCTTAAGATAAAATGCCCTACAGTACCACAGAAGCTAGCAAATTGGCTAGCGGTTGTCTGTTTTGATGCGGAGTCTATGGAGCTAAGGCTTCCAGGAAGAGGTGTGATTAAAGTCACAGCTAAAGCTGTGCATGAGGCCTTTGACTTGCCAAACGAGGGTGACAAAGTAAAATATGTACCGGATGTGGATGCAATCAACTTCGTTCAGTCCAAGTATAAAATTGCTCATCAAAAACTCCTCACATTAAGAAAGTATTGGAAATATTGAAGTCCACCAAGAGAGGTTCTGATGATTTTCTAAGGTTTTGGTTGATGGTTGCTATTTCGACATTTCTGTGTCCCCCTCTCTCCTTGGGAATCAGTCCAAGATGCTACCTATCGATCATGGACCTCACCAAAGTTGAAAAACTCAATTAGTGTCAGTTTGTGGTTGACCAGCTGAAGGTAGCAGGTTCAAAAATAGGGAAAAGAAAATCAGTGAAGGACTGTGTTTTGTCTTAGTTGTAAGTTCCTTTCTTCTTCTTTGTCTTCTTTCCCGTGTGTCCTTACTTTTTTTTTGCCTTATTTATATTGGTTACCATTTTTAACATGTCCTTTTTTCAGCTCTTATATGTAGACTCTTTTTTTGTTGAAGTTGTTGACATCCCAACGATGCCCATGGCTGCTGCATAGTCGAAGGAGTTTAATAGATAAAATCATTAAGAAGGACACCAATTGTGACATCACCTTTGGAAAGCTTAAGGTATGGATTCTAACATTTTTATTTTTTTTTCTTTTTATTATGACCTCAATAACCCATGTCTCTGATCTACTCTAATTACTTCTCTTTTAATGATGCAGTTTAAAAATACCCTCATACAGTTATACAGTCTTCGATGGTCCCGCTAGACAATTTGCAGGGATTTTTGTCTTCAAAGGTCAGCGAGTCCCGGCTCGCGGTCTTCGACCTCCGCGCCAACGAGTTGCGGACTGTCGTCAGGCTCTCCGGCCGCGGCAATGGGTGGACGGTCCGCGACCGCGAGAGACGGCTCGCTCTCCATGGCTCCTGCGACGAGGTCCTCCTCCTGTCCTCCGACGACCACCTGTTCCTCTGCAACCCGACCACGCGCTACTGGGGTCGCCTCCCGCCCCTTCACCGCGACAACACCATCACAGGACTCTACTCGCACGGGATCTCGGCCTTCTCGGGCGACTACCGGGTGCTCTACTTTCGGCGCCACGAAGATGGAAGTTACTATTACTACGTCATGGCGGCCGGCGACAGGAAGCAGAGGCTGGTCAGTCGTCAGGTATCCCCAGTACACTCCTCATGGCACACTTGGTTTGCGCGGCACACACCACCGGTCCTCCTCCATGGCAACCTTCACTGGCCCCCTGTCTCGTCAAGACCCGAGTCCATAGCCGTCTTCGACACGGTCGCCGAAGTGTTCCGGTTGATGCCTTCTCCTGTTGCCAATGTGAACAACCAGCTTGTCTCAAATGTGAGGCTGCTTGACATGGAGGGTGTTCTTGCCATGTCAAGCAGCTGGAGCGAGACTTTTGGGGATGACGGGCCCTCGAGGGTTGATCTGTGGTTTCTGGAGGACTACAAATCCAATGTGTGGGTCTGCAAGTACCGCATTGATCTGCCGGTGGAAGATATCAGCCGTTTCCTTGGATTGCTCGATTTGTGGACTGCTGTTGTTGTGTCCCATGAGGAAGATGTGCTGGTTGATCACATGAATCGCCTGTTGGGCTATGACAGGGAGGGCAATCCAGTGGCAAATTTGCCGTGTGATTGCAGCTTGCTGGAGATTGGTCCACATATGCTTAAGCGGAGCCTTGTTCCTCATGCATCGCTTGACAAACCACCTTTCCTCTGATGACTGTTAGATCGGGCTATGATTTCTATGAGATGAGAGTTTTGGCTGTGTGGACATGATATCGGATCGTCTCTTTTGATTTGAAAAAATAGAGACATTTTCATCTGACACTAACATCTTCTTGTGTAAATCCGATATGAACCTTACGTTTCAGAGTTCAGAGTTTCAAACTGTTGTCTGCCTTGGCAACATGAAAGATACGATAAGAGTTCAGAGTTTCACATTGTTTTCTGCCTTGACAACATGAAAGATATGATAAAGACTTCATTGTTCTTTTGAGTTGCATGCATTCCTCTGATTTGAACATTTTATTAATAAATACACTTTGTGCTGGAAATGTTCAGGGTTTCAAAGTATGATTGGATAAGGCAAATCTGCCTGCATACAATTGGTGTAGTCCTAGGCGAGTAGCACTGATACTTCGCTGTATATTAGTGAAAACTGAACCAATTCTGTGCATCACGGGTACTTCGGTGTAATAGTGAAAACTTAACCAATTCTGTGCATTATGTATACTTCGGTGTACTCCGTATTAGTGATAAAGTTCTGTGAAACCTCAGTTGATACTGATACTTACGTATTCTAAAGCACTACGTTGAATTGTCCACAATTTAGGAATACAACTATGTGCATTTAATGATTTTGCGTAATAGAAGGAAAACTGTTTTTTGTTCGTCAGTAGGTCTGTAGTTTTTTCTGGTGCATCATGGATCCCTATATTTGGTTCTGATCTACGTATTAGTGAAAGGTCCCTTGATGCTTCTGGTATCAGTTATGTTGAGATGGAACTATTCATTTTGGCCTCAATTTGGTGTCATTTCAAAGTGCTGAGCCGTACACCCACTGAATTTCCTAGCGCATTTTGCATTCTAGCTAGTGTCTAATATTTCTTGTTGTTGCAATGCTTGTTTGTAGAGTGCTTAAGCTGTAGGGCTAAGACGCCTTATTTTTTTTATTCTATGCCTTGGTTAGTTTTGTTTATTCTGCGCCTTGGTTAGTTTTTGTCATTTGAAACCGTCCATTTCACCGTGATTATAATTTCATCGCATGTGAGACAGTCAATAAGTCAATGCTGGGCCGCATGACAGTCATGCAAAATGCAAAATGGACGTGGAATATGAGTCTTCTGTTACATGGCTAACTTTGCAGATTCAGCCTTGTTCGCTTGGTCGTTTCTGTCTGGCTGGTTCTGGCTGCTGCTAATTTTTTGTGAGAGAAAAATACTGTTGAATGGCTGGCTGGTTTGGCTGATAAGTTCAAACGAACAGGCTGGAAGACTACGGCAGTTTTGTATCGACACATGTTTTATTTACTGACAATTTTTCTTAGTAATTATTTCACTTGGATCTTTGCTTTGTGGATCCTAAGGTGCAGAATCCTGATGAATGCCTTTGTTGAATCGGAATCTCTGAATTCCTGATGAACGTTATTGCGAACGTATTTCTTTCGTGGCGAATGAATTGGATGAAATCGTAAGCCTGGACACTTGTTTCATGTGTGGATAAGGCCCAAGCTGCCCAACAAGAGTACTCCAACGTTTTGGGCTGCGCTCCGAGACGACGGACTCGCTACATGCGGTCCGCCGTGGGCAACTGGCCACGCTGAACTGTCTGTTCACCACTTCACCCAGACGGGGAAAAGGTAGAAGCTCGCGTTTCTCATCGCCCGCCTGCCGCCGCCGCCGCCTCCGCCTCCGCCTGAGGAAGTTGAGCGGATCGTGTTAGAGCAAGATGAATGGTGGCTTCCAGAGCGAGGTGAGCTTCAATCTCAGTACATTCTTCAGATGGATTTTTGGTGAATCTCATGTTGGGTTGGAACCCTATTTTGTATTTCCCGTCCCGTTCACATGGAGATTTTGATGCGTTTCAGGTCGAGGGTGAGGCTTTAGGATCGTAACCTGAATCAACAGTTGTTACTTGGTGCACCCGGTTCGCTCTCGCTGGCAATGGCGGAGACCACGAGGCCTCCAGAGCTGCGTCGGAGTACCCTCAACATCGCCAACCTCCCTGAGGAGATCCTCTCGGAGATTTTCCTCTTGCTGCCGCCGAAATCCGTCGTCCTGTCCGGCGCGGTCTGCAAGGCATGGCGCCGAATCACCTCCGACCGCGTCTTCTTCCTCTCCCACCACCGCCGCCAACCTGAGCGGCGCGTCGTCACCTTCGTCCGCGACGTGGGAACTCGGCACGACAACCTGGAGCTTGCTGACTACTGCGTCGAAGCTCTTGACTTCCGCAAGCACGAGTTCCGGTCCGTCGTTCGCTTCACCTTCGACTACGACTTCTTAGTGAGTGACACCCCTGCCGCCGTACACGCTGCCTGCGATGGTCTCCTGCTCATGTCCTTCAGAAAACGTTTGTATCTCTGCAATCCGACCACTCAATGGGTTTCTGTCTTACCACCCGAGCTTAAACGCGTCAAGGCTGCTGGGCTTTATGTTCATGGCTCTGAGTACCGAGTATTGTACTACCGAAGAATTGGTTTGGAAATTACATTCTACATCAGCACGGTGGGATCAGGGATTGAGAGGTGTATTAGACCCCATTCTTTGTTGACATTTGTGAGAAAATTGATAGCAAGATCTCATGCTATGGACTTTGATGAGCCTTTCCTATTCCGTGGCAACCTGCACTGGCCGATTTCCTTGCCCAATTGCTGTGACATACTGGTGTTCGACACCGTAGGTGAAGTGTTCGGGTTGTTGCATGCACCTGTTAAGGATTTAGATATTGTGTCATCGTTGCTTGAGATTGATGGCATGCTTGCAATATCGAACAGTGAGATCGGTGGATCAAAGGTCAATCTTTGGCTTCTGCAGGACTACAAAGGTGGGTTATTGGTCCACAAGTATTGCATTGAATTGCCAGTCATTGAGATAAGACGCTTTGAAGATGAAGGTTGGTCCTCACATATTCTATCCGGCAAGGGAGATGTGCTGGTTGATGGTTTTTGTTGGGCAATGCACTTTGACAGAAATGGCAATTTACTGGAAAAATTTCAATGCAATGGCCACTTGGTAAAAATTCACTGCAAATGTTTCAGAGAAAGCCTTGTTCCACACACAATCTTCCGAGAGCAAGACACTAGAGCTGCACGTGATCCACCTTTCTTCAGGGGGCTGTAGAATGTAATATGGTTTTCCTTCATTCCACTTTTGAGTATCTAATTATCTATGCATGAGGCTTAACTGTTAGTAGATGGAGCTTAAACTAACTAGCTTCTTTGCTATATGCTTCTAGTTTATGTGTTGGGTTAGTGGTAGTAACCAACTGGTCTGTATATGAATATTAAGATGTTTGATGTGCTCTTTAGTTGGCTACAACTAGTTCAGTTTTAGTGCCTCGGTGATCTGGTCCAGTGAGTATGGGATTTTTCTGCTCTTAAGACATGAATGGGGAAACATTCATGTTGATCAAGATTTTTGATTTTAGTAAGCCCATGTGATCAACCCCTGAGCTAAAAAATGTCTGGGATCATGCGACTGAGGAACAAAGTTTTCTCTAAATTTCATGTTTCTGCCTTTCTGGTACAATATTTTACTGCTCTTGTTTGCTAAACTGCATTGAGGTACAGGCAGAAGTGGACTTCTTCATTCCGTTCCAGACTACGCGAGACGGTTTATTGGTATATATATATATGTTCCTGTAATCAATGTCCACATATTATGCAAGCATGTGCAATATTTCAGAATTCAGAAAGGATTTCCCAGTTCGATTGTTTTTCCCCGTCGTTTGCTGGGTAACGCATATCTGGCAATTTGGCTCTCTGCCGCAGCCCTTAGGTCGGTCTGTATGACTGGAATGGACAAACTGTCTACTGCGTAAAAGTTTTTGCCTTTTTGGCTCGGCAAAAGCCAGCTTCAGTCTCAATCCTTCACGGCTTAACCGAAGATATTCCCTAGACATGCATGGGCTACTTCCGTGCCTTCGCGGACTCATGGTGCATTCACTCGGGAGGAAGGCAACGATGCTTTCATCTTCGACTTCTTTCACAGGGGGAGCAACGCACTGCAGTGGCGTTGTCGAGCGGTGGTGAGGAACCGATCAACGACGGAAGGTGAGCAAGAGTTTCTCACGTGCTCTTTTAGCGAGCCTGTTTATACATTTGGATGCAAAGATAATAACAAGAAGAAAAGGTGAACTGAACTGTGTTTTTTTTATTGATTATTAATCATTAATCTTTGGTATTTTATTTATAATGCTAGAACTAGACATTTGGAATGGGCATTGTCTGCTCAGTGATTACATGAGACATTAGATTAAGCGAATGATTAGGTGTAATGTCTAGTCTCTGATCCATGTCTTGCTTGACCCATGGGATGAATTACATTAGTCTAATTGGTTCTTAAAAAACCCTTGATTGAATCAAGTCTTAAGACTTGTTGACCGAAAAAAATTGACCGTAATACTCTAAAATCTTATAGAAAAAAAGAGATAACAATGTTGTTGGTACATTATTAAACTCATTAGAACCCACTTTAAAAGGGAGAGGAGATATGACATCGAGATTATTGTCTATTGTGAACTCATTTAAAAACCTTTAGATAACATAGTATGATCCAAGAAGGATCATAACTAGAGTTTGGTTTATTTATTGTATATAACCTCTCAAAAATCCATGGGAAAATATAAAAAGGAATATTGTCTTTGATATCTTCTAAAAAACCTAGCTGAAATAAAAAAGTTATGGCACAATATTCCTTAAACATTGCTTGTTGAAGTGTGATAATAATATGGCATAATATTCTTTATAGCAAAAGATATTTTAAAACCCCCAAGAATCGTTTCTATTTTAAAGTATTCAAGAGGAATCTTAGAGATAGATAATATATGAGAAGGGCAAACAAAATATCAATACTTCGTTAAGTTATATTATTATAAGCTTGCATAAATTACATCTAGCTCTCTAGGACATAGGAAAAAATATCAAAAAAATCTAGAAAAATCTCAAAGTATTCTAATTATTCTATGAAATAACATTTAGAAAACTTTTCACGATAAAACTGGAGATACAACCCGCATGAATGCATTCAAAACTAATGTATGTTGCATTCACTTTTTATGAGTAAAATAAAAATGAATGCAACATACATTGATTTTACAAAATTAATGTATGTATGTTGCATTCATGATGGTCGCATCTCATAATTTTGTTCAAGAAATTTTTTAAAACACTTTTCGATAATGGCGAAATTGTTTTGGTGACTTTACAGATTTTTTTAAAATTATATATACATATTATTTATGAGCCTAAATATTGTATTTGGGTTTCTGGTGTCCTAATATATCTAAAATATTTCTCAAATTTTGAAATATTATTAAAGATGTTTTTTGTAGTTTATTAAAAATCTCTCACGTATTTTCTAGATTTTTTTAAAAAAACTACAATTGAACCACAATTAACCAGGATATAGAGGCAATTTAAGAGAGACGGTTTGCTTGTTTTGAAGTTTTGATAAGAAAAACCTAGACTGTGACGACAGTTTATAATTTTAACAAATAAAATAAAAATGTTTTTTTAGAAAAAAAAAACTTTCAGAAGCTGCATGGCTCATCAATAGCTACTTTCGTGGCCCATCATAGGGCCCAACAAAAGTACTCTTAACTTTTTGGGCTTCGTTCCAAACTTTGCTCAACGAAGGCCTCGCTGACACAAAGGTCTGTTCCCCCAGACGGGGAAAAGGTAGAAAGCTCGCGTTTCTCATCGCCCGCCGCCGCACCGCCGCCGGGGAGCCGCCTGAGGAAGTTGAGCAAATCGTGTTAGAGGAAGATGAATGCTGACTTCCAGATTGAGGTAAGCTTCAATCCGATTACATCTTCAGACGGATTTCCGTTGAATCTCATGTTGGTTTGGAACCCTATGTCCCTATTCTGTATTTTTTTCCTCCCGTTGACATGGAGATTTTGATGCATTTCAGGGCGGGGAGGAGTTGTAGGATCGTAGCCTGAATCGGTGGCAATGGCGGAAACCACGAGGCCGCCAGAGTTGCGGCCGGGTACCCTCAACATCGCCAACCTCCCTGAAGAGATCCTCTCGGAGATTTTCCTCTTGCTGCCGCCGAAATCTGTCGTCCTGTCCCGCGCCGTCTGCAAAGCATGGCGCCGAATCACCCCCGACCGCGCCTTCCTCCTCTGCCACTACCGCCGCCAACCTCAGCGGCGGCTCCTGACCTTCGTCCGCGATGTGGGAACTTATCCCGACAACTTGGAGCTTGTTGACTACTGTGTCGAAGCTCTTCCACAAGCACGAGTTCCAGTCCGTCGTTCGGTTCACCTACGACGACTATGACGCCTCATTCAGTGACGGCCCTTTCGTCGTACACGCTGCCTGCGATGGTCTTCTGCTCATGTCCTTCAGAAAGCGTTTGTATCTCTGCAATCCGACCACTCGTCAGTGGGTTTCCGTCTTCCCACCCACGCTTAAACATGTCAAGGTTGCCGGGCTTTATATTCATGGCTCTGAGTACCGAGTATTGTACTACAGAAAAATTGGTTTGGAAACTACATTCTACATCAGCACGGTGGGATCAGGGAATGAGAGGTGCATTAGGCCCCATTCGTCGTTGACATTCGTGAGAAAATTGATAGCAGCGAAATCTGATGCTATAGACTTTAAAGAGCCTTTCCTATTCCATGGCAACCTGCACTGGCTGATTTCCTTGCCTTATTGCAGAGACATACTGGTGTTCGACACCATAGGTGAAGTGTTTTGGTTGTTGCATGCACCTGTTAAGAATTTAGGTTTGGTGTCATCGTTGCTTGAGACTGATGGCATGCTTGCTATATCAAACAGTGATATGGAAGAATCAAAGGTGAATCTCTGGCTTCTGCAGGACTACAAAGGTGGGGTATGGGTCCACAAGTATTGCATTGAATTGCCAGTCATTGAGATGCTCAGCTTTGAAGATGATGATGGTTGGTGCTTGCATATTCTATCCGGCAAGGGAGATGTGCTGGTTGATGGTTTTCCTTGGCAGCTGCACTATGACGGAAATGGCAAGTTACTGGAAAAATTTAAATGCAATGGCCGCTTGCTAAACTACACTGGAGATGTTTTCAGAGAAAGCCTTGTTCCACGTCAAATCTTCCGAGAGCAAGAGAATAGAGCTGTATGTGATCCACCTTTCTTCAGGGGGCTGTAGAGTGTAATATGGTTTTCCATCATTCCACCTACTTATTTACACTTTTGCGTATCTAATTATCTATGCATGAGGCTTTAGATGGAACTTAAACTAACTAGCTTCTTTGCTATATGCTTCTAGTGTATGTGTTGTGATCGTGGTAGTAACAAACTGGTCTGTATGAATGTAAGATGTTTGATGTGCTCTTTAGTTGGGTACAACTAGTTCTGTTTTAATGCCTCTTTGATCTGGTGCAGTGAATATGGGATTTTGCTGCTCTTAAAACTTGAATGGGGAACCATTCAGGTACTGTAAAGGGTAATGCCTCAGTGATTTTGTCTAATGAATATGGGATTTTGCTGCTCTTAAAACATGAATGGGGAAACATTCATGTTGACCAAGATTTTAATTTTTAGTACGACCATGAGTTCATCTCTTGAGCTAAAAAATGTCCGGGATCATGCACTTCATCTTACCATTTATATACCACTGATAGTGAAAGGTCACTGTCCAAGTGTCCATTTCTCGTTGCTGTTGTTCATCTCAGATAAGGCTCTTCGTTAGGTGCCATATATTTCTAGCCATGTATGTCGGTATGATTGCTTGTCTTTTATGGTTATGAAGTGATTTTATGGTCTTGAAACAAAATAGCTGAACGTTGCAAGACTGTTCGAACTGTTTTTCCTCTTCACAATTCTTTCCCTTGAACAAAAGATGTGTGGCAGTTAAGTGGCAGCATAGATGCCTCAGTCAATTTGCGTGATAACTGGAAAGTTAAGCCTATTTTGCTCGAGCTTTCACTTGCATTATCCACTGCATGTGAAAACTGTGGCATTTGTGGTCAACTCTCAAGGTCTACTAATTATGTTACTTGTAGCACAAGATAGAGGCTATTGCCGGTGGTCCAGGTGAAAGCGCCGACGGTGAAGGTCAGACCCTCCTCGAACTCCATGGAAGCAGGGAAGAAAACCATCTGGCTCGCCTCAAGATTAGATCGCGCACCCCCTACCTGGCGCGTCACTGTCGATGAAACCTCCTCGGCAATCTACCACGGGGCTCCTCGAGGTAGTAGATTTGCGGTGAGGGCGCGCTAAGACCTACGAACCAGATGTGAGACGCAAGACAAACAACCAGGACAACCAGGGTTTATCCAGGTTCAGGCCGCTCGGAAGCGTAATACCATACGTCCTGCGTCTCTGCTGCTGTATTGATGAGTACCGGAGTACAATGAGGATGATGTAGATGCCCCAAATCGCGGAGATCTGAGTTACAAGGGAGATCCTGGAGATCTGCTCCGTATTAAGATGTTATCCTTAGTCGGATGATCTGGTTTGTCTAAGGACCTCTGCCCCTCTTTATATATTCCGAAGGGGCAGAGTTACAATCAAAGTAGCCTAGTTGGTACTATTGCTATACCGTGCGGTGCACTTCGTGTGCCGCACGTCTTTATCTTGGGCTGGGCCATCTTCAAGGTGCGGCCCAAGTATAGCCGTGAGGGTATATGGGGGTCATATCCTCACAGTATGGGTCCACAAGTATTGCATTCAATTGCCAGTCATTGAGATAGGCCGTTTTGAAGAAGACAAAGATGACGGTTGTTGGTGCTCGCATATTCTGTCCAGCGGGGGAGATGTGCTGGTTGATGGTTTAGATTGGCAGCTGCACTTTGACAGAAATGGCAATTTACTGGAAAAATTTCAATGCAATGGCCGCTTGCTAAACTTCACTGCAAAGGTTTTCAGAGAAAGCCTTGTTCCACATGCACTCTTTCGAGAGCAAGAGAATAGAGCTGCACGTGATCCACCTTTCTTCAGGGGGCTGTAGAGTGTAATATGTTTTTTCCATCATTCCACCTACTAATTTACTCTTTTGAGTATCGAATTATCTATACATGAGGCTTTACTGTTAGTAGATGGAGCTTAAACTAGCTAGCTTCTTTGCTATATGCATCTAGTTTATGTGTTGTGTTGGTAGTAGTAACCAACTGGTCTGTATGAATGTAAGATGTTGTATGTGCTCTTTAGTTGGGTACAACTAGTTCTGTTTTAATGTTTTAATGCCTTCGTGATCTGGTCCAGTCAATATGGGATTTTGCTGCTCTTATAACTTGAATGGTGAAACATTCAAGTACCGCAAAGGGTAATGCCTCTGTGATTTTGTCCAACGAATATGAGATTTTTGGGTCTTAAAACATGAATAGGGAAACATTCATGTTGCCATGTTGATCATAATTTTAATTTTTAGTACGCCCATGAGTTCATCTCCTATACTGAAAAATGTCTGGGATCATGCACATTATTTTACATTTATGTAACACTGATAGTGAAAGGTCACTGTCCAAGTGTACATTTCTCGTTGATGATGTTTATCTTATATAAGGTTCTTCATTAGGTGAGACATTAGTGGCCATGAACATCCTGATGATTGCTTGTCTTTTATGGTTTTGACGTGATTTTATGTTTCTGAAACAAAACAGGTAGAACATTGCAGGATTGCTTTAACTGGTTTTCCTCTTCAGGGGGCTTCTCTCCCCCTGGTAGAATCTTTTTGATTTTCTTCTTCAGAATTCTTTCCCTTAACAAAAGATGTGTTGTTTATCCTGGAAGCTACTCTACTATTCTAGTGCCTGATCATAGAGCAGCATTGATGCCCAGTTAAGTGATAGCTGGAAAGCTAACATCCACCAAAACAAACATGGAAGTCTTATGATAGATAGGGTGTGATATATACTGATTGCAAGGGTCAAAAAATCCTCTACAGTGTCTGCACTTTCAGTTTTTTTTTTTTTTTTTTTTTTTTTTTTTTTTTTTTTTGTATAGATGCGTTTGACGTATAAATCGCCTGAATCCTCTGGTTGGTTTTGTCTGACCTTTTAGGTGCGACTGAGGAACCGAGTCTTCTTAGGTTGAGTCCTATGTTTCTGGTACAATATTTTACTGCTCTTGCTTGTTAGTAAGCTGTGTTGAGGTACGTACATGCAGAAGCATCCAATTTCTTCATTCCGTTCCAGATTATGCGAGGCGCTTTATTGGTGTATATGTTCTTGTAACCGATGTCTATATTATATATTGTGCACGGAGGCATGTGCAATTCTTCAGAATTCAAAAAGGATTTTCCCCCGTCGATTTCTATCTAGGTAATGTGCCTATCTGGCTCTCAGCCGCAGCAGCCCGCTGGTTCTGTATGGTTGGAATGGACAAACAGTCTACCTCGTATACTCCTAAGTTTTGCCTTTTTGGCTCAGTTAACAAAAGCCTTGACGGCTCCCCGCTAGGTATTTAGTCATTTTACGACATGCTTTAATCCATAAATGCGATAATAAGTATAGCAGCAGGAAACAAATAATCATCGAACAAGAGATCTGCTACCGACATATATGGTAACAGTTACTAACATCGACCAAGAAAATACACTGCTGACACATGCAGTGTTTCCTAAACCGAATATCATAGTACAAATCGCAAGTAGTACTAGAGAGAAGTTCAGTATATATCCTCGGTTGGATCCCAGCCCGGAGGACTGAGAACCATCGTCTGCAGCATCACCACCGGTTCGGGTACACGGCGCCATGGTGACCCGTTCGCAGTAGTCGATCTACAGTCGGTGCAGACTCACGAACACTTGAGGATGAACGACAGCAGATCGAGCAACACGCAGATGCGCTCCCCAAAAACTGTATCGCCACCTACCCGTGCAGGTACGCTTGACGGACGGAGCTTCGGAGGCCTGCTCACCCGAACCCCTTGTGCGCGCAAAGAGCCAGGCCGGAGACGACAGAAAGCAGCTCAAACTCAAGAACAAAGTGGCGGCTAGGGTTTGGAAGTGTACTTCCATATTTTGATCTGGAGGGTGGCGATCGTATTTATACAGCAGCGGCGCAAGGGGTATTTGGTCTTTCGCGTTTGCCCTAGGGCACATCAGACACAAGTGGTTTACCCATTTGCCCTTGCACGCTAGACGAAACCACCACTGGGCCAAGGCCAAGGCCAAGGCCCCGGGCCCGGGCGCGCGCGCGGCGGTGGCGGCGGTGGTGGCGCGTGGTCTCCTAGCTTTTCCTCTCACCTTGCACATAGAGGGAGCAACCAACTTTCTATTTAAGTTGAGCTCCCTCTCAGTGAGTGTACCATGTGGTACTAATCCCACTCTCACTTAGCACTAATTATGGGCCTTTGGGATTCTAGTGATTAATTATTCAACCAGGTATGGGCCTAGCCCAATTAATCCAACAATCCCAACTGAATTCCTAGGACACACAGTTGATACTCTCAGTTCAAGAGTTGGTTGATATACCAGTATTTTAACGGAGACTGTTAAATTGAACTTCCATCTAGAAAAGGGGTTTCACTTGGTTACAACTGAACAATAGACTATGCCTTGAATTGGCAATTTTGTGCAACATAAGTTTTGCCCAATTCCTTAACTGATACTAGGCTTCCTAAAGCATCCCCTCGAGTGGAGCATATAAGTCAAACTCCGTGCCTATTCATGAGTATCAAGAGATCACCCAAATTTCATAGACTGGGACCAGCAGTCGAACTCATATAGGTGTGTTCCTTTTAGGATGTCCTGTAGGCTGACATCTCCGCTTCGATAAGCCACTCGGATCACATTAAGGTATACACCAACCTGCCATACAAACTGGAAAAGAAGTGTATTTCTCAAAGAGAGGGACCTTTTCAAGTGTCTTTTCCCTCAGTCTACCCATAGCTTGTTTCACCACTCTAATTCACGGGATCTCCGATCACATAGAGCAGGTTACCACTATGGTAGACCTCATGTGGGTCTCACTCCCATCTCCACCGATGCACTGTCTATCACATTACGTGATAGCCCTTTGGTGAATTGATCTGCTAGATTTTTAGACGTGTGGACATAGTCCAGCGTTATCACTCCAAAGTTTCTCAGTTTTCTAACAGATTTTAACCACCTCTTGACATGCCTCGTGGTCTTCAAGTTGTCCTTAGAACAGTTAACCTTGACTATTACAGTCTGGTTGTCACAGTTCATAGAAATGGTGGGCACAAGTTTTTCAACCACCGGCAAATCCATTAGGAGTTCTCGAAGCCATTCAGCCTCAACAGTGGCGATATCGAGTGCTGCAAGTTCTGTTTCCATGGTAGACCTCGCAATGATGGTCTGCTTGCAAGACTTCTAGGAAACAGCGCCACCTCCAAGTGTGAATGCATATCCACTTGTGTCCTTTAGCTCATCAGCATCAGATATCTAGTTTGCATCACTGTAGCCTTCAAGTACCTTTGGGTACCCTGCATAGTGAATCCCATAGCTGGCTGTTGCCTTTAGATAGTGCATCACTCTCTCTAGAGCACACCAATGATCATCTCCAGGGTTCAATACAAACCGGCTCAGTTTGCTCACAGCATACGAGATGTCAGGCCTTGTAGCACTAGCTAAGTACATTAGCGAGCCAATGATTTGGGAGTACCTTAATTGATCCCTCATTATCCTTTTGTTCTTTCTCAGAGCTTGACTTGGATCATAAGGAGTGGAGACAGGTTTACAGTCACTATAACCAAATCGACTTAGAATCTTTTCCACTTAGTGGGACTGTACAAGTGTTACCCCCACCATTTTCTCCCTTTAGTAGCTTAATGTTTAGAATCACATCAGCCACTCCCAAATCCTTCATATCAAAGTTCTTGGACACAAAGTCCTTAACTTCCTCAATCACACTGAGGTTTGTGCCAAATATGAGTATATCATCAACATATAGGCACAGGATCACTCCTTCTCCCCCACCTAGCGGTAGTAGACACATTTGTCAGCCTCATTGGCAACAAAGCCTGCTGACATCATGGTTTTGTCAAA
Source organism: Bothriochloa decipiens (assembly GCA_023333625.1). Taxonomy (NCBI): domain Eukaryota; kingdom Viridiplantae; phylum Streptophyta; class Magnoliopsida; order Poales; family Poaceae; genus Bothriochloa; species Bothriochloa decipiens. The sequence continues at coordinate 80,183,556 of CM041628.1, forward strand.
CCTCTCATGCCATTGCTTAGGTGCTTGTTTTAGGCCATACAAAGACTTTAATAACTTACACACCTTGCCCTCTTGAACTTGTACCACAAACCCATCAGGCTAATCCATGTAGATCTCTTCATCTAGCTCCCCATTTAGGAAAGCAGTCTTAATGTCCATCTGATGAACGAGAAGATCATAAGAGGCAACCAGGACAAGCAATACTCGAATTGCAATTAATCGGGCCACTGGTGAATATGTATCAAAGAAGTCCTCGCCTTCTTTGTGGGTATAGCTCTTGGCCACAAGCCTTGCCTTGTACTTTTCAATGGTACCATCAGGCCTAAGCTTCTTCTTGAACACCCATTTACATCCAATAGGTTTGCACCCGTACGGACGATCAACCACTTCCCAAGTCCCATTAGACATAATAGAATTCATCTCACTCCGCACCGCTTCCTTCCAATAGTCAGCGTCAGGAGAGGAATATGCCTGTTCAATGGTTGTTGGGGTATCATCCACAAGGTATATAGTGAAGTCATCGCCAAAGGATTTTATCATCCACAAGGTATATAGTGAAGTCATCGCCAAAGGATTTTACAATCCTATACCTCTTACTCTTTCGAGTGACTCCATTATTATCCTCCTCAGGATTTTCAGCGATTGATTGTTCAAGATTCTCAACTGGCAAATAAGTATCAGGAGTTTCAGGAGATCCCTGACTAAATATGCTAGGTACATTCTTTTTCATAGAGATATATCTTCAAAGAATGTCGCATCTCTTGATTCAAACACTGCACCGACACGCATGTCAGGTACTCTAGATTCTACCACTAAAAATCTTTAGCCCACACTATTATGTGCATAACCGAGAAAGACACAATCTACAATCTTTGGTCCAAGCTTGCGCTTCTTGTTGATTGCCACGTTCACTTTGGCCAAGCAACCCCACATGTGCAAGTATGAGAGAGTCAACCTTTTCTTTTCCCGTTCCTCGAATGGTGTTTTCTCTTTATTCTTTGTAGGAACTCTATTCAGGACATGACTCGCAGCCAATATAACCTCACCCCACCATTCCTGGGAAAGTCCCGCAGTGCCCAACATGGCATTAACCAAATCGATCATGGTACGGTTCTTTCTCTCGACAACCCCATTATATTGAGGGGAAAAGGGAGGTGTCCTCTCATGAATAATCCCATATTCCTCGTAGAATCGATCAAATTCCTTTGAAAAGTATTCTCCCTCACGATCAGACCGCAACCGTTTGATTTTCCTCTCAAGTTGATTTTCAACCTTGGCTTTATAGAATTTAAAGTAGTGAAAAGCTTCATCTTTAGATTTCAATAAGTACACATAGAAATATCTAGTATAGTCATCTATAAGAGTCATGAAATATTTCTTGCCGCCTTCGGTCAACACACCATTCATCTCGCAAAGATCAAAATGAATAAGGTCGAGAGGTGCTGTATTCCTCGCCTCTTTCACAACCTTGTGAGGCTTGCGGGGTTATTTTGCTTGCACACATGCATGGCACTTGGTGAAACGACCTTGATTTCCGCGAAGGGAAATCCACAGTGTCGGAGTGTAATATGACCATTTAAATCACATTACCCGATAACAGTTGAATCCATAATCCATACATCGAACAAAAGAGAGCAAATAGAGGGAGTTACAATAACTTATTACATCGCCACAGGACGGAATCAGAGTTCATGCAGCAAAACAGTAAAAGCTTGAGGTGCGGAAGCTATCTTCTTCTCTCCAACTTGAGCGTAGACACGAAACCCTCAATCAGTGTACTCCCCAAATGAGTACTCACTCCTTGAACCTGAAACCAAATTTTCAGTACGATTTGTACTGGCCACACTCCCACCCTATGCATTGCTTTATGGAAGTGGATGCAAAAATAAGGGTATCTCAAAAGGAACCTATAAGGCTGGGGTTTCCTATGAATTGTTCAAGTATATAAAATAAAAGTATAATAAACAAGTTTTAAACACAAACCCATTCCCTTCATCTATCTCCATCCATATCTGTAGCATCATCTCATCTCCCCCAACACCCTCTCAGACTCTGGTCGACAAGCCAACTCCCTCTTGGCTTGCCTCAATGGCCCGCAGCCCTCAAACTGACTCACGGTCGGAAATCACACTCAGAGGAAGGTAGAACACTCCACTCACTAGTCTGGTGCATGCGAAACATAGGAAAGGTCCATAGCCGAGGATTCGGCATATGTATCGATCGATCAACCATACACTCTGCAGAGGTTTCACTAATCCACCGGATAACCATCATCGATGCACGCGCGCATCTAGGCAGATTCCGGGCGCCTACTGCCATAGGCGATGCCACTCTACCATCCAGCACTGGATCACTGGAACTGTGAAGAGAGCATGTATCCGCTCCCGAAGAGGATGCCATGCCATGTACCCACTCCCGAAGGGGGTGCCATGATCGTCTCGGTAGGGTGTTAGCTCCATCCCATGCATATACCTTCCTATCACTTCTCGCCTAGCAGTAGTGGCATCGACCTATCCAGCGGTTCGGCCGTCTCCCCCCCATGGAGAGCGAGTGGAAAGCAAGAGATTTCCTAGGTCCGGATACCAGCGCAACAGTTCCTAGATTTGACCAAACCGGGATATCTTCATCAGGGTTTATCTTTAATGTGCTACCACGGCACCTTCATCCCGGGCTCCACCTCTCAGAGGACCACACCCAAGGACCACCATCACATCTCAGTTAGCCCGCCACAGGCTCCTCTCATGGGAATGTCCAAAACCATTCCCTGGCAAGACTTGCTCCAAAAGCTCGTCGTAGATCCCGGCTCGATCGACTCAACCCTCACCCTACTCCCTGCCGTAAGCTCCACCCCAAACCCGGATACAACATCATCAGCTCACATGCCCATCTGAAACATCAACTCACACATCTAGCCTAGCGCCCTCCAGGCCTTCCCCGGGTTCATCACATCGCATCAAAATGTAAGCGAGTGAAGTATAGAAATATAAGCATAGCAGATAAGCAGGTGGCTATCATAACAGTGGGTAAGCAGGTGATAGTTTACAACAAGGTAGGGCTCATCAAATAAATACTCTATCATGCAGTCCTAGCACAGGCATAGCATTATAGCAACATGAATGTAAAGCACTAGCCATACTATAGTTGTCATGCATAATGGGATCTATGAGGTTGGATGGTGTGTGGCACCTTCACTGACGTAGCTGTCGGACTTCTCCTGGTAGTCACTGTCGTCAAGCTTGTCCTCGCTCGAGCCTGTAACGAGATTTAACGGTCGTGGAAGCAACCCCTATAGATTAGCACAAAGAACAAATGCAAAATAGAAGATCCAAATACACTCAAACATAGCCTAGATAGATAGGGCTTGATTTATAGAAAATTTGGATATGTGGATCATAATTTTCTGAGCTCGTATGAATTAGATATGAATTTTCAAAGATTTAACCATTTTCTGAAAAGAAAAAGGGCTCGAGGGTAAGGTCTCGATGGTTACGGTCTCGAGGGGTTACGGTCTTGAGGGTTACAGTCTCGAGGGTTAGGTCTCGAGGGGTATGCTCTCGAGGGTACGGTCTCGAGGATACGGTCTCGAGGGGCACGGTCTCGAGGGGTACGGTCTCGAGGATACGGTCTCGAGGGGTATGCTCTCGAGGGTACCATCTCGAGGATACGGTCTCAAGGGGTATGGTCTCGAGGGGTATGCTCTCGAGGGTATGCTCTCGAGGGGTGTGGTTTCGAGGATACTGTCTCGAGGGGTATGGTCTCGAGGAGTATGCTCTCGAGGGTATGCTCTCGAGGGCATGGTCGAAGACGGAAAACTGCTCTGCTTCCACAACGGTGCTCGGCTGGTGACAGCGAGGTTAAACATCCGGCGAGGGGCTGCTCCAGGACTTCGCTAACCCGTGCATCGTCCTCGGGTCGTCAAGGTGGACACGTAGGTGGTCATCAAGTCGGGGGCTTGGTTCTGGCGACGTGCTTTATGGCGAACAGCGGCTCGAGGGTGACGGTGCTCGAGATGTCAAACTCGAGGGTCGGTTTATCGAAGGGTCAAACTCGAGGGTCAGTTTGTGGAAGGGTCAAACTCGAGGGTCGGTTTGTCGAAGGGTCAAACTCGAGGGTCGGTTTGTCGAAGGGTCAAACTCGAGGGTCGGTTTGTCGAAACTCGAGGGTCGGTTTGAGCGCGTGATCTGTCTCGGACAAGATCGGCTCGAACGCGGAGTTCCTCCTCGACGATCGGCGGCGGGGAAACCCTCGATTCCTGGTGCCATAAAGGATCTCTGGCGCCATTAACCCTCCCATCGGTTTCGGGACTTCATGACGGTCACGTTGACGGGCTTCAGGGCGGCAGCTTTGCTTTCGGTGACGAGCTCTACGGCGGACGGCGGCTCGATGGCGACGGCGCTCGATGTACACTTCACACCGAGTCACTCCTGCTCCAATTGGTGGTGTAGATGGACGGTTGGAGTCACGCAACACCTGCTCGAGGTGCCGGCGGTGACCAAAACATACGGCGGAGTCCGCGCGGGCAGCAACTCCCACGGCGGAGCTTCGACAGGTCCTCGGTGCACGGCAACGGCACTCCGAGAGGGTCCACGGTCTCCATCTTGCCCACTCGATGCAGCTCGTCACGGCGGAGCTTCCCGGCTTCTTCCTGCTCCTCGAGGGTGGTCGATGGTGGCAAGAAACGACGGTGAACGGCGGCGTTCTGGAGCGACAACGTACTGACACGTCGATGACAAGGTGGTTCAGGTCGGTGCTCTGGTGAGGCAAACGCGGAGCTGGGGTGTGCACGGGGTCCGTCTCATCAAGGCGAGCGCGGATCCGGAAACAACGAAGGTCGAGGCTCAACGGAAAGGCGGCTGGGTGATCTCGCCACGGCGGTGCTTGGCGCGCGGCGATGAACTGGGCGGCTTCTGTTCCGGCATCCTCCCGATGCCATGGTCCAAGGAGGCTCGGCTGGTCTCGTGTGTGTGTGCGGGTGTGTCCAGTGAGGTCGGTAGCGACCTGGGCCTACGCGCTCACGGCGGAGCGCCATGGCCAACAGCACGGCGGAGGGTTCGAGAGAGCGGCGATGGCGGTGCTCACCGACGGGTCGAAGAGGATGGAGGTGCGGTACAAGTCCAAGCGGCTCCGGCTCGCGGTACTACTCCTCCTTCCTACTCCCGTCGCAGCAGCGGCGGCTCCGAGTCGACGGTCTTCCTCCCCAACTCCGGCGGTGGCTTCTTCTTCTTCCCCGACTCCTTTCTTCCCCCTTCCTTCAGCTCTTCTCCAATCGAGGCTGGCAAGGTGGAATTGGGCTCCACCAGAGCGGTGGCGGCGGCCTGGGAACCCTAGGGTGCCGGGGTGCTTACTTTATAGGGCGGACGCGGTGGTAGGTAGCCGACGGACGGTCGATCACGGCTTCTGCTTGATCGAGCGGCCAAGGGATGTCCATGTCAGCAGCTGAGGCTCGATCTGGGTCCAGAGAACAGCGAGAGGGGCTAGGTAGCGCTGGGTGTCAAAGTTCTGTACGGCGACAGTGTTCCACTGCGACGATCGCGCAGGTGCGCGCGCGCGGAGAATCTTGCCTGCGGCTGTGGGAACTTTACGCGGGCTGGTCGGTCCAGGTGGCTTGCGGGCGCGCGTCGATGCGGGGTGACACTGGATCGAGCGGTCGAGGCAGGTTGCTTAGGAGCGACGCCGAGGAACAGTGCTGACGCGAGCACGCGCAGCCGGTCGGGTGACCTCAGCGGGCGCGATGACACATGGGTCCCACTTCGGGGGCCCATCGTCAGCGACTCATCGGCAACGGAGGCTCGGTGCGGCGCGCGGACGCGCGCGGCTCTTGCTGGGCCGTCGGCCTGGTTGGGCCGCGCAGCGCGGGGTCGAGCGGCGAGCGCAGGCGAGCGCGCGTGCGGGTCGGCTGGCTGCTCGGGCCGATCTCCTCCTTTTCTTTTCCTTTTCTTTTTCTTCTTCATTTTTAAATATATTTTTATATATACTTATATATGTATATGGTGTGCTAAATTTGTGCAACAAAATAGTGAGCATACATGGCCCAAATAATGCTAGGGTATTATTCCCTTAATATTTATTTGTCAAAATAAATATTATGTTGTCATTTTTTAATAATCAACACATAAACCAAATAAGAATCCAAATCACTCTTTTTAATGCAACATGATGATTGAACAATTGAAACATTAAAATGTTACATGTGAACATAGAGCATGGTTATGAGATGTTAATTAATTTGCAACATATGAATGCCATGCATGACATGCTAGGGTTGATGCATATGTAAGGGGTGGATGATGACATGTCGCACCACATCATTCAGGGTTTTGTCGAAAAAATTTTGTAGTTCGAATTTTCGGGTTGTTACACTTGGATCCTTTGACCAAGTCAAATTTAGGAATTAAATTCATTTTTGCTAAGCGCGTCATGCAACCAACATTAATTTGACTGAGCCGTGAATGCCAAACATCAGACTCATCATCATGTCTCACATGGTTCACAAATTTATTACAAGAATCCATCAAAGAAAAGCGAAACAAGCCTCCGCTCTCATAGTCCTTACCAACAAATATCGCATACTTGGATACAACACATTTATTGGACTCAAAAGCAAGCTTAAAGCCATCCCTACATAGTAGAGACCCACTGACAAGGTTCTTCTTTATGGAAGGGACATGTTGCATGTTCATCCGCTGCACGGTCTTTCCCGAAGTGAACTTCAGATTGATCGTACCAACACCATAAACAGCCACATGCATTCCGTTTTCCATCAGCAAGGAGGAACCTCCTTGATCCTGATAAAAAGAAAACAAAGAGCGATCAACACATACATGAATATTAGCCCCTGTGTTAATCCACCAATCAGGCAAGAGACAAACTGGAAGAATTGTTGGTAAATAATTACCATACCCAGATCCTCCAGCTTCGCTAACAACCATGTATGGATGTCTTCTTCTGCTGCTTGGCCTTGCGGTCTGGGCACTCCTTTTCCCAATGGTCATTACCACCGCACACAAAGCAGAGACCACTCTTTTTAGCATTCTTGTTTTTCTTCTTTAACGACATAGCCTAGGGCTCGACAGCATTCTTGTTTTTCTTGTTCTTCCTACGGGAAGCCTGAGAGTTCCCCTTTCGCAACAAGTTGGCGCTAGAGCCTCCCTCTTCATGCACTTTCTTGCCACGAGTGTCCTTTGCCCTCGTATGCTCCTCAACACTTAGAGAAGCAATGAGGTTAGTCACACTGAACTCCTGCCTCCTGTGCTTTAGAGTAGTGGCAAAGTCCCTCCAAGTAGGTGGCAGCTTAACGATAATACTGCCGGCCACAAACTTGTTAGGCAGCACACACTTATTGTTCTCAAGCTCCTTGGACAGCATCTGTATCTCATGGGTTTGTTCAACTACAGATCAGTCATCGACCATCTTATAGTCATAAAACTACTCCATGATGTACAACTCACTGCTAGCGTCAGGAACCCCGAACTTGACTGCAAGTGCATCCCACATATCCTTGCCCGTAGGCATATCCATGTACCGTGGTACCATACCCTCATCTATGACACTGATTAGAGACAGCTTGAGTAGGTTATCATCATCATGAAACCTTTCCTATTCCTCAGGAGTCAGAGGCGGTTCAGTATGCCTGCCCTTGATAGCATGCTCACAGTGCATATAGGTAAGCCACAACATGGATGGTTGGCACCACCATCCCTCAGAGGGGGTGGTTTCAATGACACAACAAAGCTAGCAGACGAAAATAACCTATACGGTTTTTGGATTGTTAGGTATTTAGTTATTTTATGACATGCTTTAATCCATAAATGCGACAATAAGCATAACAACAGGAAACAAATAATCATCAAACAAAAGAATCTGCTATCGACATACATTGTAGAATTTCCTAACAATGACCAAGGGAGTACATTGCCGGCACATGCAGTGTTTTCTAAACCGAACATCATAGTACAAATCGCAAGTAGTACTAGAGAGAAGTTTAGTATATACCCTCGGTTGGATCCCAGTCCGGAGGACTGAGAACCATCGTCGGCAGCATCACCACCGGTTCGGGTACATGGCGCCACTATGACCCATGTAACACTCTAGTGTTAAGCATGCATAATCACTTGCATTCTTAAGCATAAGCATCATTATGCATAGCATTGATGAAAAGAGCAATTGTTATTTTATGTGGATGCTTGAATTATTCAAATTATGGTTGCATTTCACATGAATTGGATAAGTGGTATGAGTGTTTAGTGTTTGATGACCTCAAAAGTAACCTAAACATGATTAGGACACCAAATTAACCTAGGTTTATGTTCATGGTTTTGGTTAATTAAGCTTTGATGTCATGGTTGACCAAGGTGGACCATGAAAGTGATTTTGTTTGACTGATTTGAAAGTGGTAGCTAGAGTATTTGCATGTGTGTACACCCTAAATAAAGTTTGTATAGAATTTCATAAGGAACAAAAGTTGTTATTATCACTTTTCATGAAAATACTTGGAAGATGTTCAAAAATATTAAAAAAGATAGATTTGGGGGCTGTTTTTCCATTTTAGGGGATTTTAAGGGTATTTTCATTTGGATTTTTGTATTTCAAAATCTATGCAGAATCTGGCCATACTTTGTATAGATGAAATATTCTACATTTTCTTCAATATAAGTTTTAGCTAATTCGGCTTGGTTTGGGAGTTATAGGGCAGAAAAGTTTGTATTAGAGGTCATGGAAATAACATTTCAGTGACGGTTGGTCAAAGCCGTCAGGGACATGGCTGGCCACCGCCCATCGCGCCCAGCCCGCGCGCTCCACGTGGCGCGCGTACACCGACGGTCCGGGGCGGCCGCGACCGTCCCGACCGCGTTAAAGCGAGTGCGGCAGCTCCATCCGTTCTGTCCCCTACTCATTTTCCCTCGCTCCTCGCCTCTTTCTCCCGCTCCGCGAGCTCGCCGTCGCCGCCGCCGAACGCGCTGCCGTCGCCGAGCCATCACCACCGCTCATTTTCTTCCCTGAGCACGCCACTAGACTCGCCTCGACATGCGCTTGCTCGAGCGCCCCCTAGCAGCCGTCCTCGCCGAGGGTAAGACCCCCAATCGACCCTTCTTCTCCGCGGCCGGCGAGCCGGTGACCGCCGCCGCCGCGTTCCGGTCGATTCGGCCGTCCTCTTCTCTCTTTGACTCGAGCTTTAGCTGTGCCTTGACGTGTAGAACCTGTAACCCTAGTTAATGGAGCCGCTGCGGGTCAGTCCCCGCCGGAATTCGGCTGCGCCGCCGACGGGAAGCCGCTGCCCGCCCTGCGCACGCGACCGAGCCGCCACGGCCCCGCTCCGACCGTGCTAGGACCTCGAATTGATGCGCCTAGACCCGCTCGTGCTATCCCTCGGTTCAATTTGGTCGGGGAGCCACAGCAACGGCCGACGAAGCCGCGCCGACGCCGTCGACCTACCCTAACCACCTGCAAGGACCTCGTCCTTGAATACTACAAAAGCTAGGGTGCTTCGTGCATATCTGCCAGACACAGTGAATTTCTTTATTGGGCTTAGTGGATTTCTGGTAAACTCAGGGTCTTCGGTGCAAAAGCGTTTTCCTTTTTATTTTAAAGAATTTGATTCTAGATTTTTGTTAAATCTTTGAAAAATCATAACTTCTTCATTTTTCATCCAAATGAGTTGGTTGAATTTGCAGTATTTTTCTTATAAGAAGATCTATGCATGAAAAATATGAAATGTAAAATTTGTGATACTTTTCTGTATAGATTTATTTATCTCTATTAATTGCTTTTATCTTAGAAAATACATAAGTAATTCTTGGTTGCTCAGAAAAATATGAGACCAAGTTTGTTAGTCTTCTTATGTCATGCTCTATCTATGAAAAATATTGCGAGACTATGTCGTGTGGAAATTTGCTCTGTCTAGTTATGGTGCCTACTTCCATTAGATGATAAATAATTCATAATAAATAATATATAAGTGATTTTTGCATGAAACTTTTGAAATATGTTTTTATGTCAATTTAAAGCTAAGAGTAGTCTGAGATCTGTGGTTTGATGTTTTTCTATGTACAAAGTATTTTATACCCAGTGAATTATGCTGCCTTGTCATTTTTGTGTAGGATAAAGTACTTACTGTTTTGACCTAAAATTTTTATGGTAGTCCATCTTAGATATTTTTAAGCTCCTGTAATTTTTACAGAATTTTCTGAGTAGTCTAAAGTTATATTGCAGTTCTCTCCTGATTTCTTTTAATAAGTAATAATGCTTTAAAGCTATCATTTCATGTGTGTAAAAATGTTTTTTATGATATTTGTGATGTGTGTGGTCTGTTATTGGTTTTGATTCAGTAGAGGGTAGTATGCAAAATAATGGTTGTTTATAATTCCTTATAGCATGCGAGTAAATTGTAATGCGAGGCTTGTTTAAGATTTATCGGTAGAAGAGAATGCAGATGACATGTGCTTATCTTATATGTTTCAAAATCATATCATTTATCTTAGCTGAGCATTCATTCACCATCAGCATCAGCATTATATTTCTATGTATACATGGTATTCATACATACTATGCATCATACAGGATCGTCATAGCTCGAAACGATAGTTCCCGGAACACCAGAAGAGGAAGGCCAGCAGGAAGCTCTGGTGCGGGAGATAGTAGCAGAAGAGGATCCCGAAGCTGATCTTCCTGAGTGTCCCGACCACCAGCCAAGCTCTTTCCTGAAAGGCAAGCCCCGGAGCATTCTCCCTGTGGTTTACAAAATATCTAACTTGAGTCCTTTACTTGTTTGATGCATTAAGTTATAGGCGTTGTTTTATACCGTTGCTGCATTACTTATATTCCTTGCCACTGCTTATACTTCAACCCTGTTAGGTTCAGGTGCGATTATTTGATTAGCCCTGCTTTAACTAGATCGGTAGAAGTCGGATGATTTCCTGTCATCCGCGAGTTATAGGTGGTGACTCAGAGTGGTTGAATACATTGTTATCTTGGATAACCATGTGGAGATAATAAATCGAGACCGGGCGGGATTGGTGTTGAGACTGAACTGGAGGTTCGGTGTGGTTATCCCGTCTGTGTCGAACTAGGACCCCGTCCGTTGTATGTCCTCAAGTCATATTGAATTTATGCCTTACATTTAGCTGGAAGGATAAGTCGTTCCGACCACGAAGCCTGGATTTGGTTTGGGCCGGGAGTCGACCTGCTGTACGCATCGTATTGGTGAAGATGGGGGACCACGGGTTACGCGGAGAGTAAGTCCGAGGTCAGGGTCGCCCTGAATAAGGCAGCCGGGCGGTTCCTTGATACGATGCTACCTGTTGATCCCGCGACTTTTCCCGAATTGAATTTTCGGTGATCTGTAGCTCACCTTAGCGGGTGAGTGTGGTTTGTGTGAGGAATACCCGCTAGCTGGTTAGTAATGGATTATAATCGCCATCGTTCCTGGACAGTGAACACTTGACTTGAGCAGCGGTATCGTAGTAAGAACTTAAACAAGAGATGAGATAGTTGAGCTGTTGAGATTAAAAGATACTCAACCGAAATTGGTTACTTTTTCTGTTGAATAATTATTACCATGCTTATTTAGTACAGGTGCTAATGTAGCATGATAAGGTTAATCAGATTAAAATAGATTGCTAGAAGGTTCTTATTAATTGTTTATTTAATGCCAGATATTAATTAATTTATTTTATTATTTACATAAATATTTTTAATAAGACGGATGGTCAAATATAAAGTTAAAAAGTAAAAAACGTTCATGGGACATAAGGAGTATTAACGCTCTTTTTTCATGGCCTCTTGCATCCAAATCATAAATTCATGAGATTCGCGTTGAACTCGAACGTGGGTCCATATGCGTCTTCTCTCTCTTACTCGTCGATGGCATGTGATGCACGCAAAATGGTAGTGGCTGGCACCAAGGCCTCGTTTAGATTCCTGAATCGGCTGGCCGATTCGGCGCTTTGAGAGTCAGTTATCCCTCTTATATAGCCTTATATGTTCCTTGGAGTCAATTTATTTTTAGTTTATGACGGGTAAGTCTAGCTGAGTATATTCTCGTACTCAGGGTTTTATTTTCCATGTTGTTGCAGATGGTGAGATATTTTATGGCTATTGTCAGCACTGCTTCTATCCCGTCTTAGGAGATGACTAGACCTTTGGCATGGTCACTCTACTCTACCTTATGCTTTTATTGGATATTGACCGAGGACCTGGCACAGTATTCGAACTGGTGTGCGTATATTTAAACTTAATCGCTTCTGCTATTTTGAAATTTGAACTTGGTTTGTAATAACTTTATTCGTACTCCGATGGTGTAAAACTATGTGCGAACTATGTACATTGTGAATGGTGAACGCTAAACTCATTACGATCTTGGTCGTGCTGGAAATGTTTGAAATCCTTCGAGATTTCGGAATGACTACCGGGTTTATTAGGTCTCAATCATGTAGTTTGCTGTCTTAACGGCGAATTATGTGCTTGTGCTCTAATAAATTGGTCAGTTCTGTTACAACCCGTTCGCGGTAGTCGATTTATAGTCGGTGCAGACTCACGAACACTTGGGGACGAACGACAGCAGATCAAGCAGTCACGCGGATGCGCTCCCCAAAAACTGTATTGCCGCCTACCTGTGCGGGTACGTTTGACGGACGGAGCTTTGGAGGCCTGCTCACCCGAACCCCTTGTGTGCGCTAGGAGCCGGGCCGGAGATGACAGAAAGCAGCTCAAACTCAAGAACAAAGTGGCGGCTAAGGCTTGGAAGTGTACTTCCAGATTTTGATCCTGAAGGGTGGCGACCGTATTTATACAGCAGCGGCGCAGGGGTATTTCGGTCTTTCGTGTTTGCCTTAGGTCACATCAGGTGCAAGTGGTTTACCCATTTGCCCTTGCACGCTAGACGAAATCACCGCTGGGCCAAGGCCAAGGCCACGGCCCCGGGCCCCGGGCCCAGGTGCGGCGCGGCAACGGCGGCGCGCACGTGGTCTTTCAGCTTTCCCTCGCACCTTGCACGTAGAGGGAGCAACTAACTTTCTATTTAAGTTGAGCTATCTCGATGAGTGTAGCATGTGGTACTAATCCCACTTCTACTTAGCAGTTAGCACTAATTATGAGTCTTTGGGATTCTAGTGATTAATTGTTGAACTAAATTTAGGCCTAGCCCAATTAATCAACACTTCCTTCACCCAAGATTTTCCCCACCCAAACAATTCTACTTCATCGTAAATTGACTCGGGAGGCACGCAATGCTGCTGCCATCTCCACCTCCGTGTTTTCTTGCGGAGGCGAGCAATGGCAAAGGAACCGATCGACGACCGAGGCTGAGCAATAGTCGCTCACGTGCTCTGCCGCGCTTCCACGTTTACCCGTTTGAATTGTAAATAAGGATAACAAGAACAAAAGAAGAACTGAACAGAACTGTGCTTTCCATTACCTTTTTTTTAATGCAGTGCTTTCCATTAATTAATCTTTCAGAAGAAGTTGCACGATACCAGCCTTCGTGGCCCATTAATGCACTAACAAACAGTGAGAGCCCAAGTCATCGCGGCCCACTCAGCGTGTCTAGAAGGCGAGATGAGATTCCACAATCCGGAAGCGATCCCAATCTCGTAAATAGCCGGGGAACCCCGGTGGCGAAGGCCGGAGCTGGCGCTCGAAAATATCTCGCCGCGGCCACGAGCTCTGGAACCTTCACTGGCCCCAACCCCGCGACGACCAAAGAACACCCCACCTATTTCATCAGAGAAAAGAAGAGATATTTTCCTCACGCCCTCCCTGCGGAATAAAAACTTTTTTCTCTCGCCTCCCCTTCCTTGGAATCCATCCACCCATCTCCAATTCGATGCCTTTGTAGCGCCGCAGCCTCGCCCGCCCTGCGTCGCGCCGCGTCGTCGTCGCGGGTCGGTCCCCGGTCTCGCTTGCTGCTTGCGCGCTTACAAGTTCCAACACCATGGACGGGGGATCCGGCAATGCCTCCGGCGGCGGCGCGTCGACGTGCTGCTACTACGCGCTCCTCGGCATCCGCAAGAACGCCTCCGCCACCGACATACGCACCGCGTACCGGAGGCTCGCGATGGTGAGTTCCGCTCGCTTGCTGTGCGGTGCATGCGCGCGCGGCCTCGCTCGCCAGCGCCGGTCTTTGATTTGATTGGATTCTGTCCCTGTGTTTCTGTTTCCCCCTCCCCTTCCCGAACAGACCCGCTCACATGTTCCGATCTCTTGCCGTGGTTGGGCGCGCAGAAATGGCACCCGGACCGGTGGGCCAGCGACCCCGGCGCGGCCGGCGAGGCCAAGCGGCGGTTCCAGCGGATCCAGGAGGCGTACTCCGGTAAGGCCTGCCTGTTTGGTTATCATGCTTGGATTGACCGAGTTTTGATCGAGTTGCCTGTTTGGTTTGGTTGGCGCAGTCTTGTCGGACAAGGGGAAGAAGGCCATGTACGACGCCGGGCTCTTCGATCCCCTCGACGACGACGACCAGGTAATCACCAGAGCCGGCCAGCCATGTCCTCCTTTTACTTTTCCTGGTTCTTGTTCCTGCTGCTTATTGTCTCGTCGAAAGAAATCAATCAAATCCTTTTGCCATTTCGTGCGCGAATATTATATGTAGCCTGATTGGAAAGAAAATGAAATAAAAGAAATTAATTTATGTGCTCTGCTCTGCTCTGCTCTGCTGTCGGACGGCCAGGATTTCTCCGACTTCATGCAGGAGATGCTGGTGATGATGGATAACGTGAAAAACGAGGTAGGCGCAACGCAACCCACCCACCACCACCACACCACCACACGGATCTATTTGTTTATCATTATACTCCCCCATTAACCTTAGCTTCCGTGCAGAAGCCGGACACGCTGGAGGACCTGCAGAGGATGCTGGAGGACATCGTGAACGGCGACGGCGGCGTAGGAGTAGGCGGGCGCGTGCCGCCGCCGGCGGACACTGGTGCCCGGCGGACGCGCGTCGCGCCCTGCCCGCAGCCGCAGCAGGCGCGCCGCAGGTGACCGGCGCACCGGTGTACGAGATGTGCACGCGCCCGCCGTAGCTGTGGACGGAGTTAGAGTACCCTTTTGGCGAAAGGGACCGGAGAAAAACAACGGGAGGCTCTGGAAAAGAAGAATAAAAATTTCACCCTTTTTAGGCCATCTGATGGTGATCTGATGATAATTTACGCCTCCCTTTTCTGTAGTAGCAGTGGTCGATTGTGTGTGTAAACTGGGGGTTGGGTTGGGTTGGGTTTGGGTCGGGTGGTGTTGGATACCGGCCGCGCCGCCGCGACAACTGGCGGACGCGTGGCCGGGGACTTGTGATTTGTTATCTCGTCGACATTTCGATCTCGTGCCCCAATTGTCACTATTCCATTGCCATTTTCGCTCACTGCTGTCTGTCGTGCCGTGTGTTGCAGTCGATTTCCCCATTTGTTAACAAAATCGCCCGTCCCCGGCGCCGACCGCCGGCCTTGCAACGTTGGCGTGGACTCGGAGCGTATCACGCGACGTGAATGCATGCGTCGCCGTTCGAGTAGCTCTCTCTAGTGAGGGCCCTTTTGGGCCGTCCACGGAAACGACTCACCTCTCAAGTCTCACTCTCACCAGCGGAATGCGTTGTCGGTCCCTGCTCGCTTCCGAAAGCCAAGAAACAGGCCACCTGACTCGAATCGACATGGTTCCCGTTCCGGCACCCGTCTGTCTGGTCATTTTTGTTCTAGCTAGCTCATTTTGCTTATTACTAATCTCCTACTACTGTCAGTGCCGCAACATGTGTCACAAATGACGAGAACGCGTTCGTCAAAAAAAAAAAAAAAAAGACGAGAACGCCATCTCATGCTTTGTTTCTCTTCTCCTCCTTTTAATTAGTCGATTGATTGAGGCGTAGCGTAGTACACCAATGCCTCTTCCTTGCTGAAGTATCCATATGGTACCTATGCGTGAGAGAAAAATATCTATCTCATGGGCTGGAAGCCTGGACCACTTGCCGCAGGAGTGCAGGACCATTTCTTCCATGTGGACGGGAGGCTTCCGTTGCACCCTCTTTTGTCTCCGCGTCACGCCCGGATTTGGTAAATCCGCGACTGCCGCAAGTTCCGCCGCCTGACGCCGACGGCCGATGCTCGCCGTCTGCTGGCTGGTTCACGAATCTGCAGGGGGCGGCGGTGCTCGCTTGAGTTGAGATCGACCTCGACCCCCCTTTGTTCTGTAGCAGCTGACGCACGCCCTGTTCGCTTGGTCGTTTCTTGCTGGCTGGTTCTGGCTGCTGCTGATTTTTTGTGAGAAAAAAATACTATTGAATGGCTGGCTGGTTTGGCTGATAAGTTCAAACGAACAGGCTGACGATGCCTGCCGCACAAACGTTTGGGCGCGATATATTTCTACTGCATTCAATTTGTCAAACATCATCTACTTTTTGTGGGAAACTGACGCGTTTCAATTTGCAGTCCAGGCCGCTTGATATTACCGTCCATGTGACTGCGATCGGTTGCGATTTCGATCCATTATCCATGTGAGGCCCCTTCTGTCCTAACCAGCTTTGCACGAGGACACCACCAATGTCGCGCGATTAGTACAGAGTGGTACTATTTTACTGCTCCATTTGAGGCTAACCCCCTCCCTCTGTGTTCTCCGTCCATGTCGCAAAACAGAGCCCCGTCATTCTTCACGAGATGGAAAGAATGGTCGGGAAAAAGATTGGATTTTTGGATGAAAAAGAAGGAAAAAAAAGCGTTAAAGACGCTACTTAATACAGGTGATATTTTCTACCGAGAAAAAAGAAAATCAAAGTTTTTTTGAGAATAAAGAAAATTAAACTTAGAAAGGATAAAATGATACTGTTCATTTTTTTAACGCTTCATTACTCATTAGACGTGACATTTTGTACCAAGTTGAATTTTTGTTTGCGTGATATATATTTGGCGTACATATCCTATCAATCAAAATCGGAATGTGGCTACTTTGCAAGTTATGGTAACACAGTGGGCCTAGCCGCTGAGTCAGGACATATTGGCTTGGTGATTGGCAAGATATGTGTGATAATAATAAGCAAATAATACTCCTTTTATTTTAAATCATAAGTTATTTTGATTTTTTTTTTACTCACTTTGTTATGTATCTAGACATAATTTTATGTCTAGATACATGACAAAACGAGTAAAAAAAAGTTAGAGTGACTTATAATTTAGAACGGAAGGAGTAGCACGGAAAAATAATACCTTCGACAATTTATTTATGGACCTCATCCTTCCCAGTCTTCGAGCCCAGCAACGCTGTTGCTTCCTGCTGGCTGGGCCAGGCTACGCGAGGCCTTCTCTTAGATCATTTTTTCCACTAAACGGCCGAATCATTTGTGCAAAAATTTCGCAAAAACAAACAAACAAACAAACGCAACACCTGACCACCGTCCGCCGTCGTGTGAGGCTCTCCCTTCACTTCGGCTCAAACGCCAATGCACAACCGTCCTCTTCACCCTCTGTCCCAAATTTGACGCTGCCTATAGTGGTATAAAAACTGGTCTCGACGCTCTTGCTAGGTACTCCAATCACACCAAAACATAGAGTGTCGAGCCTTCCATTGGTGTGATTGGGGGCACTAAATACCTAACGCATTACATTACAGTTGCATTATATCGTGTTTGTGTGTGTCTGTGCGCGCGCGCGCAGATAGGACCTGTATATATATATAGGCGGTGAGTCACTGCGCCTCCGACCATGAAAGGCGCCATCATCGGCGCGTCGACCGTCCTGGTGGTGGGCGTGGTCGCCACCATCTGCGTCGTGTCCTTCAAAGGCAGCGGCAATGGCGACAGGGAGGAGGGCGAGATGTCCACGTCGGTGAAGTCCATCAAGTCCTTCTGCCAGCCCGTGGACTACAGGGAGACGTGCGAGAAGGCGCTCCAGGCGGCGGCCGGGAACGCCACCAGCCCGACGGAGCTGGCCAAGGCCATCTTCAAGGTGACCTCCGACCGGATCGAGAAGGCCGTGCGCGAGTCCGCCGTGCTCAACGACCTCAAGAACGACCCGCGCACGTCGGGCGCGCTGGACAACTGCAGGGAGCTGCTGGACTACGCCATCGACGACCTCAAGACGACCTTCGACCGGCTCGGCGGCTTCGAGATGACCAACTTCAAGAGCGCCGTGGACGACCTCCGGACGTGGCTCAGCTCCGCGCTCACGTACCAGGAGACGTGCCTGGACGGGTTTGAGAACACGACCACGGCCGCGGCGGGCAAGATGCGAAAGGCGCTCAACAGCTCGCAGGAGCTGACGGAGAACATCCTGGCGCTCGTGGACGAGTTCTCCGAGACGCTCGCCAACCTGGGAATTCCGAGCTTCCACCGCCGGCTTCTCGCAGAGCACGCCGGCGGCGTGCCCTCGTGGATGCCCGACGCCAAGCGCCGGTTGCTGAAGAAGATCTCCCCCGGCGCAAAGGGTTTCAAGCCGGACGTGACGGTGGCCAAGGACGGCAGCGGCGACTTCAAGACCATCAACGCGGCGCTGGCCAAGGTGCCGGTGAAGAGCGCCAGGACGTACGTCATGTACGTGAAGGCCGGCACGTACCGGGAGTACGTGTCCGTGCCCCGGAACGTGACGAACCTGGTGATGGTCGGCGACGGCGCCACCAAGACGGTGATCACGGGCGACAAGAACTTCATGATGAACATCACCACCAAGGACACGGCGACGATGGAGGCGATCGGGAACGGGTTCCTGATGCGCGGCATCGGCGTGGAGAACACGGCGGGCGCCAAGAACCACCAGGCTGTGGCGCTGCGGGTGCAGAGCGACATGTCGGCGTTCTACGAGTGCCAGTTCGACGGGTACCAGGACACGCTGTACACGCACACGAGCCGGCAGTACTACCGGGACTGCGTCGTCACGGGCACCATCGACTTCATCTTCGGCAACGCGCAGGTGGTGTTCCAGAACTGCCTCATCCAGGTGCGCAAGTGCATGGACAACCAGCAGAACATCGTCACGGCGCAGGGCCGCAAGGAGCGGCGGTCGGTGGGCGGCATCGTCATCCACAACTGCACCGTCGAGCCGCACCTGGAGTTGGAGAAGAGCGCCGGCAAGGGCAAGCTCAGGACCTTCCTGGGGCGGCCGTGGAAGGAGCACTCGCGCACGCTCTACATCCAGTCGGAGATCGGTGGCTTCATCGACCCGCAGGGCTGGCTGCCGTGGGAAGGCGACTTCGGCCTCAGCACCTGCTACTACGCCGAGGTGGAGAACCGCGGGGCCGGCGCCGACATGAGCAAGCGCGTCAAGTGGAGGGGCGTCAAGAACGTCACCTACCAGCACGCGCTGCAGAAGTACACCGTGGAGAGCTTCATCCAGGGCCAGCACTGGCTCCCACAGCTCGGCGTGCCATTCATCCCGGGGCTGCTGCCGCAGAACCAGACTGGCAGGATACACTGATCATTCGGCGGGCTGCGTTGACGTGGCACTAACATGTACGTACCATCGTTTATTAGTTTGTTGGTTGGAGGCTATTGTGACTACTGCTTATATTTGAAAAAAATGCCGTACAGAAATTAACTAATGTCTGCAGTGTTTGGAACTTGGATTGCCCAGAAATAAACTGGTCGTCATATTAAATTCAAAAACCAGATATCTGGGCCATCGAACTATCAAACCTGACAACTTTGATCCCCATCATATAATATAAGGATGATTTTAAAGATGGCTTTCCCTATATGTGTTTTTTTAATAAAAAGATTATTTTAAATCTCTAAAAAAATTTAAGCACTCATTTTAAATGATATAAGCACCGTAATGCCATAATGTGATCATAAAGAGACTCAAATCAGAGGCACCCAAAAAATAGGTTCATTGAATGAGATCAGATTCCGATTACATACAGGGCAACCAATGGAAACAACTATGGCCGACTACTACACGCTCAGATCAGCAAAACTGCAGCTTGCTAACGAGACATTTCCCAGCTGCATAAGAGCACTATGCGTAGGATGGCTGCGGGAGCCTACGGCACTGGGTACGCCCTTTTTTATAAGAGCCCTATGCGTTAACAGGAACAACAGGCTACCTAACCGAACTCTATAGCATTTACAGGGTAAACGGGACACCTATACAAAGGATTGGGCTACCAGGTCTAAATGTCAGTTACCACCTATCTACAAACATTGAACCAAGCCTCTCACCCTGCACTTTGTGCAGCTATCAAAGAACCATGAATCCTGCCTTTTCTTCTTCCTTTGAGCACAAGAAGCATTGCCTTTTGTCAGCTCTGCAACAAGCAACCAGTACTTGCAGGCAGCAAAACTGACTGAAGTTGTCCAAGAGGCAATTCCTATACCCTGAAACGGTTACAAGGCCAGTTAGTCCAACTTCTTCATTTTGGATCTGAATAAATGATGAGAATATAGCCACAAATGAAATATAGGATGGTTGCAGTTTGGTGCAACCTAGCAATAGAGCCTACAATACTAGGTTAACTAGCATGTCGTAAATCAGACACTTACCATTATCTAGTTCCCGAGAACCCATGG
Organism: Bothriochloa decipiens; assembly: GCA_023333625.1. Lineage (NCBI taxonomy): Eukaryota > Viridiplantae > Streptophyta > Magnoliopsida > Poales > Poaceae > Bothriochloa > Bothriochloa decipiens. The sequence goes on from CM041628.1 coordinate 80,204,026, forward strand.
CTGGATCCTGCATTACACGGGTGACAAGAAGCCCTGCCCAGAAGACGCAGCTACCACCAAACACATGGGATCTCAATGTTGAATTAAACAGCCTCTAGTTTGATTGATGCTTTTGAAAAAACTGACAAAACAAAAGGTGCTTCCTCCCCAGGATGGATGGTAGTTGGCACAATCGTGTACCCTTTAGGATAAGGATCCAAGACCAGTTCACATGATATCTCTCTTGAATTAACGTAATCTGTTCCACCAGCTGATTCATGCATGTAGATATTGTAAGCAGCACGGCAGCCCTGTGTCTTGAGTATCCTCATTCCAATGTAAAACATTGAAGAATCATGACTAGATTGGTAGTTCCGGAAACCATTCGTCTTTCTAGAGAAACCAACACCCTGAAAAGCATGAAATTTATGCAGATAAACATCATTGCACTTCTCCTAGTGTTACATAGATAAGCAGGTTTGGACATACCTGAGTAAGGGTAATAAAAACATGAACAGGGTATAGTGCATCACGTCCAGTTACTCTAAGTCGATACTGTGGATTTTGATGCCATGAGTCACAATCTTGGCAACCACCTGCATTGTAGCCACGCCATTGCCCATGGACAGAGTAACGCATCTCAGGTGGATAAACACGACAAACATATATTGATCGAAAGTGAATCTGAAAATCTTGCCAAGACATCCAGAATACCCCATTCTTCGACTGCAAGGATGGAGAGACAAGGGGGGTTAGAGTCAAGATCTGTAGATGAAATCAAACTTACAAGGTACACTTTGTTTACTAGCGGTGCAATGAATCATCTCAATTACCAATAAGCTGTGGTTTGCCACCAACTAGTGTGGTATAGGACATGCAAATAAATTTATATCAAGAGACAAGTACCTGTGGAACATGCATGAGCTTATGCTTCATTCGTTCAGTCCACTCTGGTGAAGAGTCTGACCATGGTCCATTCCATTCAACTTCATTTGCCCATGGATTTCTGATTTGGATTAGTTTGTGGCCATCAACTTCTCTTACCTGAAATATAGTACAATTCTATAAACTTATCCAGGAGTAGTGAAGAGCTGACAATTACCCAGAAATCTCAGATACAATTATATAAACTAGAGCAAACCTGCAAAATTGAGTACGCATGTCCCTGAACAATGCCACTTGATGAAATGTGAGCATCAGATCCAGAAGGACTTCCAGCACCAAGAAGAAAACCTTCTTGTTTGAAATGCAACAACTGGGACCACAATCTTCCACTAGCCAGATCAAGTTGTGCTTGAGGACTTCGCATATCAATCTCTTCACCAGCACCACCTGTGAGATCCACTAGAGCATCTTGAACAAGCCCACCTTCCAATGCCTCATAAGAGCCATGAAGTTTTGCATAAGCCTTCTCAAGAATGGATACCCAAAGCTCATTTTGCTTCCTACTAGTAGCAAATGCTGGTTTCCCCGGGGACTCACACGGGATCCAATCATCAACAACCACGGCTACCCACTCACCCTAGGGAAAATATAAAACATAAAAACTATAACTCAGAAAAGAGTTCTTTAAAATACAGGAAAAATCAAATTAGTGTGATAATTCATAAACGTCTCCATAATGCAATCTAAATATTGATTCAGAGGGGAAAACAATGCATTAGTGATAGCCCGAATAAAAACACAATACAGCCCTTCTTTTTTTTCCGAACGATGCAGGCAAGCTGCGTGTAATTTCATGAAGGAAAGAGTAAAACGAATCTGTACAAGGACCAACCCAAGAACTAAACCCACACAAGAG
>CM041628.1:80206205-80320930 GCA_023333625.1 Bothriochloa decipiens
AACGAATCTGTACAAGGACCAACCCAAGAACTAAACCCACACAAGAGCTCTTCTTGTGCACTAGTTTCTCTTCTAAAAAAAGATTACACCAACTACATCCAAGTTTTATTGTGAAATTTGTATTGTGATATAAAGATATCACTCCAGAAATCCATATCAACAACACATGGAAGATGAACTACTTCTAATAAAATAATTTATTTTTCTCCAACACAGCTAAATATGTTATCAATTCATGTAGCATCTTCAGAAACAAAACTGTGATGTTAAAATGGACATACAATCATCAAATTGTAAACTTCACCTTCATTTTGTGGTCTAACATTTTAAGATAACTGTATTATAATTTATAAACTTTGCAGAATTAATCAACTGAACCTTCCTAGATAACATACTAACCAAATGATGCAAGGCTAATATATTAATGGAAAAGGAGCAACCCAAGTGAGCAGATAATTATCAGTCAAATGGTTTAAACATTGGATACCTGAATGCAGAATCTGACTGTGTAAATCCCTTCATCGTTGTACTCAGGAGTGATTATAACTTCTGATATACGAGACATCTCAGTTAAAACTGCGACTGCACTTAGGAACCAACAGTCTCCCAACCGACCCTGAAAATCAACAATTGGGTAAAGCGGATCTCAACTCTGATAATAAATCAACAATTCTGGCTGCACAAAAGTAAAAAACAAAAAAAATCATACCTGGCACACATCTGAGGAATTCACAGAACCTGAAAACAAGCAAGGCTGAGAACTGATAGATATCTCCTTTGCTATGTCAGAAGGCCTCATCCACTCAGAAACAACCTAATCTCACAAATTAATACATATGTCAGGAACTTAACCAATATTTTTCACAAGAGCAAGAGATGTGCATGCCATACCTGCAGTTTCAGAGGTGGATTCATTGGGTCCACAAATAAAGAACGATCCTCTGGAGGAAACTCTTGATCAGTGAAGTTTCTCTCTCCTTTCGCGACAAGAGCATCCCTGACAGCCCTTTCAACAGAAAGCATACGCTGGTTGACTTCGTCACGTGTCTCAAACCTTGGTTTTCTTGGTCTCCTAGCAAAGGAGTCAATGTCAATAGCTACAGCATCATGTGCCGGACGTTTCCTACCACTTGAGTACTGTCCATCCCATTCGACATCCCCTTGATCATAAACATCATAAGCATCTTCACTTTCCCAGTCATCCACCTGAATGGAAAATAACATAAGGATAACACATTCAGTTTCATATTCCCTACCAATTCAAGACATAACAAAAAACTAAAGTGCAGAATTTATAGGTAAAAGCAATACCCTTGCAGAATAACTTCCATGCCAAGCATCGCCCGGTGCAAGGTCAAAGAATCCATACTCAGCAGGAGACATAGCAGTATGTAACACAGTAACCTCATCTTCACTGAGACATCTTCCCCATAGAAAAGCATCCATGATCTGCATCTTTGAGTCAGAACCTTCGCTATCTGACCTACCAAAGGCATCTAAGTCTGTGGGTGGCCTAGCACCAACCCAAATATCAGTCCCAGGTTCCCAAATACCGTTATCTGTTGGCAACGGTAACCCATTCTGATATCCATCATAAACTCCATCAATGAAAGAAGTTGCTTCACCTAGTTCGGCATCTAAAGTTACAGTGACAAGATGCCACCTGCAAATTTACATGGCAGCTATAATTGCTTCCAAATATGGTTGCATCAGAGTCTACCTAAAGTAATACCATAGTTTATGATGCAGAAGAAGTGAACAGGTTACAGGTATGAACCCAACGAGTCATAATTCAAAACGAGTATTGAAGAAATGTTCATCAACAAAAAATTTCACCATCCAAACTTTAAGTAAACCCAAACATACTCGCAACAGGTATAAGACACCAAACCTGCATCAGCATTGCCATCGCAAGTAAAATAAAATTAGGTATTTTTTTTTCTGAATAAGCAGGAGAGCTTTGTGTTAGGATATATGCCCTAACTGCCTCTCAGTTCCAACACATGCGCCAGCCAGACAACAGCTCCTTTGATGCATGGTGGGCAAGCACAAATTCTGGTGTTGATGACCAGACTAAAAAAGGTCTCAATTCCATCATCATTTTGGGAGCTTGGTCCATTTGGAATCATGGCAATCATTGTGTGTTTGATGGGATTCAATCGAGCCTAAATAGTGTTCTGGTTTCGGTAAAAGATGAGGTTTCTCATGTGGAGTTTGCCCGGAGCTCGAGGAATATCAATCTCCTTGCTCTAGGGCCAGCCAATGTGTGAGTTTCTCTCAAGTGGTCTTGGGTCAAGTTTGACAAGTGAGAAGGAGATACACCATTTGATGTAAAAGGGCGTGTGTATGTGTTTCTAAATCAAACCCTTTACTCTTCTTAATATAATGATACACAGCTCTCCTGTGTGTTCGAGGAAAAAAAAAAAACCAACCCCAGGGTGGCGCTGCTTTTAATTTTATTTACTATGCATGCAACAGTTATGAATTAGGAGGGGGGGGGGGGGGGGGGGTTTACCTGCCATCTGCAATACTAGACGCACCAATATTCCACTCTTTAACAACAGTAGTCATCCTTTCACCCTTACTCACTAATCGAAGGCCAACCTGTCCAGCTTCCATTCCCTGTTCTGATCCTGCCACTACGATTTCCCAGCAAACCTTCTTTTGGAATTCACTTCCAAAAAGACACACGGGACCAGATACAGGTTGAACCATGACAGCAATAGACAAAGTAACCTTTTGACTTTGACAGAGGCACAAGTCAATTTCTCCACAATGGCGACCAGTACTCCTTGGTTCATCGTCAAGTATGCATATAGTGCCTGGAATACCAGTCTGTTCCACATTCATACCAAATTAGAGATACGAGCATTGGAGAAAAACACTACAAACAGGAAGAATACATGTACAATGCATTGCTAACATAGCAAAACAAGAAGGCAGGTGGTCAGCGGTAAGTATGCAACATCTTTATTTCTTTTCAAGATACTCCCTTTGGACATTAAGAAGTCGATTCCAGCAGGTTTTGGTACTCCCTCTGGTCATTAAGAAGTTGATTCCAGTAGGTTTTGAGATATTAAGGTAGGGATATATTTCCATCATTGTGGCTTTGCGCTCAACCTGCTGCTTCTAGAATCCCATTCCCCCTTCCTATCCCACGTATTCAAATCAGGACCTCATCGTGAAGCCTGGGATCTCATCTCCAGCATGGGCACATCCATGTTGGCAGTGCATCAAACTCTGGGGGCGTGTCGGTGCTCAGCACCACATTCGGTATACACGGTTGATGAACCCGATGGAGGAAGGCCATGGACAGCATGCATGTGCCGATGATGCAAAGTAGCGGAAGGCACGACATGACAGAGGCAGCAACCGAGATTTGCTCCATCTATTACTCATTGGTTTATCCATATCCATTGGGTATCACCCTCAATATTTGGATTGGATAATTTGGGGATGGATAGTGTGCGGGCACATGTATGGGTTACCCTCCCTAACAGCATCGCTAAAACAACCAGGAAACTCCATTCAATTAGTATTCACGCTGCCTGGTCCTTACCTTTGCTGTTGCATGTGCATGAAAACTTAATAATTAATCAGGGGCCAAAAAGGGCTATTTTGCTGCTTATTTCCCCTAAGAGACATGTATTCATGTGATTTTCTGGAATGTCATAGCGTAACCTATTAATGACTGGAGGGACTACACTTATTTGTTGTCAGATTACCAGATCCAGGTGAGCCACAAAACACCCAACAAGTACCCAGGGATGTTTATGCCTGACATGCACTCCAAGAAATATTACAGTTCTATAGCACTCAAATTAAGGGTAATCAGGGGTCAGAACCTGTTCTGCTCGCCGAGCCAATTGTGCCTTTCGTATGTGATTGGCTATTGAAGAGACCCTATCTCTTGCAAAAGAATCTTCCAGGGCAGAGTCACCTCCAACAGCTCGGACAGCTGCTGCCATAGCTGCAGCATCCCTGCTTCCAGTATTAGGAATGGAAGAAAGCAATGATATTTCAAGCTCCTTCCATTTTCGTTCCTCTCTCTCCAGCAATGCCCTCCTCCTTTCTCTTCCCTTCCCTTCTTCCTCTCGCCTTTGCATCAAAGCCTCCTCTTCCATTTCTTTTTCTCTTATGTAGCTGTATACACAAATAACAAAAGAATAGCAATTGAAGCAATATGATTTTGTTATATATGCGCACAATAATGGTAAGTAACAGACAAAAAAATACCTTTCTTGAATAAGCTCGAATTGCCTCCGATCTTCGGGCATCCATCTCTTGATTTCTTTGGCACTCAAATCAGAAAGGCCTATGCTATCCAAAAAGAGTCTTAGACGTACTTCATCCTGAAACAACACAGAAATGGTTCACACCATTAATTGCTAACAAATCGGGGTTCAATAAGAATTATTATAGAACATACCAAATATGTACCTGTATTTGTTCAGCTTTGGCAGTCAGTCCAAGCAACAGAAGTAAATAACCACCAAATTTGTCCCACATATACACCCATTCCGTATCAATTGCTTCTTCCAAAGCCAAAATACGTGCATGAGCACACATATTCCTCCGATAATCTACGTTTGACAGGGACTGCGGGCAAATTACTAAACAATCTTTTACTCCACATAAGAAAGATCCTGCAGCAATTTCTTCATTCCTCAAACGATCTCTCAGCTTCATAACATCAGCCCTCGGAAGCACAAAGTTCCCAGCCCTGTCCAGTGTAAGAGCAGGATCTCCAACCAAAAGAGCAGCAGAGCTTGCAGACCTCTGAGGCGCTGAGTAAGTCCCAGATATAGCATTTCTCGTCTGGAAAAAAAATACTGTTGTGTAAAGATCCAGACATGGCGAGTTATTTAAAAAGATTCTGATTACAATGGTAATAACAAGCTTCTGAGATGTATACAATGACAGGACTATGACAGAACTTATGCGTTAGATTAAGCATGAACAGTGCTGAACTAGATCTCAGCATGAGATGCTAACAAGCAAGCAAATTAGAGACTGGATGGAATGTTTCTAGCTAAAATGGAGAAATGTATAAAAGCATGCACACAAATAACTTATGTTGAATATCTAAATAATACAAATAAAACATACTTTATTAGCAGACCGTGACATCGCTTGCACAACTGTATCCTTGCTGAGAAAATGAACTGCATCCTCCATCATCTGATTGTTTTTTTTTAAAATAACACATATATTAATCATATAAAAAAGGGAGCATGGTATCTTACTAGTTCTAGCTGCAGCAGAATACCAACCTTAAGAGTCAGGCATGGTCGAGAAACAGCAAAACTGAAAGCAATTACAAGAGTAGTAGCAGAAACGCCAGCCCCAACAAATGGTGGGTTCATTATTAGACTAGCAATAACACCCCAAACTTCAGTTGCTAATGCAATCCCGTACAGAATAAGAAAGGCATAGCTGTAAAAACAACAATGTTAGAGCATGTTCTCAACTGACACTTGAACTTTTAGGATGCGACAGAAGAGAAATAAGAATAAGAATACATTATGACCAACCCTGAACTAAAAAAAGGAAAACAGGTAGCACGAGAAAGGATATATTTGTACCTAACATTTTTAGCAGAGTCTGCATGAGCATCATAAACGTATACAGGCAATACTCTTGGCGAATACACTACAATTGGCGGTGATAAAAGGACCTGAGAAGGGCACAACCATTCAGCATTAGAAGAAAATGCTACAGTATACTGAGAACTAGCAAGCCGCAAGCGGTCGCCAACAGTTAACGTATGCCAAAACTTACAGTCAAAGCCCTTCCAGTGAGAAGAAATATAAATGAGAAATAACCTATAGATGCTCCAACAAAAGGCTTTTCTGCAAAGTTCATAAGCTAAGTAAATACAAGACTAAATGATAGCAGTAACTCAAACCAATAAACAAAGTGGAATATAGGACAAGATGACATAGAAAGAAGATCATCAGTCACCGTGAAATAAACCCATCAGGAAGGCAGCCAAGGCTAGGAGAAAAGCAATGGAACAAACAAGCAGCATCTGAGTCCTTGTTAGATAGAAGTTGTTAGATGTCCAGTAGTGGATGACCCCAATAACAAATACAAGGAACAGAATGGCTACAAGGCAAGCAACTCCAACCTGTATAAAGAATTAAAGATGACACATGAATTATAACCTATTGTAATTGAAAGCTAATGTCCCAGATCACATAAACTTTACTTACAGTCCAGGGCTTGATTGTGACAATAACAGCTGCAACTGCACCAAACAACAGTAACATTCCCATACCAACAAAAAGGTAAACGCCACGAGAAATCTTCCAATCATCATCCTTCCTGAAATTATTTGTAACTTTGATCTCAGTGGAGCAGAAATATGGAAGGGAATAAAATGCTGAAGACAGCCTTTTTTATACCATTTGTACAGCCCAGTGAACAGCGAGAAAAATGCAGGAATGCAAAGTAAGGGAAGTAATGCTGCCAGGAAATCAGCCTTTAGAGGCACACCATCCTCTCGTGAATTTACCACTCCCCAGTAGGATGCGCCGCAAAAGGACACAAGAACAGCTGCAGAAAAGAATGACTTAGAACAGCCGCAATCTGTTCTATCCAATATTCAAAGTAATTTTTTTTGAAAAAAAGGATCAAAATGAACGTACTTGCAAAGAGACCAACACATATAGCTGATGAAGGTGAAAACCGGTATGTTGCAAACCAAGCAACAATAGGTATCAACCCTGTGGTAATCACAGCAATTGCTGAAGACAACGCCCATCCAAGATACATCGATGTTGCATAGGGAGAATAGAAGCTGTTCTTATCAGCATCCCATCCTTTATAGCCTAAAGCGTCTAAAGGCTTTGCTGACACTATTGCACCAAGGCCAATAACTGATGCAGTGAAAACAGCTATACTGATAACAAATAGAGCCCGCTGAAACCAGAAAAAGAAACGGTAAGCAACACTAATACATTTTTTTCTTAATTGCCAATGTTGGATGGTTGAAATGCATTCGAGACTATCTACAATAATTACAATTTTAGTAAAATCTGTGCAACAAATTAGGCAGCAACTTTTATATTAGCATGACATGGCCATGCAAATATGAGATGCACATAAGGAAAAGCTTGACTTGAAATAGAAATATCCAGGTAAATCCAGTTTTCCATTACACTGTCGCAAACTTGCAATCCAGTATCCCCTTTCTGACTAAACAAAGAGATTGAATAGATCAATATCACACTTACTTATGCATGTGACAAGGAAACCCTTAGTTGCAAAATTTATAAAGATCTAGACAACAAACCTCTTTCTTTCCTGGAGCTTGACTAACATTTTCACGATTATCAAACTCCCTTCCAGGAATCCAGAAATGGTAACCATTACGCATCCATATGGGAACAGCAAATGAGAGGCAAGCCACCATAAGTGGTACTGTGAGAGACAAGCCCAATATAACTGATGACTTGCTGCAGAGTAAAAAAGATGACTTTTAGACCAAGATGCAGATATGGTACACCTATAAAAATGCATTAATTGATTGCAGACATAAAGCTTCAGAACTCGTAAACATGTACTCTAGATGTAAAAGAGTAAAGTTTTCATAATTCAGAGAGGAAAACATTTCAAATTTTCAACAAAAGAAGAGCGTAAAACTAGAGCTTCATGTTTAACAAATAAACCTAGTGTGGTAGGTTTATTTATGACTAGGAAGGAGGAACATTTCATAAGGGGCAATACAGGTGCTGAAAATATGCTTTTAAAAAGGCCCCCATCCACACACACAAACAACTTTTTTTTCTCTGCTGTGTGGATGTCTAGCCTTTTTTAGAATTTTGATTTATGTGGGAGCACCTGAAGCAACCTCCTATCAGAATATATATATATAAAGAACCTACTGTCCAAAAAACAAAGAGCTTGTTTTCTCCAAGTCATGTGCTACCTTAAGTGAATTGAGCGTCTAAAAGCTAAGGAACATCATTATGATCCAATATTCCAATGACCAGAATTAACTGAAAAAATCTAAACATACAGGCCTTCCACTCCCAACTAAAGAACGGTATATCTCAACATATTCTGTTTCTGGTGCTGAGTGAGAGTATAGCTTACTTGTATGGGCTAAAAAACCAAAATTGGTATATATCCATACCATTTTCTTGCCTTAATGGCACTTTTGATGTCTAGTTTTGGTGCAGCTTACCTTTATGCTCTAAAAACACATCTTCATGTTTTCACTAATAACTACATCAGCCCATTCTAAACACATAATAAGTCATACGATTCTACTGTGCAAAAACTAGACATGTTTTGGAGACTGTGTCGTCCTAAAAAACGTCGGCCAAAACGTCTTATAATTTGGAACAGAGGGAGTAGAAAATAGTGGTTAAAGCTATGTTTTGGAGAACATGTCATCGTAAAAAAGTCAGCCATTTGCGAAATGGAGGGAGTATAGTAGAACAATGTATTGCTATGCATATAAAACTTGATCCTTGTGTAAATAGATAATCAACTACACACAATAGGCTAATTAGTATTTATGTCAACTAAAACTATATTATAACAGTAAATATGTTTCAGATGCAAGAGAAGTATGTGTACCTTAAGAAAGAGAGAAACAAACCAACACATGTGCTCAGTAGCCATGCAATGAAACCATACTGAAAGAAAGGGAAGTTGTTATAGTTCAGACTAGTAATATTAAAATAATAGCAACTAATACAACATTGTATCTAAACTCTGAAGGAAGGTAAAGCACATGTCATAAATACATTTTACAGCTGAGAAAAAATTATAGACAGGATTAGATGTTTCAGCACACCTCCCAGGTAGAGTAATTATTTTTCTACTACATGGCGATATATGTGCAGACTGGTAAGGAATTACTACATTTGATTCATGAATTCTCTCATTAACATATATTCATGTTACACTACATAGAAGGTAATCATAATAAATGTTCAACCAGAAACAGTATGAGGTACTGGTTCTGTTATGGTAAAATTGTCATATTAATAGAACAATCATATCCGGGTATGCCAAATAGTGAAACTATTTCTATTTTAGTGCTATCACCTTCCGGGGCTTGGATGTCATCATCATTTCTTCAGCACGCAGAGACCAAATGAATGCCATAATGGAGCAGACAACTGGTGACAGAAGCAGTATCGAGAAACCAAATTCAAACTGCCAAATTAAGAAAACCTCTATTGGTCAAACTAATAGCCAAACTTTCAAAGGAATTACAGTGCACTGCAACAAAATTACCTGTTCATGTGTTGCATTTATCACTTTGATGGTCTCTGGTCGATAGATAGCCACAGTAGCAGTCTCTATTATGAACATTATTGTGAAAACAATAAAAGCACGTATTGGAGATCCAGCTAAGTAATGGAATATTAGCCTTGAAATGTTCAACCACTTTTCTAGACCGCTTCTCCTTAGTTCTTCTGAGAGAGAGATCTGGTTTGCAATAGTGGTATCCAATCTATCTGAATCAGTAGCTGTGACATCTACATCATCTTGATGCTCTCTGTCTGCATCCAAGCTGCTCCTCTGTAGCAAAGCTAAAATCCGTGGATCCATGACTTTGTCTTTCAGCATGTACGAAAAATTTGGATCCAATCCTTTATCATGAAGAAGATTAGCTAGTTCTACATCTCCAAGTCCACCATTCTTTTTTAGCATAGATGAAATCCTTGGGTCATTTAATCTGTCCTGAAATATCGCTGCCAGGTTCAAATCCAATAACTGCTGATTTCCTGAGGTGGTGGCTGATCCACTAGGCTCACAGCCATGACTTTCCAAACCACTGCTAGAACAAACAAGTGAAGTAGTGGGATCTCCATGCCTATCTATTGAAACACCAGCAGTTTCAGAGTCTTGGACAGCAGATAGGCATGAATTACTCCGATGAGCTAGGCTTGCACGTGCACTATCTATGTTCTTGTCAGAGCTCCGGCCTTCTTGGCAACTGTTTGATCTATCAAAAGGAACACTGTTCCAATTGACACCATCGCTTTGTGAGTTGCTTCTGTACATAGAATCTGTTGCGTTACCGTTTTGACCAGCTTCAACACTGCCGCTACTACGCTTCACACTAGAGCCACAGCCTTCTGATGAATTTGAAGAACTATTTTGTCCTTTTCTTCGAAATCCCTCTCGCAACTTTATAACTGTACTTCTTAGAGCATCTATCCTTGCAACTGAGGGGTTTGAAATAGAAAGCCAGGAAGAGACAGCAGCAGATAAAAGCACAGATGCTACAAAAGCATAACTGATGCAATGGCCAAGGTACCTAATGTAACACCTTCTAGTTAGCAAGTAGGCAGAGAAATACTAGGTCTCAAATATTTGTCAACACAAAGAAAGAGATGAATATCGAATACAAACCAGTAATGCACTCCGAAGGATATAAGCAAAGCCCTTGATGTTCCAGCCACAAATAACACTATCATCCGACTTTTAAGAAGCTCAAATCTAAATGAACACAAGCCCAGATTCCAGTCTGTAGAAAGGAAAATAAGAAGTCAAGAAACAGATACAGAGCGAAAACTTAATGATCCAAGGAAGAAAAACATTACCAAGGATCACCACTGCAACTGAAGTTAAAGCACCCAGCCAACGAGCTTCTTTTGACGTAAGACCATACAAGATGGAATAGGCAACAAGCACAAGCAGTGAGCTAATGTAGAGAAGCCCTAAATGCAAGACCCTGCATTTCCAGGTTACAAGTTGTGAACATTTTATCAAAATAACAAAAAAGAAAAAGATAATACAAAGAAACATGCGACTTAGTTGAGTTGGAATCACAAGTATGGATAGAATTTAGGACTTTCACCATTTACAATATAACCATATAAGTCCAAGCACATCATGCACACAGACCAAAAACACAATAATGGGAAAAAAGTTTTTGGACCTTCTCTACTATTCTTAAATTTTGGTCACTAAATCCTATCCAGTGAGGGTAGCTGGAACTTTGTTAAAGCTACACTCCTAATTTTGCCTGTGGACATATATTATGGAAAAACCATTCCTCAAAAAAAAACTACAAGTAAAACAGTTAATAGGTATAGAAAAATATACAAGACTCTATGATTAAAAAAAATAAAAGTGGTACCTGCTGGATTTTGTCATGTATAACTCACTCGGATCTGGTGGCTCAGGAGAGCATGAAACAGGAGCCACTTCAACAGAGTCAGAATAGGCAAACTTGTACGACCTCCGCACATATTCATCAACATCAAATCCACTTACTGTGCATAAAATGTGCAAGAAGGTGAAATTAACCATGTTTCCATATTAATGAGTTAAACATATTCACAGACAAGTCACAAGTGAAAAACAGCAATAGAAGCTTTACCATTAAACAGTATTTTACATATAAAAAGCATATTGATGGCCAATGATATTGCAGACACCCCGAAGAAGAACCCTGATGGAGAATTAAGCTCAGAAGCACTAGCACCAGCTGTCACATAAATAGCACAAAAGTCGTAGGCACATAGTAGGCCTACTGCCAGGAGGAGAAGGTAAGCAACAGCCTCTGCAACAAACATGGCATTAGTTAATACAACAAGATCAATAATGACGACCACAGAGGGGCCCAAAACATATAGTTTATTTAATAAACAGTTAGAAGCTTGGAGACACTATAGATGTGCTGATAATAGCATTTTAGAAACGTTTTAAATGATGTGCTGATAATTGAACAGGTAAACCCCAAAGGACACCAAGCTTAGTGTGTCATTCGTTATTCTGGTTACAGGTATCTTACAGAGCAATCTTTGATGACAATGAACATGTTTTGCAGCTTCCTTTGATGACTGGTGGGCTCAAACCAATGACAGAGTTGATGGGCACGTCCTGAGAGGTTTGAATTCAGTCATCATTTGGGGAGCTTGGGCTGCCTGGACTGACCACAATCACTGTGTCTTCGAAGGCATCTCTCCCTTCCAGTCTAATGCGTCTCTTGCTTTAGAAGAGATGGAACTTTGGAGTTTGGCTGGTGTTTGAGGTGTTTCCTACCTCCCCACCCTTGTGCCCCCAGGAGCTTAGTCTTTTTGTTTGACGGTTGCGTCTGTTCTCGGGGAAAGGGGTGGGGGATGGGATTTGTACAAGGTTTCTAAACCTCTGCTTCTTCTCTTCTAAATATAATGGCACGCAGCTTTCATATGTGTTATGTGCTCAAAATATCAGACCATGAACCCATAAGAATTGAGCCTTAGCTTAGTTCAATGGAATTCTTGGTGTACAACCCCACCACCCAGATTCAAGTAGTTGTCACTTTCTTCTTATTTACAATGCCACTTAGTTCCTCCTATGTTGGTCAGAATTTTTAATTCATGAACCTAGTTCCTCCTCTGTTGGTCGAAATTTTTAATTCATGAACCCATGACCAGCAACTAAGTGTGGACATATAAATATTGTTAAAAGGATTCTAGTCATCAAGAGAAAGAAATGCTAAATTAATCAAGATAAAGCAAAGATAGCATACTTGAGCTTTGCCATTGTGTTCTCCACCAGAGCATTATAGAGTAGAATGACAGAAGCAAAGCAACACCCGCCATTATAACAGCTAAACCAATTATGTTCCTTTCCAGAAGAGCAATAAGGATGCTCCCCCACATGAGCAGAACTGCTATAGGGGAAATGACAACAAGCCATGCAAAAAGAGTCAAAAAGCTGCAAAGTGTGCTTAGTTGAGGTCCTTGCACATATGTTGGCCATTTCCTTGCATATATCCAACTGAGTCAAAAACAGAAGGAAAAAAGTTAGCAGATTGAGACAGAAATAAGATAACCCAGGGAAATGTGAAACAATAAAATATAAATAAATATGCATAAAAACAAAAGCTAACTCTAACATCAGAATTTATAAGGTAAGTTTTTCTAAACACGTAACACAGAAGAAGTTCACAGCCATATTTTTGTTAAGTGGTTCATACGGCTCATGAGGTGCTCTATATATTACTATCTCTTGTAATGGAGACATCATCCTTGCTAATCACGAAGGTTAATAACAATTTTATACATGAAACAGAGTGTTTGACAGAACCTGAAAGTATGATGGAGTACTGTGTTACCCATACCAAACCTACTAATCCCACCACTTCACAGCTCACGATATAAGATAAGTCAATGCACATAAACCACAGTCACAAAACCAAAGGAACAGCTGATAACATCAGTGTGACAACTGGCCCAGCTCGAATTTAACCCATGGTAGCCCATATTGTGTGTTGATGTGAGATTTCGGGGGTCTAGTCCCACATTGCTTTGTAAGGGTGGTTTAGACTATCATATAAAGCAAGGATGAAGGCACAAGTGGGTTGGTGGATGTAGTTCACTAGAGCCAGTTGGACTAGGGCGTAGCAGCCGGACCATCCTACCACCTGTGTCCCTATAGGATGGCATACTATGACAACTCAACCTCTATGGCTCTATCAAGTATAAAGCAGGGGTAGAGAACTATTGAAGTGTTAGTTTCCCCAATTGACTTGCATTGTGGACCTTGCAAGAACTAGATGGATACTTAGAGATCTCTGGCACAACTGTATATATACGCAGCCATTTCACCATGAGCGTAAAAGTATACGATTATAAAGATCGACCTTGCCGAAGTGAACAAAGAAATATAGCAAAGGTCTAATGTCCCTAATACAAAAACAAAAAATGGGTTTCCTGTTTTGCTTATGATAATCAATTTTACTAAGAAAAGACATGCAATTTTAGGGACAACTGACAGAACCCAAAGGAGATGACAGGCAACAAAAATAGTAAAATATTAGTTGAGCCCGATAGAGAAAGATATAAAGTTTCTGCAGCATACCTGTATAACCTCCATGGCCTCCAATTCACAGCCCATAGAACCCAAAAGCTGAGAGGGCTAAGGACAGCGAAGAGGAACCCACAGATGCTGCATGCCAAAACAACTCCGTGGTGTCCCTCCTCTTCCATCCTCCCCCTTTGTAATCACCGTTTGTAGGCAAAAATCATGGATGGTCTGCAAGAGAAGGTACAACATAAGAGCAAAGAGAACTAAATGACACTCGAGCATACAGTTCAGTGTTAACTAACCAATTCACAGATCCCAAGCAATACGATAATGCTTTGGCTAATCCTAGTAGCAAATGCTTGCTGTGTTACCATATAGAGATTGACATGTACCAAACAGATCATCAGTTAAAACTCCCCAAAGTTTATCTCCACCTATATGATTTGGTGCTTAATAATCAAGTTGGCTCCATTACATTGAACTGTTATGAATTTGGTTGAATTGGCGATAATTTAATGATTCATTTCCAGTAAGAAATGGTAAGTTTATGCACACAAGACTGGTTTTCTAACAAGTTCATTTTTCTTGGTAGAGTAATCTTTAAAGGTCTACATCCATGCCAGTTCAAATCTAGTTCCAGACACAACACAACAAATTAGAAATTACTCAAAAGATGGGTTGGGTTGCTTGGGCAGGGGAGGCAGAAATTAGCTTCGTTTTGATCAACTTGCTGTTAATTGCGCCAATGCTATTAGATTTAACTCGAAATTCCTGGATTTGCTCCCATGGTTTCAGGTTAGTCTTTACAGGCAGGGGCGGATCCAGTAAAGGGACATGAGTGCACACATGTACACCCAGTAATTTTGGCAAAACTTCGAAGTCAGGAGGCTTGTCAACTAGCTAAATAGCTTTAGGTTAGGGTTTCTGTGCCCAGCTTCGCACAGCTTGAAGGGAAGAGAGGGGGGTGGGAGTACCTGGTGGGTGCTCGTCGCCGGTGAAGAGACCGGCGAGGAGACCGACGAAAGCCTCAGCAGCTGGCTTAGGGCGCCGGCGGGGGCGACGGCGGCGGCGGCCCACCAGTCGTCGGAGAGCGAGAGGGGAGCGAGATTGACAGAGAGAACAGCACGCGGAGGAATGCAGCTGACTGGGGACGGAAGAGGGGGACGCAGTGGAAGGGGTTGTTGGGCGTAGGCAGAGCAGAGCGCACCAGCACGGCGGCACGGGCTTCTTTCTGGCCCGTTTTTCACACATTTCTTTGGAAATTTCTTTTTTTAATATTATTATTTTTCTTTCTCTCCCTTTTAATTTTATGTTCTTAATTTCATACCACTATCAATGCCTAGTACAAAATATAAGTTTTAAATAATAGTAAAATAATAATATTTATTCATAACTACGTGTACATTCTAAATAAGTAAGTGGATCATTTTTTATCGAAGTTAGAAGCCATTTTAGCAACAAAAAAAATACAAACCAAAAGGCACACATTAAACTATAAAAAATAAGAACAATTTTCTCTTTGTCACAACTAGGAAACATGTTTGTGTTGCAACAAGTGGTATAACTTATTGCATAATTTATTTGAATAATTTGTAGCTTAAAAATTTATCCAAGCAACTTGTGGTGCTCGGTGTTGTTTGGACATTTATCCAATGATCATGTGTGTATGTCAATTTGGTGGGCTTAGTCTTTTTATTCCTTTTTTGTTGCGTGTTTTCTTTTTTCTGTTTGCTTACTGTTTTTTTTCATTTTTGTTCTCAATGACTTCAGTCTGAGCTCTTATTAGTTTCAATCCTTTAGAAATCTATTCAATAAAACCTCATGTGTTCCAACTCATCATGTATCGGACTTTATATCGTTACTAGATGCGTACTGGTACTGCTCTAACTCATATGAATATTCTAGACATGAGTACTTATTCAATCTTTTACGGTACATCATGTGTTCTAATTTACCTTGGAGTTGTACTCTCAGATCTATCTTATATTGTTGCTAAATGTGTATTGCTCTAACTCAAATGAACATTGGAGACATGGATAGTCATTCAATCTTTACATCAGGTTGCTCTAACTGGAACATTCGAGACATGGATACCTATTCAATCTTTAGATCATGTGTTCTAATTTGTCTTGGGATTGTACTCGCATATCGAGTTATATATTTCAATTAGTTTAGGATCAGACTTTCACACCATGTCTGAAATGTTGCTCTAACTCGTAAAGGAGAATGTGATAGAAAAACACAATATATGGCGAACGGTGTCACAACTAATGTCGGAGGCCTTCGCTTCCTATAGTTCTCTAACTTCATGATGTCGCGTTGACACTTGGACAAACACATGTTTGCATGGATCAGAAAAAGGGAAACAACCCAGTTATCGCTCACTATCACGCATGGATGAAAATAAAATAGAGGAATAAAGAAAAGGAACCAAAATAAAAAATAGTGATTTAACATTACAACTTAAAGGTACGTATGTATTCTCCTCTATTTGATTGAACGATATACAGTGCAGATGCAACATGTTCTTGAGGTAACTTGGTCACTTGATATATAGGAATCCTATAATCAAATCAAATTTATTTGTCCAATTCTAATTAAGCTGGATATAGAAACCCTAATTAAAATACAAGAAAGATACAAGTAGAAATTAAGTGAATCTTATCCTAATCCTATCTTATCCTTTGTTGTTTTTGTTTCCTTTGTTCTTTTCCTATTCACCTTTATATTTTCCTGGGTTTTCATTCCCCTTTGTTGTTTTGGTTTTCATTCATTTTCCTTTCATTTATGTTTTTTGTTTTTATTTTTCTATTTTTTCTTTCACCTCCATGGTTTCCCATTCCATTTTTGTTTGATTCAATTCCCTCATTTTAGTTTCCCCGTTTTGTCCCCCACTCGTGTGTAGTTGGTTTGTTGTTAGTTTTGTTTTATTTTTCAAAGTTCTAAGAAATAGAACGAAAGACTATAGATAGATTGAGGAATAAACAAAGTTTCCACATTCACAGAAATTGTTAGAGAGGGTCATAAAAAACGGAGGACCTTTTCTCTATAATATTAGGTATATATTTTCTAACTAAACATGACCTATTTTTTTGCTAAACATTGAATGATGGTTCTCACGAAACAGGAACATTGCGATCCTCAATCAATAGCTTTACGTGCTCCAACGAAAACTAATAAAGAGTACTTGTACTTCAATAGCTTCTGAAGAAACTTACTCTTCCTAGCAGTTGGGGTGAAGCATGCAACTGATCGAGAATGTTGTGAGCTAGTTGTGCGTTGCAACGAATGTGCAATTTCGCAATGCTCATGCCTGTGATGTGGTTAGTGTATTACGCACATGTTGTGAGTGAAATGTGGAAGGTGAACATGTCAGTATGCGCGCCGGAACATGCATCGGTTCGCCAATAAATGTTTTACGGTTCTAAGCCTAAAACGATAATGATGAAAGTGGGAGACGACAATAAAGAGAAGGTGAGAGTGAGGGGTACGGTGAAAGTGAGACATGACCAAAGAGGAGAGACAACTGGACGTCCGTGTGAGGACTGAGGAGTGAGTGAGAGAGACAAAATTACTTTATAAAAATTTGTAGTATGTATCAACTCACAACAAAACTAGTTTACAAAACATATCCACACACATTTGGCACCTGTCAGTTCTGTACTCTGCTCGGTGCTCTCCGATCTCCCATCTCATCGTAGACAAATTAGTGAAGTTTTTTATTTTAGCTATATCGAAAACACAAGTAAAAGACGATGAAGATATCCATTCCCGGCCGATCACATGGTTTAGTTGTAGGCGTCCGGGTTGGCGACGAGGTAGGCCTCGGCGGCCTTGAAGATGGCGGTGACCGACTCCTTGGCCTTAGTGATCTCGTCCTTCACCTCCACGCCCGGCAGCAGCTTGTACATCAAGTCCACCTTCACCACGTACTCTGCCGCTGTCGGCTGCGGGCTCCACCTTGATGTGCGACGTCGCCGTCTCGATGGCCACGCCGATGCCGCCGCCCTCGACGAGCGTCGACTTGCACTCGCACTTGTCCGCATCCAGGAACTCAAGCCTCTCCTTCATGGAGCCGAACGCCATGGCTGCCGGAGCAGTGACATGTTACGAGTTTGCAAGATCGGGGAAGATGAACTTACCTGAGCTACCTGCTTGGTGGTAGGGCAGGAATGTTACTCACTTGAGGTGAAATTGAATTGCCTGACGCTGCGGACACCGCCCTCGACACTACGCCATGATTGATTAACCGCAGCGTTGCACATTAAGACTCTGTGATGGACACTTAAGATGCCCGCTGCGGTAAATCCTACGATTTACCGTAGCGGGCCTTTTTTTTTACTGTGGCGGATATTATTGCCCGCTGCGGTAAATCGATTTACCGCAGCGGGCATCCTATATGGCCCGTCACGAAAAATATTGAGGCCCAAAGGTAGCCCAGGAAGCCCGATACTCGCTGTGTATATAAATACTGACTCTAGAGTTTCCAGTCACTCCCCACTCCTCCCTTAGCCCCGACACGCCGCACTTCTCCCCCACGCGAGACGCGAGCTCCACTCCCCTCTCTCCGCCCGATACTCAGTGCCTCCACTTTCATTCACGGCGAGCTCCACTTCTCCCCCGCGTGAGCTCCACTCCCCTCCTCTCTCTCCCCTCCCCTCCTCTCTCTCCCCGAAGCACTCACCTGCCCTGGCCGGCGTGGCGTGAGGGGCTCGGCGCGAGTGAAACATCCTCAAATTTTCCACGAAGGGAAAATCCACAGAATGAATAATAATGTAAAAATATAATTTATCACATTATTAAACAACAGTTGATAATCAAATCCATACATCGAAACTAGATAAATGAGTACAATAATAGGGCTTACATTATTTATTACATCGCCACATGGCGAATCATCATAGTACAAACATCTAGAACAGTTGCGGAAGTAGAAAAGCATTCACGGAAGGATCTTCATAAACTATCTTGAGCGCAGGCACGAGACCTTCTAATCCTTATATTCCCAACATCACTGTAAAGCAGGTAAATCTGCACACCACCAGATGTGTGCAGGCCATGGTCAGCACCGATGAGCTTTAGTGGAAAAAAAGAAACAAGGGATCTGACGATCCTAAAGTTTGGCTGTGGTTTTCCTATGCATGCAAGTAGCATCATATAATAAAAGTAGTTGGTCAAGTTTTAAACACATTCCCATCCCAACACACACACATCCATCCACACCCATCCATCCCATATCCATCACCACATCACCACCACCATCACCATCAAGACTCACTCTCAGGTCAACCAGGCCAACTCCCGCTCGACCGGTCTCAGCGGCCCGCAGCCCCCAACCTAGGGCTCACGGCCGGAAGTATCTCTCGGGGGAGGTAAAACACTCCTCTCACTAGTCCAGTGCAAGCCGAACACAGGAAAGGTCCATAGCCGACGAGGCGGCATATGTATCGATCGAGCAACCATACACTCTGCAGAGGTTTCACTAATCCACAAGATTACCATCATCGGCATGTGCACTGCCTAGGCTGATTTCGGACGCCTACTGCCATAGAACGATGCCATCCTACCTCTCAGCCCTGGGACACCCTTAGAGTGGCTGATACTGTGAAGAGTCTATCTCATGATCCCATTCCTGTAGAGCATCATGATCATCTCAAAAGGGTGTGAGACTCACATGCTCCTACCTTTCTAACACACGCTCGCCTAATAGTAATGGCATCGATCTATCCAGCAGTTTGGCCGTCTCCCCCCAATGGAGAGCGAGTGGAAAGTAAAGGATTCCTATGATCCAGTTACCAGTGCAACAGTTCCTAGGTGTGACCAAGCCAGGATATCTTCGTCAGGGTTTCAGTTTAACGTGCTACCATGACACCTTCATCCTGGGCTCCACCCCTTAGAGGCTCACACCCGAGGATTCTCCATCTCGTCAAGGGGGTGTACCCGCCATAGGTAGATAAATAGAGATGCCCAGGTAGCATCCTCGGCAAGACTCGCTCTGAAAGCTCGTCGTAGATCCTAGCTCGATCGACTCAACCCTCACCCTACACCCATCCATAAGCACCACCTAGAATCTAGATACACATCATTATCTCACCAAGTCCATCAAGACCAACACATCCATCAAGTCTAGCATCCCAGCCAAACCCTCCCAGGGGTTCATCACATCGCATCAAAATGTAAGCGAGTGAAGTATAAATATATATATCAATAATAGCATATAAGCGGGTGTCTAGCCTAACCGCGGGTGAGCGGGGTGAAAGGTTACGACAAGGCAGGGGTCAACAAGCAATATTTCTAACATGCAATCCTATTACAAGTGTAAGCATTGCATAAAAGTAAAGCACTAGCAATTCTATATATTTGCCATGTCTAACAGGATTTCTAAGAGAAGGTGCTGCCATGACACCTGTACTTTTGAGGTAGTAGTGGTACGAGTCTTCCTCCATCAGCGTAGTTGTTCAGTGGGACCTCATCCCTGGTGTTCATAGCCTCCTCCCTCGGATCACTCCTCGTTCGGCTCTAAAATCGAGACATAATAGTCGCGTTAGTGACTCCTATAGAATAGCACAGAGAACGAATAAACAACAAAAAGATCCAAATACACTCAATCATTAGCTCATTATGTAGAGCTCAATTTATATAAAATTTGGATACTTGGATCATAATTTTTGGAGTTCGTATGAATTAGTTATGAATTTACGAAGATTTACCTATATTCTGAAAAAGATAAAAGGTTGGAAAACCGGGGCATGACACATGTCGATTTGTGAATGGTCCGGCGGTACTGGTGAGTGGCGAGGTGTGCTGATGTGGCAGTGACGTCATGCTAACATCAGCTCTGACAGGTAGGGTCCATGTGACGTCACCGCTGACGTCATCACTGACAGATGGGCCAGGCTAACGTCAGCGTTGACTCAGTCAACGATCAAACGGGTCAAGAACGGGCCAAGGCGGGCCTGAACAAGGCTGGATAAGGGCTCAACGGGCCGGTTTGGGTCGGGCTCGGCCCGTCAGGTGTCAACTAGAGGTACTGCCACGTCATCAAACGGATCCAAACTGGGCTCTTATTGGGTTTCGGACCACAGTACACCAGCTTCAGCAGGGTCCACTTGTAGTCTTTGAGATCCACGTGAACCGCATCAACAGAGAAGTCATTAGGTCGGGGTGGTTCACAGGTGGGGTCCATGGTGCACCGGTTGGCACGGGTCCACCGGCAGGGGAACAGTCCATGTGAACCCAGTCGATCTCCATCGTCTTGCATCCATCTTCCTTTGCCCTTTCTCTGTTTTTGTTCACGGTGGAGGCTCACCGGTAGCGAGGTCACCCGTGTGGCTGTGTTCGAGGGTCTCCGGCAGAATCGCGTAGCTCTATGCCTTCGTGGGGTCATGGCGGTCTCGGAGAAGTCTCCAGAGCATTCCACAGGACCGCAGCGGTGGCTGGCTGCAGAGGCGGCAGCAACCGACGATGGCGAGCGTGGAAGGTAGCCAAGCGAGTCCAATTGGCTGCCATCATCTCAGCAACTCGTTGATTGGAGTCATCAGGAACATGTAGTGCACTTGAATGGTGACCATAAGCCACAGCGATGCTCGTGACGCAGTGAAGACGACGGCGAAGCTCTGACTGGACGGCGGCAAGCATCAGGGTACCGCATCGAGGCTTCTAGGACTTTATCGGCTAGCGCATGAGCCTCGTGTGGTTAATCCAGAGTAAGCGAGTGCACCACGGCGCGGTCTAGTGAACGGCGGTGACCCGTGCAAGTGCCACGGTGGCAGACATGGCATGACGACCGGCGATGTTGGCACCAAGAGGCAATCGAGCCCTCAGAAATGGCGCATCAGCATCGCGATGGTCTAGCAGACATGACAAGGTCACAGGGTAGGCTGCTCAGGTCTCCGGTGAGGTTAGCCGCTGCGCCAACGGCGTTGCCGTGACGGTGAACAATGACGAGGCATCAAGGTTTCGTAGGGGTTTCGATTTGGGGTTGGCCTATCCAATTGGTGTCCCACAGTGCCACAAGGGCACACGGGTGGTGGACAGCCTCCACGGCGGAGCCCGCATCGTGATGGTCGCATAAGGCAAAGCTCCGACGAGGCGGCGGTGCACGGTCAGGGCAACACAGGGCTCTACGAGCTTCATGTAGCTTTTGGCTAGATGAAGAGGTCCGTGGTGGAGCGCAACGGCACATCCACGTCGCAAGTGGAGACCGATGTCGGGCGACATCAGCGCGCCACGGCGTCGCTCCAGTGCGTGCAAGCAGCGGCTAGGTCGGAGCAGCAAGACATGTCTGAGCTCTTTCTTGGCTGTTAGCGTGCGCACGGCAGGTGCCATGTCAACGCAGGTCCCTGTCTGGGGTCTAGGGTGCCCATTGAGCGTGCCCGGCGATAGCCATAAGGCACGACGGAGCACAACAGCGGTGAAGGCGCATGGCAGTTTCGGCGAGCACAACAGTCACACAGGCGAGGTCAGTCAAGCGCCTGCGTGTGCGTGTGTGTGTCCAAGAGGCCGGTGATGGCCTTGGCCTACACGCTCCTAGTGGAGTGCCTTGGCCATAGCATGGTAGGGTTTGGAAGAGAGGCTCTCAGGGAAACTCACTAGCACAGAAGAGGAATTGGAGGTGCGGTATAGCTTGTCGGTGAGGTGGTTGGGTACGGCGGAGTCGCGAGGTGGTGAGGTAGTCATCGCAGTGCTCGCGGTAGCACTACGGCGCATCAGCTCCCCTTCTTCTCTGATGTGCTCCGATGGCGGCGGCGATCAACTCCAGTGCTATTGTGGCTCGGTGCTTCCTCTTTCTCCTCGGTAGCGTGGCGATGTAGTCGTTCGACGCCGTCCTTGCTTTGGCGGTTCGATGATCCTCTGCGGCGTGCGGCAGCTTCATCAGCCTCCTTCTTCCTGCCTTCTTCTCCGACGGTGGCTCCGGGGAACTTCTTCTCCTTCCCGCCTTCTTCTTCTCCTTTCTCCTCAACTCCTCCAAATGCAGTGCGGTATTGTGGTATGGTTAGCCACCAAGATGGTGGTGTGGGCTAGGAACCCTAGCGTTCCCAGGCTTTGACTTTTATAGATGGAGCGGCAACAGGGCACGGCGGCAGCGGCGTGATCGGGCGTGGGGGCAAAATAGTCTCAGGGTGCTCCGTGGCGCTTGCTAAGCTTCGGTGGGCTCCACCGGTCAGCGAGGCAAGGTGAATTGCCTTTGCGGCCAAGGGAGTGGCGGGGACAGGCAGGCGACAGCAACTTGCGCGCAGCACGTGCGTAGGAATTTGCCCACGCCGTGGGATCCTTGTGGTGGGCTTGGTCGGTCCAGGTGGCGGGCTCGCGAGCGTAGATGAGGCGAAGTGCAAGATCGAGCGGCCGGGGAACTTCGCGTCACGGCAACGTGGGGGACAAAGCCTGACAGCGGCAATGTCAGGCGCAACGGCCTGGTGGGGGGACCTTGGGAAAGGTATGACAGGGTGGCCCCGCATGTCAGTGGTTCAGGCGGTGGCTGGCGTGGCACGGGAGGTCTGTGCTGGCCGACTTCCTTTGCTTGTTGGGCCGATCGCTCTGCTTGATGTGCCAGCTGGTGCGGGATGAAGGAAAAGAAAAGGAAGGGAGAAAGAGAGGTACACGGGCCAGGCCAAGGCGTTGGGCCCGAAAGGCTCTCCCATAAATTAATTTATTCTTTCCTTTTTATTTTCTATTTTCATTATATCCCGTATTTATGAACAACATAGCATGTTGCAAATAATTGGTTAGTGGACATACATGGTCCTTGGCTATGTTGGGTATTATTCCCATAATATATTTATTTATTATGTAAATAAATATGATAGGATTTTATTAATTAACACATAAATCCAAGGAAGAGCCAAATCACATGTTGGATATAAAATGCAACATGAATGGATAACATATAACATTATTAAAACATTAGGTACTAGATAGGGAATCAGATGCTTGTGTAAGCTATATAGGTTTGATGTACATCATTAAGGGTATTAATCACATGTGGCTTAAGATTATAATAAGGGACATGTGATGATGTTATTTGTAGAGCATAGCACTAAACATATATGTCGAGTGCAAAGGAGTAGGGTTTCCTACATGACAAGCAACAAACATGGGCTTGTCTCAAAAAAATTTTGTTGGTTGCATTTTTTGGTGTTTGTAATTTTTAGGGTTGTTACAGCCCTACCCCCTTATCGGAATCTCGACCCCGAGATTTAAGGAGAGTAGTACTGTTCAAAGAGGTAAAGTGATGTCTACTCAACGTCTGGCTTCTTGTTCTTTATTGCTTGATGTAGTTGCTCCATTGAGTTGTAGGGGTGAGTAGTGATTCCTTGTTCTCTCTGTTTCAATCCTTGATTGAGTAACAGTGGTTTGATGTTGGTGGGGATGTTCCAAGTAGATTTTTGACAGTTCCAACAGGAGACATTCGAACTTAGTTGAGTGGCACAGTTGTAGAAAGTTCCAACATATGATTAGCAAGTGGGAAGGATATAGATCAGGTCTTCCTATTCGAAAGAGTGTGCATTAGGAGCCAGGTTTGAATCCTGGGACCTGTGGATTATGGGCCCACCACGCTTCTGCTGTGCTACTCTGATAAGCATAGTCGTCACTTTTCCTTTTTAACTGAGCGATGTCTTGGAAGCCTCGACATTGTGTTGTGGTAGCGTCTTGCATTCATGATCAGTAGCTTATACTTCGTAGAAGTAGGAATTCTTGATTTTTACAGCTTAGCTCTTGGTCAGATCTATGACCATTTCCTTTAGTAAGGAATTTTCAAATCCAATGGGAAAGTGACCTACTCAAGCTAGCTTTGTGAACTATGCTAGGACTGTCTTGTACATACTTCACCATCGCTAGCCTCTATTTTCTCTTATGTCCTTGGAGAAGTATTTAGTGTGACACAGCCATTCTAGCAGGTCGGTTATCCCTCGGTTTGGGGTACCGGATCCCAAAATGTGAGCTTACGTCAAAGGTGATTTCTAGGTACATTTAGTTAAAAGCTTAAGTTCTTGAGCAGCTAGATGAATATGTATGAGCATGGTGCATGAGGAAAACTTGTGTAAAAAACTTGATTGCATGAATGTTACGTACCTTTCACCACATTAGGGGTATTCCTAATTGATAATTCTTGACAGATAGATCTATGAGCACTATGATCTTGTAGTCCTTCAGTTATCCTGAATATGTCCTCCTTTGAGGCATCCTGGCATTCTTTAAGCTTGTGGCCTTCTTTGGAGCATCCATAGCAGGCGATAAGCAATTTGCTTTGAGCCGTAGCAGGCTTCTTCAAGCTAAGGTTATACTCGATAGACATTTGTCTGAGATGCCAGCGGGCGGCTTTACGAGCATGTCCACCAGTATGATGGTTCGGGGTATACTAAACTTGCTAGGTGGTATTTTTAGATGAACCTTGTTGCGGCTTGATTCGAACCTCAGCTAGTGAATTGTTGCAGCTCTTTAGGTAGTTGATAACCCTGTGACCAGTCCGGACATCACCAAAGCAGGTGCTCCTCTCACCACTTGAGGTAGACATGGGCTCCTTCACTTCAAGACTTTTATCCTTCAGAGCTTGTTTGACGACTGGAGCTAGGATAGTCATCCTTTCAGGGCATTTGACAGCCTTGTGACTTGGTTGATCACAATAGTAGCAGTTGTGGGATGTTCCTCCTGTGGTGGCAGATACGGTGGTGTCTGGTACGTCCCATGCCTTATCATGGCGATTCTACAGGGATCTGTTGGTCTCAAGGCAGGGGTACTTGGTGGTGTTGATACCTCCATCTTGGTCTTGAATTGATGTAATTGTATGACTTGGGCGGGGACATGTAGAGGCTTTCACACTTGACTTCAGAGGTGTAGGACTGAGGATTGATTCTTCGAATTGATGCTTCTTCTTGCTTCTATAGCTTTCTTCAAACTCCAAGAGGTCTCTTTTCTCTTCCTTTGCCTTGTTGAACACTTCATCAATGTTGTGGTAGGTACCTCCAATCAGAGCAAGCTGGATGGGAATGTCCAAGCTTTTTCGGAAGTAGTACATCATCTCTTCCACAGAATCTTGTATGTTGGGAACGCATTGCAGCATGTGGCAAAAATAGAGGATGTACTCACGAACGGTCTCAGGCCCTTGCTTTATGTTGCGGAGTTGTTCTGTCAAATCATCTAATGTGCCTTCTGGGACATAGTGCTTGCAGAAAGTCTATACAAATTCCTTCCATGAGATGTTGGCAGGATCTTGGTGAGAGTTGCGGAGACTGTTCCACCATGCACGTGCAGTGCCTGTGAGGTGATGGGTTGCGATCTTAACACACTCCTTCTTAGTGTAGGTGGTTGAATCTAGCTCTTCTGCTATATCATGCATCCAGTCTACGGCAGTGATAGGGTTCCCATCAGATCCATCAAAGGTAGGAAGCTTCAGTAGAAAGGAGTTCCTTTGCATTGGTTGCAAGTCCTTGAGCGGTCCTTCCTTGTAGCATTGTTGCAGTTCCTTTGCTATGGTCTCCAGAAGTCGAGTCTGTTGAGCCAAAATTTTGCTAGGAGGTGCGGGGGTGGTGTAAGACTTCCTTCAGTGGGGGTTCCATTGGGTAGTGGAGCATGAGGCTCTTTCCTGTCGAGTCCCTTGGTTGTCATGTGCTTTCCTTGATCACTGTCCATGGCAGATCCAAGTGAGAACGTGGATTGGACACCCTATTATAGGATTCATAAGGGTCAAGGACTGAGTGCAAGTGATTTGTATTATTAGCAACTTAATATAATTTCTTAGGTAGTACACTTGATTTAAAACATTTAATCTATCCAACACTCAAACAAAGAAGCATAAAGATCCATAAAATGCGATAAGATCCAAGCATTCATTACATCAAGTTATTACATGGTGATGTCTCCAGTTATTACACTAGAAGACTCGCAAGAATTTCCGCACTACTCACAGGTAGGCTACAAAAGGGGACGATCTACTCTACTTTGCAAGGGAGTCACATTGTGTAGGCCATGCAGGCTCCTCATCAGCTGGTTGGTAAATGCATCATCTATAGATAACCTCTAGGGAGTCGATCTGGGCTTCACGATGGGGTAGAAGGGATAACCATTGATCTCTTACGGCTGAGTGTCAGTTGTGTACAACTTCTGCCCATGTTCTCGGGCTAATTCCCATTTTGGAGTAGGTTCTGCTTTAGGCATGACGCAGGCATCCATGTTGAGAATGGGAGGCCCCATCAGGAATGTCTCAGTGCGAGGTGCCTTGTGGAGGCGGTCAGGTAGCTGAGATTTCATCTTCTGATACTCCTGAACGCGATGAGCATCGGATTTCTTCCACTTCTTGTAAAGCTTCTCCACTAACTCACGCAGGTACACGAAAACCTTCATGTACGTTGCCAGGTGAGCTATGTTGGACCAACTCCTCTCTTTCATCTTGGATATCTCCTCTTCCTGTGCTTTTACCTGCTCCTCTAGCATAAAGACGCGATGTCTGTAGAGGCACTTGTCATGCTCCAACACTTGGATGAGCATATCTTGAACAAGTAAGTGCCTTCCTGCAACCCTGAGCGTTTCATTGTATTCCTTGGCCCAGGTGTCTCTGGCCTTGATCCATTGTTCCATTCTATTCTTGGAGGGATCGAGGGCACAAGGCAGCAGGCGGTATGGTCTAGTATCGAGGAGCTCGTAGGTGTCTCGCATCACAAGCCGAAGGGTGGAGCGTGCTGCAAGCTGTGTAGCATAGGTGATGGTACTGTCCATCTCACAGACGTTGAGGGGCTTTAGCTCGGGCACTTCCTCGTAGGCAAGGATCTGGATCATCACATAGTAGCAGTCCTTTAGTTTGTCAGGTCTTGATCTCCCTATGGCAGGTCCAGCAGCAGTTCTCCTTTAGGACACCAAGTAGCTCAAGTGTCTCACGCAGGGCTTCAGCGTAGCCATACTGGAATTCTTCGGAGAAGGGAACGGGTTCATATTTCTCCAACTGCATTCACATCCAAGAAGTGGAGTCAGAACATTGGTTAAGAAGGTAAGCCTTGCATGAAAGAGTAGGCAGAGACAATCCTCTATTTGTAGTGGTCCTTGTCGTGTTCTAGCTCAGGTCATGAGATCATTCTGTAGGAGCAAAAATGTCATTCGACTTTTATCCCATTGCCCTATGGCACTTTTGAGGCATCGAGGGCGCAGGGCAATAGACGGTTGGGGCCGTGCTCGAGGAGTTCATGTGCATCTTGTGTCACAAGTCAGAGAATAGCGGGGGTGGTGAGCTGTACAATAATGGAAATAGTTTCTTCCCTCTCATGGATGATGTAGCATTCTGTGGCAGAACCTCCTAAATCATATGACCCACACACATGATTATTGTCTAAATAGACTCCAAATAACCATGACTGTGTTCCATATGACTTAAAAAGTCTGTCGGGTAAATCCCGAATCATCCACGATTTTTCGAGCAGGATCAATCATTATAGAGAGACATTGCAGTATTAAAACAGTTTAATATAAATAAAATACCACGGAGTAAACAGTGAAAGACTTACAATAACATAAATTTACAAAACTCTGAGTTTCAAATATTTACAATAATAAGTTTAAATTGTACAAACCTTACTAGTAGTGGAGTAGCAGTAGATTACACTAATAAACAAAAACTCTGCCCATGAGCTAAACATCTTTATTCGTCGTCGCTTTCCTCGACAACTGTCATGCAGCAGGATGCAAAACACTCCTGCCCATGAGGCTCACCCGCAACAAGGGTTCAACAAACCCTGAGTACAACAGTACTCAACAAGACTGACCCGACGAAAGAGAAGGGTAGAGAATCCAGAAATGCAGGCTAGAGGGACAAGGTAAGGTCTGTAGGAGATAAGAAGTTTTGCAGAAAAGCTTTACAGAAAGAGAAGTTGCTTGGGCTAACTCCCATTATCAACCAACTTCATTATTGATCCTTAATTTTTGTTCAAGTTGTTACTACGATGATGATCAGTGATCGAGTCTTCTTCTCCGAGAAGCAACGGCGATTCAAATCCATTTTCATACCCAGCTGGGACCTAGGTGACTGAGCATACCAGAGACTTTAACTCCGAAGCACCCCAGGTGCACCGATATACCGGGATAACAACCTCAGCCGTATATCACCACATGATACACGTGAGCTCTGCGGCCCAGCGTACCGAGATACATGGGAACTTAAACCCACAGTAAAACACACTATGACACAGATGGGATCTCTGGCCCCACGCTAGGTCACTCCATGATATACACGGCTCCAACCATCCGTATACCACTTCATGCATGTGGATTTTCTAATTTCTCGATTATCGACAGGTCACCATCGAACGGGACCTAGGGCATCAACAGACGAGAACACTACAGAGGGACTCCATTCCCAGTGCAAGTTCGCCGTCCGGACTCGATTTATTACTATTATCAAGATTTCAACAAAGAAACCAATCTCATCTTTTTCATTCTTTTGCCTTTGGACAATTAAATAAATAAGCAGGGCTAAGCATTACTACTTATCTTCCAGAGCAGGTAACAAGGAATAAGGAAATAAGACAGGTAATGCAATTGGTGGGTTTTCACTCAACTCCTATTACTTAATGCAACATATCAGAGCTGAAGCGATAAAACTTTTATAAATAGAATAGGGTTTAAATGCATCCGGGGCTTGCCTTGATGTTCGGGGTAGAAGTTCTCAAACTCTGGATCAACTCCCGATTCTTGAATCTGCTCGTCCTTCGGATCTGGGTGATAACGTTAACGGAAACTATTCGATAATTAATATGCTTTAACATGATGGAATAGTAAACATGATGCTCGATGAGTGCATGATCAGGTTAAGGGGTCGAGTACAACTTCTCTTCACGATAAAGTTGCAAGCTAACAAAACTTCGCTTAAATACTCATTAGGGTTAACTATGCCATTTAAGAGGTTAATTAAACACATAAAATAACATTAATTAAGCCCTAATGACATAATTAAGATAAGCGCAAACAATTACTTAAGGTGCCAAAGGTCATTAGGGTTAATGACCTAAGGTCATCAATCAATCCCAAAGTCAAGCAAATCCTATAATGATTAAGTTTAACTAGAGGAGTTAATTAATTATTTAAAAGCATTAAATAAAGGCATAAAAATTAAAGTTATCAAATTAAGCCCAAAATTTTATTTTAGAAAGCTCTTAGCCTAATTAGATGGCAAAACAAATTTCAGAATTAAAAGCCAATTATTTTATTTATTAAAAATCATTGAGGTCCATTTTTCAATTAAAAGGGCTAATTTTAACATATGCAAAAAGTACTCAAATTTGGCATTTCATATTTTTCCTAGGTATATGACATCATAAGGAACACTCACAAAAATTTTCAGAATTTTTGGAGCTATATATGATTTACTATGAATTTTCAAAGAAAATAGCATTTAAATCATTTTCTGAAAATAGAAAAAAGAAATTCGGCACAGCGCTCCCGGGTCAACAGTCGACCCCACCGGAGTTGACCGGCGATATCTCGCCGTCGGTGAGGTTTTCGGTGATGGGGTTTTCTCCTACTTGCTCATCTTGACACGGCGCATCCAACGGACAGGCTAACGCAACGGCGGAGCGAGGGCAGCATGCACGCCGGTGGCAATGGCGGCGCGACGGAGCTCGGGTATGGCGGCGTCGCTCGCCGGAGTGATTTTCGGCGACAGCAAGGTCACGGTTAAGTGCAGGGTACTCAAACGGACGTATCTGGTAACTAAATGACACCAGCTCCGGGTTCCTAGCCAGGGCAGCAACGTGCGCGGCGGAGCGGCATGGCCGTGCCGGCGGCGAGCCACGGTGGCCAGCGGCTACGGTGCAAGATTGATGAAATTGATGGCATAGATAGATGCAGGAGCTCACCACGGCGCTGATGCGCACGTTAATGGAGGCTCAGAGCGGCTGGGTTGAGCTGCGGTCGGCGGCGCTGATGGCGGCGGCGCTCCGATGGCACGACGGCGTCACAGCGGTCTCCGGCAATGCGCTGTTCAAGCCAAGGTGCGCATCAGATGCAGGATGACACGGAGAACATGATTGCAAGGTTAAAGGTAAAATATATTCACCTTTGGCGGCGGCAAACGGCGGCGATGGCGCGGCGGCTCGGTTTGCCGGCCGCGGAGAAGAAAGCGGCGTATGAGCAGCTCGGGTGAGGGGAGCAAGCATGAACTGGCCCAAAAGGACCGTGAGGAAGTGGCAGAACTTTGGGCAAGAGTAATTGGACAGAGGTGGAGCATCGGCGGTGAATTCGGGCGGCAGAGCGAGGTCGTCGGCGACGGTGGCGGGAGGAAGAAGAAAGAAAAACGGCGTCGGCCGACTGCTATTTATAGCACGG
The DNA here is from genome assembly GCA_023333625.1 of Bothriochloa decipiens. Lineage (NCBI taxonomy): Eukaryota > Viridiplantae > Streptophyta > Magnoliopsida > Poales > Poaceae > Bothriochloa > Bothriochloa decipiens. The sequence continues at coordinate 80,237,280 of CM041628.1, forward strand.
AGCGGTGCTTTGGGTTAGCGACACGACGACGGTGAACCTTCGTGCGTCCGAGAGCGCGCGGGCGGTTGGGAAGGTGCGGCGGTGGTCGACGGCGCGCGATGAGAAGCTGGCCATGGCGGGCGCTGATAGGGTTAGTTACTGTTTGAAACAATTATAGAATTGCCATCTATTTTAAAATACAAATTACTCTAAAATTTGTATAAGAACCTAAAAATCTCCAAAAATATCATTTGCATAACTTTTCAAGAGCTACACTTTTCATTTAACTGGCATCCTCAAATTCTGTCTAGATTTTGAAATTTAAATTCAGATTTGAAAAGGGGATAAAACCCTAGAAATAAGCATTTGAAATTACTTTTGATTTTTCAATAAAACTTGAAAATCTTCAAAACTATGAAATATTGAGTTTGTCAAACCAAACATTTTCCATATACATAGTTTTCTCAAATGATGCATAATTTTTGAATTATAGTTTTAAAATCAAAAGAGGATAATTCCTAGAAACTGTATTTTCAAATTAATTTGAAATTCCTTTTGGAAACTTGAAAAACTTTATATACCAACTTTGTAGCTCTTGTCAAGATCTACAAACTGTCTTTTTAGAGTATCTCCAAATTCCTTATAGATTTTGAATTAGAGTAAAGGGGGTAAATCTAGGTTTGGAAATAAAGGGTTTTTGGAATAGAATTTAAACTCAATTTGGTTTCTAACTTAATTGGTTGGTTATTAGTGATCACAAACATCACCCAAGGATATTTACAGGTCATTGACCCAATGACACCCTTGGTTGACCAAGTTGACTTTTGAAAAACCTTTTATAGCATTTTCAATTTGAATTTAAATTTGAATTGCCAGGTTTAAAAGTAAGCTTTGGAATCCAAATTCAATTTCAAATATGGAAATCATTTAAGGGTTGGACTTAGACTTATACACTATGCTTGACACTAGTGTAAACACAGTTTACACCTCAAGTACATAGAGTATAAACTAAGTATTTGCAATGACATTCGAAAATAGGGTTTTATCATTTCATGTGACAAAACATTACAGAAGCTCGATCAACCTATGAAATGTTAACTTATTTTAGTTGATGCACATTAAGGTTAACTTAAACATGAATGCTTTGCAGTGCATATGATGACATGGCATGTTTTAGTTAATATAACACCAGAGGTGTTACAGCCTTTCCCCCTTAAGGAAATCTCGTCCCGAGATTTAAAGCCTCGAGTGAAGTAATGGAAAAGGAAATGTGTCAGGAAAATACACTTCTACTAAGTTTATAAAGGAAAGGAATTGTACCACTCATAGAGAAGTTACAACTTACAGAGGAAAATATCACTTAGATAGAAGCATAAAACTCTGAGAAGTTTTCTAGCAGAAAATCCTCTGATTCCCAAGTAGCTTCTTCTTCTGAATGTTGATCCCATTGTATCTTATACCACTTGATTGTTCTGCTTCGCGTAACACGATCCTTCTGATCCAAAACTCGGAATGGATACTCGGAGTAAGTCAAATCAGGTTCAAGTTCAATGTCTTCAACATCAACAACCTTATCCAGCACTCGAAGACATTTCTTAAGTTGGGACACATGGAACACATTATGTACGGCCGACAACTGCTCAGGCAGTTGCAGACGATATGATACCTTCCCAACTGGTGACAGAATTTGAAATGGTCCAATATATCGAGGTGCTAATTTACCCTTGACTCCAAATCGGGTAACTCCTTTCATGGGTGACACCTTTAGATATACATAGTCTCCTTTATTAAAACATAATGGTTGACGTCTCTGGTCCGCATAACTCTTCTGACGAGATTGTGCTATCTTTATATTTTGTTGTATCTGTTTAACTTTTGCTTCTGTTTCTTTTACCAAATCAACTCCGAAAAATCTTCTTTCTCCGGGTTCAGACCAACTTAATGGAGTTCTACATCTGCGACCATACAATGCTTCCAATGGTGCCATTTTGATGCTTTCTTGATAACTATTATTATAAGAGAACTCGGCTAAGGGTAAACATTCATCCTATTTCTCTGGAAAATTAAGAACACATGCTCTCAACATATCTTCAAGTATTTGATTTACTCTTTCAGTCTGACCTCCTGTTTGGGGATGGTAGGCTGTACTATGCAAAAGATCAGTACCTAAAGACTTATGTAATTGTTTCTAAAACTGGGAGACAAACTGCGTGCCTCTATCAGAAACAATGGTCTTTGGTATTCCATGAAGACTTAGAATGCGCTCGAAATACAGTTTAGCGTATTGCGAGGCTGTAGTTGCAGTTTGATCTGGAAGAAAATATGCGGACTTGGTGAGTCGATCCACTATAACCCAAATTGAATCAAAACCCTTTGCTGTCTTGGGTAAACCCACTATAAAATCCATACTGATATCTTCCCACTTCCAAGCTGGAATAGGTAATGGCTGAAGTTCTCCTGCTGACTTCAAATGAACAGCTTTGACTTTCTGACAAGTATCACACTGAGCCACATACTTAGCAATTTCTATTTTCATCTTGGTCCACCAAAATCTCTGTTTCAGATCATGATACATCTTATTACTTCCTAGATGAATAGAGAACTTTGAAAGATGTGCTTCATCAAGGATCTTTTGTCTCAACTCAAGATTTTTTGGTATGACCAGACGATTTTTATACCATAAGACATCTGCTTCATCAATTGTGAAACAAGAATTCTTTTCATTTTTAACTTTCTTTTTGATATGCTTAATTCCCTTATTACTTCTCTGAGCAGCAATAATTTGATCTCTGAGGGTTGTCTCAACAACAATGTTAGGCAAACTGCTTTGTTGCACCATCTCTATACCCAGTTTTTCTATATCATGACATATAGAGATATCCAAAGGCTTCACGGCTAAGCAATGACAGTGACCTTTTCGACTAAGTGCATCAGCCACTACATTGGCTTTACCAGGATGGTAATTGTAACACTCTGGTGTTAAGCATGCATCATATTGCACTTTATGAGCAAAACCATCTCAATTGCATCATTTCTGTTACATGAAATGACAAAGTTTAAATATGTGCTTACCTTGACTTGAACTAGAACTACATGAAGGGTTGCTTGTTTGAGGTTGAGTGTTAAATGAAGTTTGTAGAGAAAATTATTTGGAGCAAAACTTATTTTGGGGTCATTTCATGAAAAGGCTTGGAAGTGGGTCAAAAATGTCAAAAACAGTTTGTAAAAATGATTTTCTTTTAATTTTAAATCCCCATTTTTGAAATTCAAATTCTAGGCAGAATTAGGTTTTGATGTTTAAAAGTGAAATGTTCTACTCATCAAAAGGAACATTTCATCTTTTATGAGTTTCTTCAAATTCGGATTATTTTAGAAAATATGGGGTTCATCAAGTCTGCACGAATCTTGGCGCAGTGGGACCCACCGCACAGTCTCTTCTTCCTCCTCTCTTCTTCTTCCTCGCGACGCTGTCCGACCCGACGCCGGCCGCGTGGCGTCCGTACGCCGGGTCGCTGCCGCTGCCCGCTGTTCCGACCCCGCACCCGAGCGCCGCACACGGATCCCCCGCACCGCGCTCGCCCGGTCCCACAGCTCGCCACTCGCCCTCCTCTCGGCCCCGCTCCACCCGCATGCTTGCCACGCGCTCGAAGAGCTCCGACGCCGCACTGCCTCGGTCCGAGCTCGAGCGGCCGTTTCAAGTCGCCCCGACCGCGTCAGTCCCTCCCTCCCTCTCTTCTCCGCCACCCGACACGCTCTTGCCCTTCATCTTCCACCAGAGCCCGAGCACGTGGACGTCGCCCCGCCATTGCCGCCGCCGAGAGCTCGCACGCCACCACACCTCACAGCCCTGACACTTTTTGCCCTAAACTCGCCAGTCGCTCCGCCGAGGTGTGAGGCACACCGTGCGCACCCTTCCTGCCACCGAGACCCATGGTAGAGGTCGAATCGACCACCTTCTCCTTCGCCGGTCATGGCCGCCCGACCGCCGCGCAGTCCGCCGGGCCCAGCAACCCCTCTCTCTCTCAATTAGCTAGTGAATCATGTCCGTCTGATCGAGTAGGATCGATTGGAGTAGTTCATGAGGTCGATTAGAGTCTGAGCCCGACGAATTTGGCCATCCGCCGTCGCGGATTCGCGCCGCCGCTCGCCGGCGTACATTGCCGACGTTGCTCCGGCCATCCATTCCTCGCTTGATCTGGTCCGTTTGAACCGTCTTGGTCTGCTAGAGCTGTTAGGCTGGTCCGTTTGCCCCGCCGTGGCCCGAGATGGCTGGCGTACCGCCAACCCTCGCCGCCGTCCGCCGCTGTTCGTTGCCGCCGGTCCAAACCTCGCTCTTAGTCCACATCTTTTACACCAATGTGCCCGCTTTGACGAGTTGAGTCTGTTGGTAACCGTGGCTCGGCCGGAGACCTCGTCGTCGGCGAGGAATCCCGACGCCGACGACCATCCCCCGCCGCAAGGACCTCGGGCATGATTCCTGTTCTTTCCCGGACTTGAGTGTAAAGTTGCCAGACACAGAGATTTACCGGTTAGGGCTCGGTTAGTTTCTGGAAATCTCAGGGTCCCCGGTGTAAAGTCCTTTTTCCTTTTTCTTTTCCAGAAATGATTTCAGATTTTGTTTAAAGCTTTGAAAATTCATAACTTGCTCATTTTTCATCCAAATGAGTTGGTTCAACTTGCAGTATTTTTCTTATGAGATGATCTATGCATGAAAAATATGAAATGTGAAATTTGTGAAACTTTTCTGTATAGCTTTATTTATCTCTATTAATTGTATTTATCTTAGGAAATGCATAACTAATTCTCTGTTGCTCAGAAAAATGTGAGACCAAGTTTGTTAGTCTTCTTATGTTATGCTCTATCTGTGAAAAATATTTTTAGGCTATGTCATATGTAAATTTTGCTATGTCTAGTTATGGTGCCTATTTTCATGTGAGGATAAATAATTCATAATAAATAATGTATAAGGAATTTGTGCATGAAACTTTTTGGAGAGTGTTTTTATGTCAATCTAGAGCTAATTATGTTCTGAGATTTATTGTTTGATATACTCTTATGTACAAAGTATTTTATGCCCCTAGAATTATGTTGCCTTGTCATTTTTGTGCAGGATAAAGTACTTACTGTTTTGACTTGAAATTTTTATGGTAGTCTTTATTTGGTATGATTAAGCTTCTGTAATTTTTACAGAATTTTCTGAGTAGTCTAAAGTTATGTTGTAGTTATACCCTAATTTCTTTCGTTCACAAATAATGCTTTAGAGTTATCATTTCATGTGTGTAAAAATGCTTTTTATGCTATTCATGATATGTATGATCTTCTATTGGTTGTGGTTCAGTAGAGTGTAGAGTGCAAAATAATGGTTGTTTATAATTCCTTATAGTGTGCGAGTAAATTTTAATGCGAGGCCTATTTGGAGATTTATCGGTAGAAGAGAATGCAGATGACATGTGCTTATCATACATGTTTGCAAATATCATATCATTCATCTTAAGCTGAGCATTCATTTACCATCCCCATCAGCATTGCATTTATATATATGCACGGTATTCATACGCACTATGCATCATACAGGATCGTCAGAGCTCGAGACGGTAGTTCCCGGAGCACCAGGAGAGGAAGGCCAACAGGAAGCTTTGGTGCGGGAAGCAGCAGCAGAAGAGGATCCTAAAGCTGATCTTCCGGAGTGTCCCGACCACCAGCCAAGTGCTTTCCTGAAAGGCAAGCCCCGGAGCATTCTCCCTGTGGTTTGCAAAATATCTAACTTGAGTCCTTTACTTGTTTGTTGCATTAAGTTATAGGCGTTGTTTTATACCGTTGCTGCATTACTTATATTCCTTGCCACTGTTTATACTCCAACCCTGTTAGGTTCAGGTACGATTATTTGCTTAGCCCTGCTTAACTAGATCAGTAGAAGTCGGGTGATTTCCTGTCATCCGCGAGTTATAGGTGGTAACTCGGATGGTTGAATACATTGTTATCTTGGATAACCATGTGGAGATAATAAATCGAGACCGGGCGGGATTGGAGTTGAGAATGAACTGGAGGTTCAATGTGGTTTATCCCGTCTGTGTCGAACTAGGACCCCGTCCGTTGTACGTCCTCAAGTCATATTGAATTTATGCCTCACATTTAGCTGGAAGGATAAGTCGTTCCGACCGCGAAGCCTAATTTTGATTTGGGCCGGGAGTCGACCTGCTGTACGCATCGCATTGGTGAAGATGGGGGACCACGGGTTACGCGGTTGTAAGGCCTGAATATAGCATGGTGCGCCCTGCTGGCAGCCGGACGGTGCCCGGATGTGATGGTACCTGTTGATCTCGCGTTTTTCCTGAATTGGATGTCGGTGACCTGTAGCTCACCGTGGCTGGTGAGTGTGGTTTATGTGAGGAGTACCCGCCAGTTGGTTAGTAATCGATTATAATCGCCATCGTTCCTGGACAGTGAACACTTGACTTGAGCAGCGGCATCATAGTAAGAATTTGAACAAGAGATGAGATGGTTGAGCTGTTGAGACTGAAAGATACTCAACCGAAAATGGTTACTTTCTGTTGAATAATTATTACCATGCTTGTTTAGTACAGGTGCTAATGTAGCATGATAAGGTTAATCAGATTAAAATACATTGCTAGAAGGTTCTTATTAATTGTTCCTTAATGCAAGCTTTTCCGCAATTTAAATGAGTCAGCTATCCCACTTATACAGCCTTGCATACTCTTTGGAGTCACTTTATTTTAGTTTATGACGGGTAAGTCTAGCTGAGTACATCCTCGTACTCAGGGTTTTATTTCCCATGTTTTTGCAGATGGTGAGATGCTTTATGGTTATTGTCAGAACTGTTTCTATCCCGCCTTGGGAGATGATTAGACCTTGGGCATGGTCACTCTTCTCGACTTGATGCTTTTGCTGGATGTGGACCAAGGACCTGGCACCGTATTTCAAATGTGTGTGTGGTATTTGAACTTAAATCGCTTCCGCTACTTTGAGACTTTAAACTGGTTTGTAATAACTCTATTTTGTACTCCGATGATGTTTTAAACTATGTGCGAACTGCGTACTTGTGAATGGAATCGCTAAACTATTACGATCTTGGTCGTGCCGAAAAAGTTTGAAATCCTTCGAGATTTCATGGACTACCGGGTTTATTAGGTCTCAATCATATGATTTGCGGAATTAATGGCGAATTATGTGCTTGTGCTCTAATAAATTGGTCGGTTCTGTCACAGTAATAGATTTCCTAGTCATAATCATTGATTAATTCTAACCATCTTCTTTGTCTCATATTCAAATCATCTTGAGTGAATATGTATTTTAAACTCTTGTGATCACTGTAAATATTACATTTATTACCCCACAAATAATGTCGCCATATTTTTAAAGCATGGACAACAGCTGCCAATTCCAAATCATGTGTTGGATAATGCTCCTCATGCTTTTTCAGCTGTCGGGAAGCATAAGCAATAACTCTTCCTTCTTGCATCAATACACATCCAATACCTATACCAGAAGCATCACAATAAACATCAAATGGCTTTTCAATGTTTGGCTGTGCTAGGATAGGTGCAGTAGTCATTAATTTCTTCAATTTCTGAAATGCCTCTTCACAGGCAGGTGACCAAACAAACTTGACATCATTCTTTAACAATTCAGTTATTGGCTTGGATATCTTCGAGAAATCTGGTATGAAACAACGGTAATATCCCGCCATTCCCAAAAAGCTTCGAACTTGATGCACAGTCTTTGGTGGTTTCCAATCAAGTATATCCTTTACTTTACTAGGATCAACAGCAACACCCTTGCTTGATAACACATGTCCAAGAAATCTCACTTCTTTCAGCCAAAATTCACATTTGCTAAACTTAGCATACAATTGATGTTCTCGCAGACGTTGCAAGACAACTCTGAGGTGTTTAGCATGTTCTTCTTCATTCTTAGAATATATCAATATGTCATCAATAAAGACAACCACAAATTTATCCAGTTCTGGCATGAACACTGAGTTCATCAAATACATAAAATAAGCCAGTGCATTGGTAAGTCCAAAAGACATAACCAAATATTCATATAGACTGTACCGAGTGGTAAAAGCGGTCTTTGGAACATCTTCTGGGAGAATCTTGATTTGATGATACCCAGATCGAAGATCAATCTTAGAGAACACTTTTGCTTCCCCCAATTGATCAAAAAGCAGATCAATGCGGGGTAGAGGATACATATTTTTAATGGTCACTTCATTCAAGGGACGATAATCCACACATAATCTCAAACTTTGATCTTTCTTTTTTACAAAGAGGGCAGGGCATCCCCAGGGTGATGAGCTAGGTTGAATAAAACCTTTATCTCGTAGCTCTTGCAATTGAGTTTTGAGTTCTGCTAATTCAGGTGGTGCCATCTGGTAAGCTCTTCTGGATATTGGAGCAGTACCAGGTTTCAAATCAATTCTGACTTCCACATTTCTGTCAGGAGGTAAACCCGGTAACTCATCGGGAAATACATCAGGAAACTCACAAACCACTGGTATATCTTCAATCTCTTTTACAGAGGTTGCACATACCTTTTGAACATTCCTCTTAAGGGTCGAAAGTTGGATAAGAAGTGAAGTTTTGCAATTGGGTATATTCAATCTCACAGTTCTATTCAGGATGTCTATCATAGCGCCATGCCGTTTCATCCAGTTCATACCTAGGATCACATCTATATCTTGATCCTTTAATATTATCATATCAGTGGGAAAAATATACCCACCCAAACTTACTGGCACATCATGTACCATTTCTTTAGTACACATACGCCCTCCAGGTGATTGTATAAAGAATTGTTCTTTTGTCTCCATTATTGGAATTTCATGTGTCTTAACAAATGTACCATTAATGAATGTTTGAGATGCACCAGAATTGAATAGCATGATTGCAGGATGATCAGCAACAGGAAACGTACCCATCATGACGGGCTCTCCTTCTGGGATTTCCCCAACTTGAGTGTAGAACACTCTGCCAGACTTCTTTTCATTCTTACTATTCGACACCTTCTGATTTCCTGCCTTTTGCTGATTCTGTGGTAGTGGTGGTGGTGTAAAAGCTCTAGGGACATAAGAGTTATACTGCCTCGGATGCGGGCAGTTTCTTGAAAAATGTCCAGGCTTACCACAGTTATAACATGGGAAGATTGGTGGCTGGGAATTGGGATTACGAATACCCGGGGCATTCGGCTGTCGTGGATATGAAAGATTAGCAACAGGACGAGCGAATGCCTGTTGCGGTGCTTGGTATTGTGGTGGACGATAAGGTGGACGAAAATGATTCTGAGGGTGATAGATTATTTTCTGGCGCTTTGGATTGCCACCAGAAAATCCAGAGGGTACACTTTTCTTCTTTTTGGTTTCCAGATGTTGACGATTCTTATCTTCATAAGAGATAGCGATATTCACCACCTCATGAAAAGTGGCATTTGGATTTCCCGTCATCATTCTCTGAATTTTACTATTCAGACCTCTCAGAAAACATTCTTTCTTTTTACGGTCAGTACTAACATAGTCTGACGCGTATTGAGACAAGTGATTGAATTTGCCAAAATATTGCATGACCGACATATCACCTTGCCTCAAGGAAAGAAATTCTTCGAGCTTTATAGTCATTATTCCCTCAGGAATAAAATGAGCTCGAAAGGCTTCATGAAATTCAGTCCAAGTAATACGATGGCCTTCGGGCTGAGCAACAACGAAATTTACCCACCAAGCTCCTGCAGTACCTCTCAACTGCTGGGCTGCAAACATGGGTTTTTGATACTCTGTGCATTCAATTAGTCCAAACTTCTGCTCCATAGTGCGGAGCCAATCATCCGCCTCCATGAGTTCATCTACTCTGGTGAAAACCGGAGGTCGAGTGTCTGTGAAATCCACATATGTGGTTTCATCTCTATGGTTCCACCCATGATTTCCCTGTCGGGCATTCTGATTCTGGTTTTGAGCCATCATTGTGATTGCAGTGACTAATGCTGCAACTGCATCAGCTAGAGTGGGTGGAACTGGTGGAGGGTTAGGGATGTCACCTCCATCCTGAGATGAGCCAGCAGCATCATGGGAACGGGTGTGAGCAGGCATCTGTTGATAAACAAACTATACTTTATTCACAAAGCCTTATTGGATTTCATAAGGATATATTACAAAGGCGTAACATACTTATGTTACATTATTTTATTACATCAGTCTGCACTCCGGCAAGACTTCCCACACCTACTAGGCTTTAGAAAGCAAAGAAAGGATATATTACACCTCTTACTTTCCAAACTCCTTACTCATCTTCCTCATTCTGACCCATTACAAGACCAAGGTCATCCTGAACTGCCTGTCTTTGATATTCATGACCCATTACAAGACCAAGGTCATCCTGAACTGCCTATCTTTGATATTCAGGATCCAGTAAGTTATTCAACCTCACACATTCATCGTCAGCCTCCTCCGCATATTCCTCCAAATCTTCCACATAGTCTTCAAGTTCTTGGATACGAACATTTGTTGCATCTTCTCTTGCCCAAGCATCATTTCTTTGGTGCTTCATATACTTCCGAGATTGCCTCAATGAAGTGATTTCGACGGCCTCTAAAATCCTGTCGGTTTCAGCCCTTTCCAACTCGGATCTAAGCCTTGCTATCTCAGCCTGCGGATCCTGATGCGGATTACTACTGCTTTCTCCGATCTCATATTTAGGAGCTAACTGATGTCGAGGTACTCCTTTTGGTGCAGTGCTCTTGCGAGGTGTTTGCTTGGTAATGGCCATCCTGAAGCAAGATAGGATAGATAGGAAGAAGTCTAAAGGTTAGCATGAAAAGGATTGACACTACTTAACCCAAACCATTTTAAAGGGGAAAGTAATTAAATAAATTAATTAAGCATGATGCATGAACGAACTTACGGTCTAAACGTAAAAGATTTGTAATGCAATACTTACATATATAACATAGGGAAATATAATATGCTATTTCTCCACCACACTTTGAAAAATCAGAATAAGGGCCGATATAAAGAATCATAGATAAGGAATAAGCAATTTAGACCCAAAATAGTCAAGTTAAAATCATTTGACTCAAAACTTTTGAAGTTTTCACAAGAGAATACTACAACAACTCTTTTCAATAATGATCCAGCTCCGATACTAGCTGTGGCAGAACCTCCTAAATCATATGGCCCACACGCATGATTATTGTCTAAATAGACTCTAAATAACCATGACTGTGTTCCATATGACTTAAAAAGTCTGTCGGGTAAATCCCGAATCATCCATGATTTTCTGAGTAGGATCAATCATTGTAGAGAGACATTGCAGTATTACAATAGTTTAATATAAATAAAATACCACGGAGTAAACAGCGAAAGACTTACAATAACATAAATTTACAAAACTCTGAGTTTCAAATATTTACAATAATAAGTTTAAATTGTACAAACCTTACTAGTAGTGGAGTAGCAGTAGATTACACTAATAAACAAAAACTCTGCCCATGAGCTAAACATCTTTATTCGTCGTCGCTTTCCTCGACGACTGTCATGCAACAAGGTGCAAAACACTCCTGCCCATGAGGCTCACCTGCAACAAGGGTTCAACAAACCCTAAGTACAACAGTACTCAACAAGACTGACCCGACGAAAGAGAAGGGTAGAGAATCCAGAAATACAGGCTAAAGGGACAAGGTAAGGTCTGTAGGAGATAAGAAGTTTTGCAGAAAAGCTTTACAGAAAGAGAAGTTGCTTGGGCTAACTCCCATTATCAACCAACTTCATTATTGATCCTTAATTTTTGTTCAAGTTGTTACTACGATGATGATCAGTGATCGAGTCTTCTTCTTCGAGAAGCAACGACGATTCGAATCCATTTTCATACCCAGCTGGGACCTAGGTGACTGAGCATACCAGAGACTTTAACTCTGAAGCACCCCAGGTGCACCGATATACCGGGATAACAACCTCAGCCGTATATCACCACATGATACACGTGAGCTCTGCGGCCCAGCGTACCAAGATACATGGGAACTTAAACCCACAGTAAAACACACTATGACACAGATGGGATCTCTGGCCCCACGCTAGGTCACTCCATGATATACACGGCTCCAACCATCCGTATACCACTTCATGCATGTGGATTTTCTAATTTCTCGATTATCGACAGGTCACCATCGAACGGGACCTAGGGCATCAACAGACGAGAACACTACAGAGGGACTCCATTCCCAGTGCAAGTTCGCCGTCCGGACTCGATTTATTACTATTATCAAGATTTCAACAAAGAAACCAATCTCATCTTTTTTATTCTTTTGCCTTTGGACAATTAAATAAATAAGCAGGGCTAAGCATTACTACTTATCTTCTAGAGCAGGTAACAAGGAATAAGAAAATAAGACAGGTAATGCAATTGGTGGGTTTCCACTCAACTCCTATTACTTAATGCAACATATCAGAGCTGAAGCGGTAAAACTTTTATAAATAGAATAGGGTTTAAATGCATCCAGGGCTTGCCTTGATGTTCAGGGTAGAAGTTCTCAGACGCTGGATCAACTCCCGATTCTTAAATCTGCTCGTCCTTCGGATCTGGGTGATAACGTTAACGGAAACTATTCGATAATTAATATGCTTTAACATGATGGAATAGTAAACATGATGCTCGATGAGTGCATGATCAGGTTAATGGGTCGAGTACAACTTCTCTTCACGATAAAGTTGCAAGCTAACAAAACTTCGCTTAAATAACTCATTAGGGTTAACTACGCCATTTAAGAGGTTAATTAAACACATAAAATAACGTTAATTAAGCCCTAATGACATGATTAAGATAAGCGCAAACAATTACTTAAGGTGCCAAAGGTCATTAGGATTAATGACCTAAGGTCATCAATCAATCCCAAAGTCAATCAAATCCTATAATGATTAAGTTTAACTAGAGGGGTTAATTAATTATTTAAAAGCATTAAATAAAGGCATAAAAATTAAAGTTATCAAATTAAGCCCAAAATTTTATTTTAGAAAGCTCTTAGCCTAATTAGATGGCAAAACAAATTTCAGAATTAAAAGCCAATTATTTTATTTATTAAAAATCATTGAAGATCCATTTTTTAATTAAAAGGGCTAATTTTAACATATGCAAAAAGTACTCAAATTTGGCATTTTATATTTTTTCTAGGTAGATGACATCATAAGGAACACTCACAAAAATTTTCAGAATTTTTGGAGCTATATATGATTTACTATGAATTTTCAATAAAATAGCATTTAAATCATTTTCTGAAAATAGAAAAAAGAAATTCGGCACAGTGCTCCCGGGTCAACAGTCGACCCCGCCGGAGTTGACCGGCGATATCTCGCCGTCGGTGAGGTTTTCGGTGATGGGGTTTTCTCCTACTTGCTCATCTTGACACGGCGCATCCAACGGACAGGCTAACGCAACGGCGGAGCGAGGGCAGCATGCACGCCGGCGGCAATGGCAGCACGGCGGAGCTCGGGTACGGCGGTGTCGCTCACCGGAGTGATTTCTGGTGATGGCAAGGTCGTGGTTAAGTACAGGGTACTCAAACGGACGTATCTGGTAACTAAATGACACCCGCTCCGGGTTCCTAGCCAGGGCAGCAACGTGCGCGGCCAAGCGGCATGGCCGTGCCGGCGGCGAGCCACGGTGGTCGGTGGCTATGGTGCAAGATTGATGAAATTGATGACACAGATAGATGCAGGAGCTCACCATGGCACTGATGCGCACGTTAATGGAGGCTCGGAGCGGCTGGGTTGAGCTGCGGTCGGCGGCGCTGATGGCGGCGGCGGGGCTCCGATGGCACGACGGCGTCACAGCGGTCTCCGGCAATGCGCTGTTCAAGCCAAGGTGCGCATCAGATGCAGGATGACACCGAGAACACGATTGCAAGGTTAAAGGTAAAATATATTCACCTTTGGCGGCGGCAAACGGCGGCGATGGCGCGGCGGCTCGGTTTGCCGGCCGCGGAGAAGAAAGCGGCGTATGGGCAGCTCAGGTGAGGGGAGCAAGCATGAACTGGCCCAAAAGGACCGTGAGGAAGTGGCGGAGCTTTGGGCAAGAGTAATTGGACAGAGGTGGAGCGTCGACGACGAATTCGGGCGGCAGAGCGAGGTCGTCGGCGACAGTGGCGGGAGGAAGAAGAAAGAAAAACGGCGTCGGTCGACTGCTATTTATAGCACGGAGCGGTGCTTTGAGTTAGCGACATGACGACGGTGAACCTTCGCGCGTCCGGGAGCGTGCGGGCGGTCGGGAAGGTGCGGCGGTGGTCGGCGGCGCGCGATGAGAAGCCGGCCATGGCGGGCGCCGATAGGGTTAGTTACTGTTTGAAACAATTACAGAATTGCCATCTATTTTAAAATACAAATTACTCCAAAATTTGTATAAGAACTTGAAAATCTCCAAAAATATCATTTGCATAACTTTTCAAGAGCTACACTTTTCATTTAACTGGCATCCTCAAATTCTATCTAGATTTTGAAATTTAAATTCAGATTTGAAAAGGGGATAAAACCCTAGAAATAAGCATTTGAAATTACTTTTGATTTTTCAATAAAACTTGAAAATCTTCAAAACTATGAAATATTGAGTTTGTCAAACCAAACATTTTCCATATACATGGTTTTCTCAAATGATACATAGGGTGTGTTTGGTTTAGGTCCAGAACTTGCCGCGCCGCGTTTTAGGCATGCCAAACCAAGTTAGTCAGTTGTTTGGTTTATCACTGTACATTAGGCTGCCAAACAATCTCCGGCGCCTCTCCGATGCTTTGCCACACATTTTTCTGCCAAAAGTACGGCGAACGAATCGTTCACCGCAATTCTGGCATGCCGACGAAAATGGCGCGAAACTTTGGCGCGTTTACGTGCAGATGGCGCGAAGGGTTCCTTCCTCTGGATATTCCTCACCGCTTATCCCTTATCTATTCACTGTTGGGTGGGGAAAGACTACCGAAATCCTCATTCTCGCTACCGCCGCAGCACTCCATTGGGGCACGTCTCTCTCCGAAATCCCCGTCCCCCGCTGCCGCCCGGCGCGTCTCTCCGAAATCCCCGTCCCCGCCGTCGCCGCCGCCGTCGCCCCGGCGGCGGCTCTCCACGGGGTCGCGCCTCTCTCCGATTCCACCGCGGGGCCGGCATCTGACGCTGCGCGTTTTGACGTCCGGCGCTGCGTAGCTCGTCGTTGGCCTGGCGCCGAGGTTCTGCCTCTAGCATCGCTTGCCTCCGTGTTGTGGCGTCACGTCCCTCCGCATCGCTGCCACAAGGCTTCCGCGTCGAGTGTATGCTGGTACGTGCGTCTGCACATCTCCCATTTGAATAGTTTTTCTCGGTAGCTGATTGCAAAAGCCTGTGTGTGGATGTGTGCTACTACATGGGGAAAGTTTGGTTTATGCATGCTGATACTTTCATTTGCAAACTAGAACGTACTGTGTTGCTTGTTATTCCTATCAAAGCCAGCAGGTTAGTGCAGCGGCTGTTCTCTGAAATATACTGATAATTATTTATGGCTTTTTTTGCTAAACAAATGCATTTGTGTTGAGTTAATACAACATTCAAAAATGCCTTTTCTTATAAGTTTTTGGTACAGATCATCTAGCAAAAGTGAGTACTATTTGTCAAAATTATTTCCCCACTCCCGATCTGATTTGTGTTGCTTTTTAATTTTTATTTTTGGGGAATAATCGTTAACCAGATGGATCGAAGGATGAGTCAGTTCATATATCATTACTTGAGTTACTACTACCAGTACAACATCTGGAGGAGAAGCTTGATAGTTGCCCTTGCTTTGTGTCTAGCTAGTTACACTTATTTGCTAAACATGCAAAGGCAAGACAGAGGTGTGACATATGGACCCATGTTGGACAGAGATATATCAAGAGAAATCCGTTTAAATCGTTTGTATAATGGTACGGAGGCCCATTGTATTTCTGAGCTGCGAATGCGAAAGAATGTTTTCCATATGCTCTGTCAAAATCTCAGATCACGTGGCCTTTTGAAGGACTCATTGAATGTGACTGTGAAAGAACAAGTTGCAATGTTTATGCATGCAGTGGGTCATAATTGGTCTAATAGAGATATTGCTTTTGAGTTCAAGCGATCAGGTGAAACTGTTAGTAGGTACTTTAATGAGGTTTTAGATGCGTGTGTTATACTTGCTAGAGAACTCATATGCATCAGGACCACTGAAACACACCCAAAGATCACTACTAACCCAGGAAGGTTCCACCCTTACTTTGAGGTACAGTTATGAAACACCTTTAGCTACGATTTTGAATGGAGAGGCATGCTAATTAGTCTAACAAAACATCATTTGTCTTCCTTAGGGATGCATAGGAGCTTTGGATGGTACTCATATACCAGCTTTTGTCCCTACACACGGGCAAGACAGGTTTAGGGGTAGAAAGAAAATCCCCACTCAAAATGTTCTCGCAGCTGTTGATTTCAACCTGCGATTCACATACTTCTTAGCTGGATGGGAGGGATCAGCTCATGACTCTCATGTACTTGAAGATGCTCTAAGACGCCCCACCAGCCTAAAAATACCTGAAGGTAGGAGTCCTTTTTGTCACAAATTAAACAATGTACATAGATCAACTCTAAACTTAAGCAATATGTTCAAATCTTAGGAAAATTCTTTCTGGTAGATGCTGGATATGCAGCAAGACCCGGTATACTCCCTCCATATCGTGGTGTCCATTATCACCTAAAAGAGTATAAAGGTGGTAGAGAACCTCAAGATTATAAGGAGCTATACAATCATCGCCACTCCTCTCTTAGGACAACAATTGAGCGAGCTTTTGGTACCTTGAAGCGTCGATTTCAAATCCTTAAAAGTCAACCAAACTTTCCTTTGAAAATACAAGTTAAGATTGTTCTCGCATGCTGTGGGCTTCACAACTGGATACTAGACCATGGTGTTGATGATGAGTATGTCTACGACGACGAATCATGGTATAGGGCTTTGCCAAGGAGCAAGAGGAGATATCGTGACTTACGCGCTGAGAGTCAGGCTTGGGCACTTAAAAGAGATCAGATAGAACATAGGATGTGGAGAGATAAAGTAGGTGAATCAGGCTCTGAGATGAATCACCCTACTGAGAATATGAGTGGCATGTAATAATTGGCATGTAATGAAGAATGCAATATTCCTTAATATGTGTGGCGTGTACTGTGACTTTTGTGCTGTGATTGTTGATTCTAATGTTGTGTGTTCTAGCATACAATTGTTACTAAATATTTTGTATTTTTTCTCTATTGAATGATTGACTGCAGCCTGTGGATTCCTGTAACTACAGCTTCTTTGTAGCAACTGGCAAGATGTTGAAGAAAAAAGGAAAACTGGATGTTGATGGGCCTATCCGTGGGAGAACCATAACTTGGGAGGAGGACCAAACTAAGTTTATGCTGAATTGGTATATTGAGTATAAGAAAGACCAGCATGCGGGCTTTGTGTGGAAGAAGGCACACCATGCAAAGTGTGCTGATGCCTTAAACAAAGAGTTTGCCATGGGTGTAACCGTTGAACAGGTTAATCATCACTATAGGGACTACAAGGACAAGTGGAGGATAGTTGAGAGAGCTTTAAGTAATAGTGGAAATGGATTTGATGCCATCAGGTGCAAGGTAACTATTTCTGAATCTGAAAAGGAAAAGCTGAAGGTATGTCTCATAATCTTTCTTCGCATTACAAATTCAAAATTTACATGGTCACGGTCTTAAATATTATCTTGTATTGAAATGCAGGATGTAGAGAGGCGCTTGCTTTCTAAGCCCATCAAATTCTACCATGAGATGGAAGAGCTTTTCAGAGGTAGTCATGCAGATGGTTCTCTTGCCATGGATCAAGAAACATGCGTGGATGCTGATAAGGGATGTGATAGTGATGATAGTGGAGGGCTTAATGACACATCTGGTTATGCACATCCAATTGACCTTGAAGGTGATGACTCGAACACATTACCCTCACCTGAAGGCCCCAAATGTAGACCTTTGAGCCCCCGTCGAACTGGAAAGAAGCGAGCAAGAGGGGTTAAGTCCCCTAGTAAGAAGCCAACAAAGCTGAAGAATCGTTTGTCAGAGGCCACTCAAGACATTAGCACAACTATGAAAGTCATTGCAAGCTCTCTTACCCAGCCACCTCCACCACCAGTCCCAATTTCCGTGGATCCACATGCTGAATTATGGAAGAGGTTAGAAGCTTTGCCTATCCATACAGATGACAAAATCGCTGTTGGTATGTACTTGGCACGAGCTAAAAATGAAGGTATGCGTGGTTGGCTCAATGGTTCCAGTGACAAAACTTTGGAGACTTGGGTGTACAAGTTCTTGTGTGACGTAGTTGGTAAGCAATTATAGTCGGATTTTACTGAAGGGTGTTTTGGTGAACTTCTTTTGCTTCTTTTGCACATGGAACTAGGAAGTGCTCATCGTCTAAGCAGACTGAGCACTGAAGCTGAGCACTGAAGCTTCTGTCAATTATGTGCTGATGCTTAGGGTAGACTCAAATGGTCATTTGCAGCTGTTATTAGTAGTATTTGATGGTTATGTATGACTGTTTATAGCTCAAATGTAACAGCTGCTGATGCTTTTGTATAGGACAGACTGAAGTAGTCCTTTGCACTCATCATACTTTTGTGTATACTAATATAGCTATGGACTATAATGAGTACGACAAGTTGTCATGCTCTTGTTAACTATTGCTCAGTATGTTCACTGGTGCTAATTACTTTAGTAGTATTAGTAAGAATGCAATATTTTATACTGAGTTGGAGTGAAACTTGTCGACATGCTCGTGTGATGAAGTGAAAAATGTTGACATGCTGGTGTGATGACTTCAAGTGGTAAGCTCATCTATTCTTATAATAAGGTAACTTTAATAAACCGTGGCTGTGAACCAAACACCTACCACATGTATTTGCCAAACTTGCGGTAGCTTATATGGCCATGAACCAAACAGTTACCGGAGTTAAATATGCCACATCTAAAGTTTGGCATGGTAATGAACCAAACACTTTATTTTTGCCGCAAAGTTGGCATGCCACTACTCTGACATATGCCTTACCTTAGTTATGGCAACCTTAGGCTACAAACCAAACAGGGCCATAATTTTTGAATTATAGTTTTAAAATCAAAAGAGGATAATTGCTAGAAACTGTATTTTTAAATTAATTTGAAATTCCTTTTGGAAACTTGAAAAACTTTATATACCAACTTTGTAGATCTTGTCAAGATCTACAAACTGTCTTTTTAGAGTATCTCCAAATTCCTTATAGATTTTGAATTAGAGTAAAGGGGGTAAATCTAGGTTTGGAAATAAAGGGTTTTTGGAATAGAATTTAAACTCAATTTGGTTTCTAACTTAATTGGTTGGTTATTAGTGATCACAAACATCACCCAAGGATATTTTTAGGTCATTGACCCAATGACACCCTTGGTTGACCAAGTTGACTTTTGAAAAACCTTTTATAGCATTTCCAATTCGAATTTAAATTTAAATTGCCAGGCTTAAAAGTAAGCTTTGGAATCCAAATTCAATTTTAAATATGGAAATCATTTTTAGGGTTGGACTTAGACTTATACACTATGCTTGACACTAGTGTAAACACAGTTTACACCTCAAGTACATAAAGTATAAACTAAGTATTTACAATGACATTCGAAAATAGGGTTTTATCATTTCATGTGACAAAACATTACAGAAGCTCGATCAACCTATGAAATGTAAACTTATTTTAGTCGATGCACATTAAGGTTAACTTAAACATGAATGCTTTGTAGTGCATATGATGACATGACATGTTTTAGTTAATATAACACCAGAGGTGTTACACATTCCTTCACAGGGAAGATTCTGCAGGGTCACCTTAAAGCGGATCTCAGCTCCTCTAGGAACTACCTTGTTGTGGCACGTCTATTGATACTTTCCTTCCAAAATATCAAGCTCCTTTCAATCTTCTCGTAGAACTGGGGCGTATCCATCTTGGTGCTTGACGAAGAAAAAAGGTACACTCCCAAAGGTAGCCATCTTCGTTTGGTCCAAGAAAGGGATAGCAGGTCAATTATGAGAGATAATCCACACACAAAATTGTGCAGGGTCAGTATATAACTGAAAGAAGGGCAGGTTCATCCTGTTCTATCGTCCAAACCTATGGGGTCTCGTCCTAGGGTCAAGCATGCTCCAATACCAACTAAAACATCCACAAATTTTCCATGAAGAAAAAATCCACAGAATGAATAATAATATGAAAATATAATTTATCACATTATGAAACAACAGTTGATAATCAAATCCATACATCGAAACTAGATAAACGAGTATAATAATAGGACTTACATTATTTATTACATCACCACATGGCGAATCATCAGAGTACAAACATCTAAAATAGCTATGGAAGTAGGAGAGTATTCACGGAAGGATCTTCATAAACCATCTTGAGCGCAAGCATGAGACCTTCTAATCGTTATATTCCCAACATCACTGAAAAGCAGGTAAATCTGCACACCGCCAGATGTGTGCAGGCCATGGTCACCACCGATGAGCTTTAGTGGAAAAAAAGAAACATGGGATCTGGCACTCCTATAGTTTGGCTGTGTTTTCCTATGCATGCAAGTAGAATCATATAATAAAAGTAGTTGGTCAAGTTTCAAATACATTCCCATCCCACACACACACACACATCCATCGACCATCCCATCCATCCCAGATCCATCACCACCACCACCACCATTACCATCAAGACTCGCTCTCAGGTGGACCAGGCCAAATCCCGCTCGGCCCGTAGCCCCAACCTAGGGCTCACGACCGGAAGTATCTCTCGGGGGAGGTAGAACACTCCTCTCACTAGTACGGTGCAAGCCGAACACAGGAAAGGTCCATAGCTGACGAGGCGGCATATGTATCGATCGAGCAACCATACACTCTACAGAGGTTTCATTAATCCACAAGATTACCATCATCGGTATGTGCACTGCCTAGGTTGATTTCGGGCACCTACTGCCATAGAACGATGCCATCCCACCTCTTTGCCCTGGGACACCCTTAGAGTGGCTGATACTATGAAGAGTCTATCTCATGATCCCATTCCCGCGGAGCATCATGATCATCTCAAAAGGGTGTGAGACTCACATGCTCCTACCTTTCTAACACACGCTCACCTAATAGAAATGGCATCGATCTATCCAGCGGTTTGGCCGTCTCCCCCCAATGGAGAGCGAGTGAAAAGTAAAGGATTCCTATGATCCAGTTACCAGCGCAACAGTTCCTAGGTGTGACTAAGAACGAATGAACAACAAAAAGATCCAAATGTACTCAATCATTATCTCATGACGTAGAGCTCGATTTATAGAAAATTTGGATACTTGAATCATAATTTTTGAAGTTCGTATGAATTAGTTATGAATTTTGATATTTACCTATATTCTCAAAAAGATAAAAGGCTGGAAAACCAGGGCGTGACACGTGTTGATCTATGAATGGTCCGGCGGTACTGGTGATGTGGTGAGGTGTGCTGATGTGGCAGTGACGTCATGCTAACGTTAGCTTCGACAGGTGGATCCACGTGACGTCACCGCTGACGTCATCATTGACAGATGGGCCAGGCTGACATCACTGCCGATGTCAGCGTTGATTCAGTCAACAATCAAACGGGTTAAGAACGGGCTGAGGCGGGCCTGAACAGGGCTGGATAAGGGCTCAACGGGCCGGTTTGGGCTGGGCTCGGCCCACCACGTGTCAACTAGAGGTTCTGCCACGTAATCAAATGGATCCGGACCGGGCTCTTATCGGGTTCTGGTCTACGGTACACCAGCTTCAACAGGGTCCACTTGTAGTCTTTGAGATCCACGTGAACCGCATCCATAGAGAAGTCATTATGTCGGGGTGGTTCACACGTGCGGTCCATGGTGCACCGGTTGGCGCGGGTCCACCGGCGGGGGAACAATCCATGTGAACCCAGTCTATCTCCATCGTCTTGCATCCATCTTTCTTCCCCCTTTCTCTGTTTCTACTCACGGCGGAGGCTCACCGACAGCGAGCCGTGCGGCTGTGTTCAGGGGTCTCCGGTAGAATCGCACAGCTCTATGCCTTCGTGGGGTCATGGCGGTCTCAGAGAAGTCCCTAGAGCGTTCCACAGGACCGCAGCGGCGGCTGGCCGCAGAGGCGGCGGCAACCTACGACGGCGAGCGGGGAAGGTAGCCAAGTGAGTCCAATTGGCTGCCATCATCTCAGCCACTTGTCGATTGAAGTCACCAAGAGGCAACTGAGGCCTCGGGAAGGGCGCATCAGCATCACGATGGTCCAGCGGACTCGACAAGGTCATAGGGTAGGTAGCTCAGGTCTTCGGTGGTGAGGCATCAAGGTTCTGTAGGGGTTCCGATTTGGGGTTGGCCTGTCCAATTGGTGTCCCACGGTGCCACAAGGGCACACGGGTGGTGGACAGCCTCCATGGCGGAGCCTGCATCGTGATGATCGCATAAGGCGGAGCTCCGGCGAGGCGGCGGTGCACGATCAGGGCAACACAAGGCTCTACGAGCTTCATGTAGCTTTTGGCTAGATGAAGAGGTCGGTGGTGGATCTTGACGGCGGATTCACGTCGCAAGGGGAGACCGGTGTCGGGCGACATCAGCGCGCCATGGCGGCGCTCCAGTGCGTGCATGCAGCGGCGACGTCGGAGCAGCAAGACATGTCCGGTCTGAGGTCCAAGGTGCCCATTGAGCGCGCCCGGCGACAGCCATAAGGCACGACATAGCACAACCACGGCGAAGGCGCGCGACGGTTTCGGCGAGCACAACAGTCACACAGGCGAGGCCAGTCAAGCGTGTGCGCGTGCGTGTGTGTGTGTGTACAAGAGGCCGGCGATGGCCTTGGCCTACACGCTCCTAGTGGAGCGCCATGGCCACACCAGGGCGGGGTTTGGAAGAGAGGCTCTCGGGGAAACTCACCGGCGCAGCAGAAGAATTGGAGGTGTGGTACAGCTTGTCGGCGAGGCGGTTGGGTACGACGGAGTCGCGAGGTAGTCGTTGCAGTGCTCGCGGTAGCAGTACAGCGCAACAGCTCCCCTTCTTCTCTGACGTGCTCCGACGGCGGCGACGATCAACTCCGGTGCTCTTGCGGCTAGGTGCTTCCCCTTTCTCCTCGGCAGCGCGGTGATGTAGTCGTTCAACGCCCTCCTTGCTCCGGCGGTTCGGCGATCCTCTGCGGCGTGCGGCGGCTTCGGCAGCCTCCTTCTTCCTGCGTTCTTCTCCAACGGCGGCTTCGGGAAACTCCTTCTCCTTCCCGCCTTCTTCTTCTCCTTCCTCCCCAACTCCTCCAAAGGCAGTGCGGTAGTGTGGTGTGGTTAGCCACCAAGATGGCGGCGCGGGCTAGGAACCCTAGCGTTCCCAGGCTCCGACTTTTATAGGTGGAGCGGCAACAGGACACGGCGGCGGTGGCGTGATCAGGCGCGGGGGCAAAACAGTCTCAGGGTGCTCCGTGGTCGCTTGCCAAGCTTCGGTGGGCTCCACCGGTTAGCGAGGCAGGCGAATTGCCTTCGCGGCCAAGGGAGCGGCGGTGACAGGCGGGCGACAGCAACTCACGCGTAGCGCGTGCGGAGGAATTTGTCCACGCCGTGGGATCCTTGTGGCAGGCTTGGTCGGTAATAGAGTTCTTCGTTAACCAGCAACGATATAACGGCGCGGTTACGTACCCGGTCGTAACCGCCTTTCACGGCACTCACACACGCTCCTCCTATTACACGGCCCACTACGGCCCATGGCCCATGCATAACAGCAGTGAACGCGGGGTTGGTGACGCTTTGCCCCGTTGGTGTCCGGTGGTGACTAGTGAGGCCTCGAGGTGCTGCCTTGCTGGGCGAGAGTCATGGGACTTTCCACAGTGGATGGCGCGCTCCGCCGGTCGCGTCAGGTGTGCTTTATAATAAGGCCGGCGTCGAGAACACACGTCATAAAGTGTGTGTTGCGCGCTCTCCGTCGGCGACGGATCAAAGTGCAAATCAATCCTTTGTAAAAACCTGTGTAAACTACGGTAAAAAATCGTCTAAATTTATTAAAAATCACACATGTAGATAATATGATGATACATGGCTGTGTAAAATATTTTATCCAAACTCTACTTTATCTGTGAGATATAAAATAATAAAATTTTAACAAATCATCTAGACAGCTTTTGTTTGTTATTTTTATATCTAGTAAATAAAGTCGATTTTAGATAAGATATTTTATAAGGTTGTGTATCATTATATTCTCTACATGTATGATTTTTTTGATAAATTTAGACAATACTTTTACTATAGTTTACATGAGTTTTCATAAAAAATTAGTCTGTACTTATCCGTTGCCCTCTTCGTCGATGTCTACTAGACTAAGCACGAGGAATGCGTTGACGGGAATTGATTATTGACGCTACCATCCGCTTGCGCATATTGGTGTAGGGTCGAAAGCTAGAAACCGTTTGCATTCGCACTTTGGGTTGGTATGATAACAACGGGAGTCAGGGAAATAATAAACAAAGTAGCACGGTTAAATGGTACTGCATTTGAACTTTCGAAAAAGTATGTCTTTTTAATTCATTGTCGGCCTAGCCCCCGCATACTGCTTACGACCGGGTCAGCCTTTAGCTTGCTGCCCCATTATGACCGGGTCAGCATTTAGCTTTACGAACATATGGTTTTTATATAAGCATCTTTGTTGTTATGATAAATAATTATTAACATGTCAATACTTTGGTGCGTGGTTAGTTCAGTGGTTCTACTGATTTCTTGGCACAGGGTTATGTGTCGAAACGTGTTACTTGGCTTGTGATATGCAGGTGTGGAGTCCGGAAGCGGTGGCAATGGTCGAGAGAAGGTCAAGTAGGGCGTGCCGTGCTGACGGACCGGTACGGTGAAGGGCAGACACTAGGCTTGGATTGACGGATCAGACGGCCGGGTGGCCAAGCCGCAGTGGCTGACACTAGGGACATCGACAAGCGCAAGTGTTCATGGCAGGGGACGCGTACACGGTACGCTACTCACGGGAGGTTTGATGGTTTATCCTCAAAATCATTAGCGATGGTTTGGTGGTATTGCCTCAAGACCACTGGTGGCGGGTTTTACGGGTTTGCGCCTCAAAACCCGGACGGAGGTCCCGATTCGGACGGATGGCACGTGGCGACATCGAGGAGATTGCATTGAAGCAAGGCTACCGGTGAGAAGGCGCGGTGGCCATCGGATCAAGGAATTCCTAGGGTTGGACCATTACGCCCCTAAACTTAAGTGGTTCGACTCATGTGTAATCAGGAACAAACTAGGAATACGTAATAAGCCCAAGACAAATAAATAAGGATGAAGGGGCACCCATCCCTCATCTCTCTCATTCCAGTTTTTTCATTCCTAGGGTTTTCCAGTCTGTAGTTTTTCTGTGTGAGTGAGGTCCACTGCGACTCTGTAGTATTTATTCGTGGGAAGAGCACGCCGTAGTGTGTCGTGCCCTCTAGGCTTTTGGATTCATCAGATCGCTGTGATGGATTTTGTGTTCTTAGTTCTCTTTGAATTGGGCCATGATCCTTTGAGGATAGCTCCCCAGCTGTATAAAATCCCTCCAAATCTAGTTGCAGTTGATGTTGATTCGAGAGAGATCAGGTTGATTCTTGGTGAGAGGCAATTTTTAGGGTGCTCTGTTCGTATTTGTGCGCGATTCACGGATAGTCCGAGGCCTCTACTTCGGACAGTCCGGGCGTCAGGTTCGAGCCGGTCAGTTTCTGGAGTTTTCGAGGTGTTTCTCGATTTTGACCTGCGGACAGTTCAGGATCAATTCGCGGACTGTCCGTCGCTCATTTGTATTCGATTTTTAGTCTCCGATTACCTAGTTACTGTAGCGGACTGCCCGTGGTTTCTGTAGTAGTACTGTCGCGGACTGTCCACGGTTCTCCTGTCTATGCTGTTTTGTTCGTTGCTTGTCCATTCGATCTCCGATTTGCTTCTAGTTTATTTCGTTGGTTTTGTGGTATCCCGCTGTGTTTCTAGCGAACATTCACCCTCTCAATAGGATCATGGATATCGTGTTTTGTGTATTGCTTCTTAGAGTTGTTTGCCGAGCTGAGGATCTAAAGTTTCGAAAAAAATTTTAATACTCTCATTCACTCCCCCTTTGATCATCATATCCGGTCCTTCGAGCTTGCTGCCCCTCGCATCCCTCTAAGCTTTTATGCATCCTTCGATTTCAAAATACTATCGTGATTTTTGATCCACCGACGACGCATAAGAAACGCGAATTATGCTGCTAGCTGAGACGTACATTTATTTGATCCAATACTGCAACAAGCTCAAATGAAGACACGGCCAAGTGAATCAATAATGTAAAATCTTAAGAGTAAAGGCATGTTTGCTTGCTGACATGGAAAAACTGTTTGGCAACACCTGAGGTGGGATTAACCTGCTTGGCAGCAGCCACCAGGCCACAGCACAACAACCAAAGAATAGCCCCTAACCGCGTTCCTGCTTACCAAAGTTTGTGACTCTGCATTCAACCAAGCTAAATGAGGACATCAACATGGTCATTGTAGCAATTTAGATTATGCCTTCGCTCACGTTGTGTTTGTGCCTGCTCTTCTACAAGATTTGCCCCAAAGGTGGAGTACGGTTCCTGACTTCGTGCTCAATGTAATGGTTGTTAGAGTTCTAGTTATCTGGCCCTAGCTTCCTGCTTAATGTAATGGTTGTTAGCGTTATCTGGTCGCATGTCTACATGTCGTAATGACCTATTCTAGACCGATATGCCTTAGAGCAAGCGTAACACAAGAATACAATATTATCTGCCTTACAGAAACGTTATCATTTACAACTCAGTGTTGAGAAAAATTAGTCAAGAATGTTTTATTGTCAAAAGCCTAAAAAGTCCCGCTCAAACAATCATTTAAATATGCCTTCATATTATTCAAAAAATAATTTTAAATTTCGACAACGTGTAACAAGTACAACGCAGGCTCTTCAAATTAGGCAAGAATTTGGGCCAATGGAAGGGGCCCAGCCGCCGCACCCTTACCGGACGCGGGCAGAGGGGGCCCTAGGGCGCTGGCGCGCTGGCCGCCGGGGTGCAGCCCCCACGAGCCGTCACTTTCCGTCATCGATTAGCTTTCTTTAATTGAGTCTCCCCGGTTTAGAAATTGTTGGCATAGAAAGAAAGGGACCAAATTATAAAAGGAAATCCATGATTATAAGGATATCCTAGTCAGCTTAGGGGTCAAGCTAGGCCAACTATAAATAAGAGTTATAACCGTTGGGATCAAATCAATAAAGAAAGGGGTCAATCCCTTATCTTCTCCCTCTCTCTCCCTACCCCCACGCCGCCGCCCTCTCCTGGCCGCGCTCTACCGCCGAGCCGCCGCCCCCCACGCCGCCGCCTCCCAGGGTGCCACGTGCCCCCTGCGTTAGGCTCCTTACACCTGGTATCGGACGACCGGTTCGATCTCACGCTGCTGCAATGGCCAAGCTATCCGAGATCGAGGAGCTTCTCCAAAGTTTTGCTGCTGAAACCCTCCGCAAGATGGATGATCTTCATGGGGAACTCGCCGCCGTCAACTGTCGCCTACAAATGGTGGAGAGCAAGCAGGAGACTCCACGCACAACTACGACGACAACCGACATCGAGATTGAATCGATGGGCGCACGCACCACCACTCCAACAACCGTCAAAATAAGCCAGAACGTCGTCATCCACGCGAACAGAGTAGGCCAGCACCAAGAGGAGGCGCAGCCAGCGCCACCGCTGGTCGACCACGCCCTCACCGACACTGATGCCATCTGCTCGCCAATGAATGGATTCATGATGTTGATTGGACAACGCAACATCGAGGTACAAGGAGCTTTTCCCCTGTACCTTCAAGGAACAATCATCGGTTCAGAGGTCCATGTCCTCGTCGACTCGGGATCCACCCACAACGTCATCGACCTCAACATCGCCCGTAGCATTGGACTACTCGAACACCGCATCAATACCCCCATCATCATCGGCAACGGGGAAAGATGCCATGCCACGCTGCAACATTCGTAGTACCACTACGGATCGGCACCGACAGCTACACCTTCGACGCGCTCCTCATCGACCTTGGCCATGACATCGATGTCATCCTAGGCACCCCATGGCTTGCAAGCCTTGGGCATGTGTTGTGGGACTTCATCGACAGAACTCTCCACTACGACCATGATGGGCGCCAACACCTACTCCACGCCCCAGCAGATCTACAAGCTCCACCAACAACTTGCCTTCCGCTTCCCCTAGCGTACCAACCATTGGCACTGCACTCAGCGGTACGTCCATGCATCATGGCGCACAGGGAACAGGGATGCCTGCCGAACATCTTCGACAACTACAACAACCGCGACAACGCCATCATCGATCAACTGCGCAAGGCAATACGGGAGGATCAGGACTTGCACACAATCATAATTGCCATTGTAGATGGAAAGGCAGAAAATGCGTGGAAGTTCACCGACAACATCCTCTTCTATGATGGCTGCCTCTTCATTACCATGGCTTCACCTCTACTACCCGACATCTGAGCTACATCACAGAAGATGGACCGACAACCATCAAAAGGCTAGAAGTGGGAGCTTATCGACCACCCACGACGAACCAGGAAGGTGTCATGCCCTCATTCATCTTGCAGGGCCAGCCGTGGACACAGCGACAGCCAGTGCTGGACACTACGACTGTCTTCCTTGACGGAAGAGGATGCATGTTCATCCGCGTCAAGCGTGTCAACATCGACTTCCTCCAGGCAAGGGGTAGACATCAACTATGGCCTGACATCTTCGACTTGGGCACATTCATGTTTGGTGACATGCTAGACCTGACGACCTCACCTCCAATGCTCATCAAGATGGTGCTATGGCGCGTTCTACCTCTCTACATCGAGTCGGAATCGAGCAACCACATCTGCCTCTTCAACAGACCACACAAGGTGATAGCCTCTCTCCACATGACTATTTTGGTTTCAAGGACCTCCTGAAGATAGTACGAGGAGGCCCTCGGCATGGGCCGAGAACAGACGACACGCTCTACCACATCTTTGGTAGCATCGACAACCTCCACTATTGCTTCGACTTTGCTCCACTTAGGACACACCGCAATGTCATCATCAACAACCCAATGGAAGGTCGCATGACCTACTTCTTGGAGGAGCTCTCGACATCCATCACCCTCCCAAACTATGGTGTTATGAGCTGGTTCGTGCTTTGCCACGAGGATGCGTCGATCAGAGAAGAGGGGAAAGCTGTAACAAGTATAACGCAGGATCTCCAAATTGGGCAAGAATTTGGGCCAAGTTGGGCCAATGAGAAGGGCCCAGCCACCGCCACCCTTGCCGGGCGCGGGCAGAGGGTGCCCTAGGGCGCTGGCGCGCTGGCCGCCGGGGTGCAACCCCCACGAGCTGCTGCTTTCCATCATCGATTAGGTTTCCTTAATTGAGTCTCTTCGGTTTAAAAATTGTTGGCATAGAAAGAAAGGGACTGAATTGTAAAAGGAAATCCATGATTATAAGGATATCCTAGTCAGCTTAGGGGTCAAGTTAGGCCAACTATAAATAAGACTTGTAACTGTTGGGATCAAATCAATAAAGAAAGGGGTCAATCCCTTATCTTCTCCCTCGCTCTCCCTACCCCCACGCCGGCTGCCTCTCCTGGCCGTGCGTCGCCGCCGATCCGTCGCCCCCCATGCCGCACCGTCGCCCACGCCGCTGCCTCTCGGGGCGCGTTAGGCTCCTTAGATAATGACATATTCACCAGAAAGAAAGTCTCCAAATATATTCGAAATGAGAAAAATGATCCTTATTCATCAAACTTGCATAGGATTCCAAAACAGCATACCTCTATATCTATGTATATGCCCTTTTCCTTCCTTTATATAGAAAACCATGAGGGCATACATAGTCTCACAAAGATAGCACCGTACATACCACTTACACATCTCAAGTCTGCATAGAGCAGCTTTATATTGTTTTGTATAAAAAAGAGAAAAACTCCAAGAAAGAAAAAGAAAATTAAACCCAAACATTGGGGGAGGGGAATCGCATCCGAATCCACTGATTTAGTTATAGGCGTCAGGGTTGGCGACGAGGTAGGCCTCGGTGATAGCATTCTAGGATTGTTCTAGGTGTGGATTAGCGGGTACCTCACTTGCAATTAGGGATAAACCGAATAGAACATCACGGTGCACCATCATGGTGATGGTGCACGACTCAGAGAGGGAACAGAGAGAGAGGAGACCGAGTAGGAGTCCATACCATCGTTGGAGTAGGCTTCGTGGGTTCGTCGATGAAGTCTGTGCATGAACAGCGATGATTGGGAAAGATAGCGGTGCAGCGCCGACGCCGATGGGGCTTCCTGTCGCTGGCAGCGCTTCCCCGATCGGTGGGTTCTTCGGTGGGGTGCCGGCGGCTACAGTGAACCTCGCATCTTGTGCCTTGGCCCCCCACCCTCTCTATATATAGCGCTGTGTGAAATGGGGGCCCACCAGCCGCAGTTGGGCTGGACGTCCCCGATCAGGACGTGGTCAAGGGGCCTGTCTTGACCCAATGAGATCAATTCTAACCCCTTGATCTCATCTCATCATTCTTTAATTTCTTCTCATCATTTTCAATTTCTTGCTTTCAACCTTCAATTTTCATCTTTCTTACTTTTGTCTCATTTCATTACAAATTAGCATATTGAGCGTGTCTCATCGTCATAGCAATTAGTGCCATTAGACTAACAGCCACAACACACTTCTCTGTTTTGAAACAAAACTCTCTTCTGGGCCGTTTTATTGTCCAAAATCATAGACTATATCATAATCCCGTGTCGACTGTGTGTTCTTTGTACACACTGGGTGGTAAGCCTTTAGTAAGCGGATCCGCAAGTACTTCTTTTCACATAGATGTTCAATACTTCTAGTATGATTTTGGACTTTCTCCTTTACAACGAATACATTCATGTCAATGTGTTTCGCAGCACACTTGACCCGTTGTCATAGGAGCAAAAATACTTAAATGGTTATTGCTGTTGTCAACCATTATCAATTCCGGGTATATGTTCTCTTAACCATTTCGTCTGTCCTCTAAGCCTCATAACATACCATTTCATAACTTTGTTTCATTCATCATATCATAATTGTTTCTCTAGAGCTTTTCCACATTAAAGCTCGAACAACGAGTGTTAGTGTTTGTGGATTTCACTACACATCTTGCTGAACTTTCATCTTTGTATCCAAAACTATTTGAGAGTACTTGATGTTTATTATTCTACACGAGGCTATTAATATTTTCAAGATATTCTTTATTCCAATCCAGTGATTTATATCTGGATTTGACTTCTGCCAAAACATCCCGGATACATGAACTATGTCAGGGTAAGTTCTTATTCAATTCATCAAGCTTCCAACAGCTGAAGCATATAGGACGTCCATTTGATCGATCTCATTTCGGTTCTTCAAAACATTTAAAAAATTTCAAAATTCCATTACCCTTGACTATAAGAACAGGCATACGTTTTCTTTGTATGCATACTTTATTTCTCCATAATCTTTTCTAAGTATGCCTTTATGATAGTTCTAATACCCTCTTCTTCTCTCTCGATGAGTTTCAACTCAAAAGATTATTCATGGAGATTCTTCTTATTGAAATTTGAGGACAAAACTTCTTTTTCTCTATGAGTAGATTAACATCACTGCTAGTAAGTAAGATGTTATCAACATATAGAATTAGGAAGTGAATTTTCCATTCATAAACTTTGCATAACTGCAGTTGTCCTCTGCATTCTCTGTAATACCCAAACTTTCTTATTGATTCATCAACTTCAAATTCTATTTTGTAGAGACTTGCTCTAATCTTCAAATGATTTCTTTAGGCAACATTCTTATGTTTGTTTCCTTCCATGACAAAAGTCCTTTAGGCTATGCCATGTAGATTATTCATATAAATCCTCATTAAGGAATGTCATCTTTACATCTAACCATTGTGACTTTAAATCGTAATGTGCCACTAACATTCATTATAATAGATTTATTCTCTTTGTGTGATTCTTTCATCACAAGTTATGATATATATATTTCTTTGTTCCCTCCAGAGCCACGTTATGTCTTGTAGACCCATTACAGCCTACTGTTTTGGCTCCATTAGGAATTTCTTTTAAATCCCAACATCATTATTATTTATCGATTTCATTTCATCTACCTTTGTTTCTTGCCATTTGGACGAGTGAACGTCTCTCATGGCTTCTACAAAAGAGATGGGATCACCTTTCATTTGAATTTCTTTATCGACATTGACTTCACAGTTATCAAAATAATTGTTTTTCTCATTCTTTGAGACCTACTAGGGCCTCGTGGCACTTCTTTCATATGGGGCTGTTGTTGCTCCTCATTGCCAAGAGGCAATTATTCTATAGGTTTATGTATCACAAGATCCTTGTTTACTTATTCATCTTCATAAAGAGCAAACAGCAGGTGTTGTATATTCATGCAACATCAACAGGGATTGAGCAATTTATTACTTTCAAAACATAGTAGTGGGCATTCAATCCCACTTCTATTCAATTCTTTAGGTATCTACATACCATGCTCCCCCAGATTACTCCATCCTTTATAAGAATGGTGTATCTTCAAATTTTTTATTTGGGTTTAATCTGTCATAACTTCTTACGATGCTTTGAGTACCGTTTTAGTGTCTCTCACTGTGCTATCTTCCTATTGGAACCATAAAAGGTTTAGAAATCTAGCTATTTCTTTACTTAGGGGGTAATATTATTGTGACTATTGTACTCCCTCAACGATCACATTCATCTTTTATAGATCACTCTTCTTCATATCATATTCATCTTTATATCATATTTATCTCTTGTTCATAATGTACATCATGCATCACATTGTCAAAAAAATATAGGGGAGTATCTTTCTTGATTTTCTGTTTCTTTTTTGATTTTCTGTTTCTTAATTGATCTCACAAATCTCCCCCTCGAAATGTGGCAAGACCTTTTCTGCCATAATTTTAAAACTATCCAAAAATTCTTATAAATAAGGAAACTTTTATTACTTACTTCATCCACATGACTACGTCATGCAAATAAAGTTACTTCATAAATCTTTTAGGAGTACACTTTCCTCATCCCACTTCAAAGTCATTCAGTACTTTTGCAAGTCACACTTGCATGTTATTCTTGTCATTTGGTTCATATGAAACTTTCTTTTTCCGCATGCAGGATAAGTTCTGTCGATAAGTTCTGTCAAAATCTCCCCCACCATGTGGGAGAATTCCCTATAAAAGGGATATCAAAACCAGAATTGGCTCTCAGGACATATTCAATTATTAAAATTCAAAAATAAATTCAAACACTCTTTAACACACATACTTAATCTGACGTTGGTTAAATTAAACATGCGTATAACTCATTATATTTCATATCATGATGACTAAAACATAAAGTTATATATAGCATATTATATCACCTATCATGATTCTTAGAATTGAAAATTAAATTATTCTTCATAAAGGAGTACATAAAATGCATTCATTAAACTACACTCTTATTGTACATAAAAGCCATTTCTCAGACTAAACTCTCATTGTTCTATTTTCTTTCTTAGATCAATGCACATGAATCATCCTTTTCTTTCAATCCATCCTTCAAAGAGAACACTGCCCCTTATATGATGGTTTTCTTTAATGCAAAACTTGCACTTTTCATCTTCTGAGTCATAAGTACCCAGCTCATTCTCTTTTCTGCCTTCAAAAGCAGTAAGTTCTTTATCTGAAAACATTCAACAATAATCATCGATAATGCTCATTAAACTTTAGAATCTTTATGTTCTATTCTATAACATCGTTAGGCAGAAATAGAATAAAACAATATTCTTCTATATTAACTCCACATCACCGTTGGGCAGAAATGGAATCAACATATGAAATTCAATTATCTTAGTAAAATATATCTTCTTAAAAATTAAATTCTCCCGTTGGTTCAAATTTAATTAGAGGATAATCATCATTGTTGTAGTGGAACCTCAAAAATTCATTCTTTTCATTTCATGAGCATTTCTTTATCTTTAAATTCTCTTTGAAAAATTGGTCATTGTGATGCAAAATTTTATCAGAGATTAAAACTTTAAATTCAAACTTACAATATTTTCTCTTTCATATTCTAGATCACCGTTGGACAGAAATAGAATAAAACATTATTTTTCTACGTCAATTCTAAAACATCGTTGGGCAGAAATAGAATAAATACATATAAATCGTAAAGCATATCAT
Organism: Bothriochloa decipiens; assembly: GCA_023333625.1. Lineage (NCBI taxonomy): Eukaryota > Viridiplantae > Streptophyta > Magnoliopsida > Poales > Poaceae > Bothriochloa > Bothriochloa decipiens. Next base: position 80,271,527 of record CM041628.1, read on the forward strand.
GATATTGCTATTAAACAACTTTGCTCCATAATTCACTGAATTCTATTAACTTTCTTTAATCAAATTCTCTCATTGGTTCGAATTCAGTCAGAAGGATCATCATCATTGCAGCGGAAACATAAAAACTATCTTTCTAGTTCATTAGCATTTCTTGATGATTGCCATTTCTTTGAGATTTTCCGAAGATCTGAACTTTAAAATTCAAAAAAACCCATAAATGAACTTACAATATTGTTATCATCGACGTTGGTCAGAAAATAACAATATCATAATTTCTCTAAACATAAACTAACTATTTCTCCAATTAAAATATTCTTGTTGATTCCAATTTCAATTAGAGGATAAAATTTCATCATTTAATGAGAAGACAATAAAACTTTTCTTTGCAACGGAAACACTGAAAAAATTCTTGTAAAATAATAATCCTTGATTAGAAGCATTTCTATGTATTTATCTGCTCTCTAAATCACTTATCCTATTGGTTCAAAATTGTATAGAGATAAAATCTTTCAAAACTTAATTCAATTCATAAAAAAATGCTTCTGAAAAAATAGCAAAACTGAAGCTCTTCTTTAAATGTTCATTTGGCCTGTCCAATAAAACAATACTGGCCCGCGGCCCACTTCAATCGCGCCGGCCCGCGGCTGGTCATGCTTGCGCTCTACGCTCGCTTAGCCCAGCAGGCCTGTGGCCCAACATGCGCTGCCGCCCTCCTTTCTTTTTCTTGACAAAGCAGGCTGGCCCACCAGCCAAAATAGCGGCCCACGTCCTACTCGCAGCGACCGCGCAGCGCATTCGCTGCCAGACCACAACCTGGGCCTGGGCTGGGAATTTGACCGCCCTCTTGGGCTCAATTTGGACCGAGCGTTCTTAGGCATTGATCCGAGGGCAACCAGATCTAATGGCGCAGCGTGGCTTTCTTAGCATCAAAACCCCCAGCCGGCCGTCACCCCGAAAACCCTAATTCATTTCTCTTCTTGCCTTCACCCTACTTTCTCAGTGCCGCACCAGCAGCACACGGCGACGGTACCGCTGCCGGCGCGAAGGCATGAGGCCGCCAGATCAAGCTCCAGTTCGACACCTTTTCTTCTTCTTTTCTTTCTCTCTCCCGCATTTCTCGCATGTGCAGCCGCTGTCGTACTCAAGAAGACGACGCCAGAGACGAGCTCGCGACAAAGGAGTTGGCGGCGCTACCGTGGGACAGCTCGCCCGCGAGCGCGCTCGCCCGAGGCTGAGCGCGCCGCCGTCGAGCGGCCATGCGACGGTGCCCAGTTCCTGCGCCCAAGGTGGAGGCCGCGCGGTGGCGTGACCTCGTTGTTCGGTGGTCATGTTCGTGCCGCGCGCCGGCAACATAGGTCACCCCGCGGTGGTGACCGGGCGGCCAAGCCCCCAGGTAGGCTCCCCCGATCTATTCGTTAGGGTTAGGGTTTCTTCGATTTCTTCCCCGATCCGCATCGGATCGCTCGTTTCTTTCTCTTTTTCTTTTCATTTCTTAGCCCAAGCACTAGATCCACATACTAGAAACCGGCTCTGATACCATTGATAGCATTCTAGGATCGTTCTAGGTGTGGATCAGCGGGTACCTCACTTGCAATTAGGGATAAACCGAATAGAACATCACGGTGCACCATCATGGTGATGGTGCACGACTCTGAGGGGGAACAGAGAGAGAGGAGATCGAGTAGTAGTCCATACCGTCGTTGGAGTAGGCTTTGCGGGTTCGTCCATAAAGTCTGCGCACGGGCAGCGACGGTGGGGAAAGATGGCGGTGCAGCGCCGACGTCGGTGGGGCTTCCCGTCGCTAGCAGCGCTTCCCCGATCGGTGGGTTCTTCGGTGGGGTGCCGGCGGCTACAGTGAACCTCACATCTTGTGCCTTGGCCCCCACCCTCTCTATATATAGCGCTGTGTGAAACAGGGGCCCACCTGCCGCAATTGGGCTGGACGTCCCCGATCAGGACATGGTCAAGGGGCCCGTCTTGACCGTTGGGTCAAGATGGATGAGATCAATTCTAACACTCGGCACCCTTGAAAATGGAGGTGGCCGTCTCCTTGGACTTGGCGACCTCATCCTTCGCCTCCAAGCCCGGCAACAGCTCGTAGGTTGCTTCCACCTTCATCAAGCTGCCGCCGTCGGCCGCGGGCTCCACCTTGACGTGTGACGTCACCGTCTCGAGGGTAACGCCGATGCCGCCGCCCTCGATGAGTGTTTGCTTGACCTCGCACTTGTCTATGTCAACGAAGTCGAGCCTCTCCTTCATGAAGCTGAACGGCATGACTGCAACAGCCATCACACGTCATGAGCTAGCTGTTTGGTCGATCGGGCGACAACATGTTGGTTTGGGCATGCCGCGGACACTTACCTGAGGTGAAGTTGAACTGCCTGACGCTGCCAACGCCGCCTTCGCTCTTCTCGGCGTGGGCGCTGGCGACAGCGTGGGAGGCGACTTTGGGCGCCAGAGTGTGCCAATCCAGGACGGCGGCGCGGAACAGGCGCGGCGCGGCCACCGGCGATGCGATCTCGAGGTTCCAGTTGTTGGTGGAGGCCATTACTTCAGTGATCGGTCAATCGACTAAACTGAAGCTGAAGCTAGGTGCAGTGCTGCTGTAGGTAGTTTTAGGGGCTTGCAGCTTCTGCTTGGGTTGCCATGAGAGTGGCGGACTGAGGGCTTTAAATAGGCGGGCTCGCTCGTCTGGAGATGGCGAGCCGGGGTTGGTGGCGTCCGGTGCGGCGATGACGACGAGGCGGCTTTTCCCACTTAGGCGGCTTGGCTTGGCACCGCGCCGCGCTCGTTGCTCGTCGGTCGAGTGACCAATAATGTGGCAGGGGTTGCAGAGACACGCCAGGAAACGTGCTGGCATTGCGTCAACGTTCAACTCCTGAAGGTGCAGAATATGTCGTCGAATGGGCACACCGTTTGCCAGTCATGATCGAAATGATCTAGAATAATGCAGTAGGGCTGGTTTGGGATATGATGAGTTCAAGATAAAAAAAAACATGTCAGCGTGGTGGGTTGGTGTGGCTAGAAAAGAGGAATTATGTGAGCCAAAGCAGGCAGCCACAGCACAAAATGGCAGCCGAGCAGAGCGGTAGTATGTGATGGCTGTCAGTGTTTCAGATATTTAACTGCATGTCTGATTGGACAACATCGATATGCCGTAACTAACATGAATACATTATCAGACTCACTTGCTGATGGTGATGTCACCCTTTCCTTTTTATCTCACCTCCAATGTATCTTTGACAAGAAACATCTTGTAAACAAACCGTTTATATTAATTAAAAACTGTCCTTTTCTCTTTCAATGACCCATATCGCTCTAGTGAGATCTTTTACCGTTCTTGAAGTGGCAACAAGATGTACCACTAAACAAGCATGGGCGGTAAACCAAAAAAAGTACCTTAGGTACTAATAACTTTGATTCCTATCGTACCAAACTCAATTTATATATAGTTTTGATACCTTTTGAGTTTTGGCAAAATTATATAGTTTTGATACCTTACCAAGGATAATAATAAAAAAAACTCATTGCAAATGCCTTCCTATGGCTTTTTTAGACACTTGCTATGATACAAGGACACAACTATTACAATCAACAGGACCTATTTGGCAACCTAGTAATCTCTTACAAATGAAAAATTATGCGCTTGTAATTCCTTGTGCACTGAAATTTCTTATCACCTGTGAACTGTGATGCAAAATCCACGCTGTGCCACGACCATGCCATCCCCTGCTGCTTGCCCTTTGCACGACTGACGGTTCGATGTTAGTCAACAGTTGTGTAAATTAATTAAAGCAGCAAGCAGCACAGATCGAGACCAAAATTACATAGGTGCTAGTAGAGGGAAGAGAAGGAGAATGGAGGGTGGAGGGAGGTAGAGCTCGCCATGACAGAGACCTGAATCGTCGCGGTGCGCGGACAATGACGACTCAAGGAGCAGAGGATGAACCTGGCATCCATCGTATCTATATCTATATTTATATATACTATATATAGTTCATACTCATTAAGCATTTACTTTCTTAAATCTTGCTCCACGTTAAGCCATGTCATCTAGAGTTCTAGCCGTTAGATCAGCATGAATTCCTTCATCTAACCATTCAACTCTTGGCTGCTGCTGCCAACTCTTTGACACCCCCACGGCATTCACCAACACATCGCATGGGCTTCTAAGTTCTAACTGAGAAGAAGGGCAGCTGGGTAGCAGTTCAAGAATCAAGATATGCCACCGTTCTTTCCAGCCGTCCCATTTTCCTACACCTAACTCATGCAGGGCGACTGGTCGTTTCGATTCCTTCACTATCGTGTTTCAGTGGCATTTAAAAGTAGCAGTAACCAGCAGCAAAACTGCCTCCACACTCTACCGCAGAATCTCAAAGGCCCGTTTCTTGGCTTCCCTTCCATCTATGTGTTCGTCTGATTCATCAAGGTATATATATAGTACACAAACTAGCAGGCAAGGTGTTTGCTTCCTTCTGCTACATGAACCTGCAGAGAGGGAGACGACAGGAGAGCACAGCGGGCGTCCAACATTGTTGCATTTTCAGCAATGCTCTATCCACGTAACTCGACTGTAAGACTAATTGTGTAGCTACAATAATCTGCTCTCAACATATGAAGAGTCTCAGATGATTTATTTTCCTATTACGTCATCAAGGTCATCTTCACTGTCCATTTACGCTATGCTTTTTGGACAATAATAAGATCATCACGCAGCCATGCCATGCAACATATCTAGCACTCCAATATTCCAGGCAGCCCAAGGAGCTAGCAACGATTGTCTTTTGAGCCTACGAGAACAATTTTATTTTAGTATTACCTTTTTCTAGGTTTCTTCCATGATAATATATTCCTTTTAATTTTCTATCCCCAGTTAAGTTTAATTGAATCTTTCATTTGTTTCGCCTTTCGAAGTTCAACTCTTATGACTATATACGGTAAGCTAGCATTTTTCACATGGACGAAGAGCTCACAAGAGCTATGCACTTTCACATCCATTGCAATTAATGGAATATGATAATGTTCTCATGGAATAAATCTTTATAAAGCTGACTCAAAAACTGCTACTCAACTACTTCTAACTACCACCGCCAGTCCGCCGGCGATCAACTTCTAATAACTCACGCTACGTGAGCTTCTAATAGTGTTATATGTATCTTATATAATCATTCCAATTTCCTTATTAGTATATACTCAAGTGGTTAAATTATTATTCATCTCTATAACTGTCCAACAAATCCTCCCACAATACGCGAGGAATTCATCTAGTTTTAAGTGTGGGTAAAGGAGACATTATTTTTATCCTGGTGTACGGGCCAATTACAGGTATGAGCCCTTTTATTTCATGGTGCAGCCAAACAGCCTTTTGAGATTGATGTGAAAAATTTGTGGGCTCCAATTTGACACTGGTTCTTGATATCCGGGAGGGCTAGTGGGCTAACTTTAGCTAAGTCCTCAGCTAGTTTTTAGCCAACTAGCTAGCTAATCGCCTAAGGCCACGTACAACGCCGATGCTTAAGGAAGCGCTAATAGGTGATTCTGTATTTTATTTTACTTTTATTGCCAACGTGTACAGGTGGGCAGGCCCTTATCACAGGCATCGGCGCTCATGCAAGCAGCCGGCGCTTGGCCTTTTCACTGCCGGATCCGCTGTCTTTACCGAGTGCACGAAATACTCGGCAAAGGCGTATATACACTCGATAAAGGCTTTGCCGAGTGTCTGTCAAGCTGGTACTCGGCAAAGCCGTGTTGGCAAAGAAAGCCTCGGCAAAGGATTCTTTGCCGAGTGCCAGGTCAGAGGCACTCGACAAAGACTTTGCCGAGTGCCAAACCAGCACTCGGCAAAGAAAACGGCCACGGTCATCTGCCGGCTTCTTTGCCGAGTGCTGAGTTGGCACTCGGCGAAGCTTTTTATTTTTTTATTTCAAAAATTTTTTGCCGAGTGCCACGACTGGCACTCGACAAAGAGCTTTTTTTATTATTTTTAAAAACAGCCTTTGCTGAGTGCTTGGTCTGGCACTCGGCAAAGCTGGTGCGGTTGCCACCTGGTGCCCAGCTTTGCTGAGTGCCAAGCACTCGGCAAAGTTGGGAATTTTTTTCATATGTATCACTGCAGGCAAATCACACACACATATATAAAACATAAATTCACATATATAACACAAATTCACATATATATCACATGCCATCCATAACAAATACATCCAACAAGTTCAACATCCATTAGCAGTCGCAAATCCAACATGTCCAACATAACAATCACAAAGTCTGTCACAAATCCATACAAAGTCCAACAATCACAAAGGCCATCACTTCTCGTGCTGCGACCCACCGTCCCTATGCCCACTAGAGTGTGAAGAGCTCCCAGCTAGCCACGAAGACCACGCGTAGTGTCCTGGCTGCGGCGCCGACTGGTACTGGTACGTCAACCCGGGGTCCAGAGGAGGGCCGCTTGCCCAACTGGAGTGCCCGTGCTGGATAGGCGGAGGAGGGCCGCTTGCCCACCCGGAGGGCCCGTGCTGCGTAGGCCCAGGAGGAACGCCGCCTGGCCACGTGAACTTTGTGAAACGACTTTGATTTCCGCGAAGGGAAATCCACAGTGTCGGAGTGTAATATGACCATTTAAATCACATTACCCGATAACAGTTGAATCTATAATCCATACATCGAACAAAAGAGAGCAAATAGAGGGAGTTACAATAACTTATTACATCGCCACAGGGGCGGAATCAGAGTTCATGCAGCATAACAATAAAAGCTTGAGGTGCGGAAGCTATCTTCTTCTCTCCAACTTGAGCGTAGGCACGAAACCCTCAACCGCTGTACTCCCCAGAAGAGTACTCACTCCTTGAACCTGAAACCAAATTTTCAGTACGATTTGTACTGGCCACACTCCCACCCTATGCATTGCTTTGTGGAAGTGGATGCAAAAATAAGGGTATCTCAAAAGGAACATATAAGGCTGAGGTTTCCTATGAATTGTTCAAGTATATAAAACAAAAGTATAATAAACAAGTTTTAAACACAAACCCATTCCCTTCATCTATCTTCATCCATATCTGTAGCATCATCTCATCTTCCCCAACACCCTCTCAGACTCTGGTCGACAAGCCAACTCCCTCTTGGCTTGCCTCAACGGCCCGCAGCCCTCAAACTGGCTCACGGCCGGAAATCACACTCAGAGGAAGGTAGAACACTCCACTCACTAGTCCGGTGCATGCGAAACATAGGAAAGGTCCATAGCCGAGGATTCGGCATATGTATCGATCGATCAACCATACACTCTGCAGAGGTTTCACTAATCCACCAGATAACCATCATCGATGCACGCGCGCACCTAGGCAGATTCCGGACGCCTACTGCCATAGGCGATGCCACTCTACCATCCAGCACTGGATCACTGGAACTATGAAGAGAGCATGTATCCGCTCCCGAAGAGGATGCCATGCCATGTACCCACTCCCGAAGGGGGTGCCATGATCGTCTCGGTAGGGTGTTAGCTCCATCCCATGCATATACCTTCCTATCACTTCTCGCCTAGCAGTAGAGGCATCGACCTATCCAGCGGTTCGGCCGTCTCCCCCCCATGGAGAGCGAGTGGAAAGCAAGAGATTCCTAGGTCCGGATACCAGCGCAACAGTTCCTAGATTTGACCAAACCGGGATATCTTCATCAGGGTTTATCTTTAACGTGCTACCACGGCACCTTCATCCCGGGCTCCACCTCTCCGAGGATCACACCCAAGGACCACCATCACATCTCAGTTAGCCCGCCACAGGCTCCTCTCATGGGAATATCCAAAACCATTCCCTGGCAAGACTTGCTCCAAAAGCTCGTCGTAGATCCCGGCTCGATCAACTCAACCCTCACCCTACTCCCTGCCGTAAGCTCCACCCTAAACCCGGATACAACATCATCAGCTCACATGTCCATCTGAAACATCAACTCACACATCCAGCCTGGCACCCTCCAGGCCTTCCCCGGGTTCATCACGTCGCATCAAAATGTAAGCGAGTGAAGTATAGAAATATAAGCATAGCAGATAAGCAGGTGGCTATCATAACAGCGGGTAAGCAGGTGATAGTTTACAACAAGGTTGGGCTCATCAAATAAATACTCTATCATGCAGTCCTAGCACAGGCATAGCATTATAGCAACATGAATGTAAAGCACTAGCCATACTATAGTTGTCATGCGTAATAGGATCTACGAGGTTGGATGGTGTGTGGCACCTTCACTGACGTAGCTGTCGGACTTCTCCTGGTAGTCACTGTCGTCAAGATTGTACTCGCTCGAGCCTGTAACGAGATTTAACGGTTGCGAAAGCGACCCCTATAGATTAGCACAAAGAATGAATGCAAAATAGAAGATCCAAATACACTCAAACATAGCCTAGATAGATAGGGCTCGATTTATAGAAAATTTGGATATGTGGATCATAATTTTCTGAGCTCGTATGAATTAGATATGAATTTTCAAAGATTTAACCATTTTCTGAAAAGAAAAAGGGCTCGAGGGCAAGGTCTCGAGGGTACGGTCTCAAGGATACGGTATCGAGGGGCATGGTCTCGAGGGTTACGGTCTCGAGGATATGCTCTCGAGGGGTATGGTCTCGAGGGGTATGCTCTCGAGGGGTACGGTCTCGAGGGGTATGGTCGTGAGGGGTAAGGTCGCGAGGGTAAGGTCTTGAGGTTACGGTCTCGAGGGGTATGGTCTCGAGGGGTATGCTCTCGAGGGGTACGGTCTCGAGGGTACTGTCTCGAGGGTTAGGTCTCGAGGGGGTTACGGGTCTTGAGGGGGTTACGGTCTCGAGGCTTAGGTCTCGAGGGGGGTACGGTCTCGGGGTTTACGGTCTCGAGGGTATGCTCTCGAGGGGTATGGTCTCGAGGGGTATGCTCTCGAGGGGTACGGTCTCGAGGGTACTATCTCGAGGGTTAGGTCTCGAGGGGGTTACGGTCTCGAGGGGGTTACGGTCTCGAGGGTTAGGTCTCGAGGGGGTACGGTCTCGGGGTTTACGGTCTCGAGGGTATGCTCTCGAGGGGTATGGTCGAAGACGGAAAACTGCTCTGCTTCCACAACGGTGCTCGGCCGTTGTCAGCGAGGTTAAACATCCAGCGAGGGGCTGCTCCAGGACTTCGCTAACCCGTGCATCGTCCTCGGGTCGTCAAGGTGGACACGTAGGTGGTCATCAAGTCAGGAGCTTGGTTTCGGCGACGTGCTTTACGGCGGACAGCGGCTCGAGGGTGACGGTGCTCGAGGTGTCAAACTCGAGGGTCGGTTTGTCGAAGGGTCAAACTCGAGGGTCGGTTTATGGAAGGGTCAAACTCGAGGGTCGGTTTGTGGATGGGTCAAACTCGAGGGTCAGCGCATCGAGGTGTCAAACTCGAGGGTCGGTTCGAGCGCGTGATCTGTCTCGGACGAGATCGGCTCGAACGCGGAGTTCCTCCTCGACGATCGGCGGCGGGGAAACCCTCGATTCCTGGTGCCACAAAGGATCTCTGGCACCATTAACCTGCCCATCGGTTTTGGGACTTCACGACGGTCATGTTGACGGGCTTCAGGGCGGCAGCTTTGCTTCCGGTGACGAGCTCTACGGCGGACGGTGGCTCGATGGCGACGGCGCTCGATGTACACTTCACACCGAGTCACTCCTTCTCTAATTGGTGGCGTAGATGGACGGTTGGAGTCACGCAACACCTGCTCGAGGTGCCGGCGGTGACCAAAACACACGGCGGAGTCCACGCGGGCATCAACTCCCACGGCGGAGCTTCGACAGGTCCTCGGTGCACGGCAACGGCACTCCGAGAGGGTCCACAGTCTCCATCTTGCCCACTCGATGCAGCTCATCACGGCGGAGCTTCCCGGCTTCTTCCTGCTCCTCGAGGGTGGTCGATGGTGGCAGGAAACGACGGTGAATGGCGGCGTTCTGGAGCGGCAACGTACTGACACGTCGACGACAAGGTGGTTCGAGTCGGTGCTCGGGCGAGGCAAACGTGGAGCTAGGGTATGCACGGGGTCCGTCTCATCAAGGCGAGCGCGGATCCAGAAACAATGGAGGTCGAGGCTCAACGGAAAGGCGGCTGGGTGATCTCGCCACGGCGGTGCTTGGCGCGCGGCGACGAACTGGGCGGCTTCCGTTCCGGCATCCTCCCGATGCCGTGGTCCAAGAGGCTCGGCTAGTCTCGTGTGTGTGTGCGGGTGTGTCCAGTGAGGTCGGTAGTGACCTAGGCCTATGCGCTCACGGCGGAGCGCCATGGCCAGCAGCACGACGGAGGGTTCGAGAGAGCGGCGATGGCGGTGCTCACCGACGGGTCAAAGAGGATGGAGGTGTGGTACAAGTCCAAGCGGCTCCGGCTCGTGGTACTGCTCCTCCTTCCTACTCCCGACGCAGCAGCGGCGGCTCCGAGTCGACGGTCTTCCTCCCCAACTCCGGCGGCGGCTTCTTCTTCTTCCCCGACTCCTTTCTTCCCCCTTCCTTCAGCTCTTCTCCAATCGAGGCTGGCAAGGTGGAATTGGGCTCCACCAGAGCGGTGGCGGCGGCCTGGGAACCCTAGGGTGCCGGGGTGCTTGCTTTATAGGGCGGACGCGGTGGTAGGTAGCCGACGGACGGTCGATCACGGCTTCTGCTTGATCGAGTGGCCAAGGGATGTCCATGTCAGCAGCTGAGGCTCGATCTGGGTCCAGAGAACAGCGAGAGAGGGCTAGGTAGCGCTGGGTGTCGAAGTTCTGTACAGCGGCAGCGTTCCACTGCGGCGACAGCGCAGGTGCGCGCGCACGGAGAATCTTGCCTGCGGCCGTGGGAACTTTACGCGGGCTGGTCGGTCCAGGTGGCTTGCGGGCGCGCGTCGATGCGGGGCGACACTGGATCGAGCAGTCAAGGCAGGTTGCTTAGGAGCGACGCCGGGGAACAGTGCTGACGCGAGCACGCGCCGCCGGTCGGGTGACCTCAGCGGGCGCGATGACACGTGGGTCCCACTTCGGGGCCCCATCGTCAGCGACTCATCGGCAACGGAGGCTCGGTGCGGCGCGCGGACGCGCGCGGCTCTTGCTGGGCCGTCGGCCTGGTTGGGCCACACAGCGCGGGGTCGAGCGGCGAGCCCAGGCGAGCGCGCGCAGGCCGGGTCGACGGGGCTGCTCGGGCCGGTCTCCTCCTTTTCTTTTCCTTTTTCATTTTCAAATATATTTTTATATATACTTATATATATATGGTGTGCTAAATTTGTGCAACAAAATAGTGAGCATACATGGCCCCAATAATGCTAGGGTATTATTCCCTTAATATTTATTTATCAAAATAAATATTATGTTGCCATTTTTAATAACCAACACATAAACCAAATAAAAATCCAAATCACTCTTTTTAATGCAACATGATGATTGAACAATTGAAACATTAAAATATAACATGTGAACATAGAGCATAGTTATGAGATGTTAATTAATTTGCAACATATGAATGCCATGCATGACATGCTAGGGTTGATGCATATGTAAGGGGTAGATGATGAAATGTCGCACCACATCATTCAGGGTTTTGTCGAAAAAATTTTGTAGTTCGAATTTTCGGGTTGTTACACTGTGGTTGAGGGACAACCGGGCCAACCGGCCACCCATGGCCTAGAGAAGGGCCATGTGGAGAAGTCAGGTTTGTACCCGCCGACTGTGGCTGCACAAAGAAGCGATCTCATTAGTACCTGCAGGATGGGCGCACAAGCCAAAACAATAGACAAACATATATTCTCACCGGAGTCCCTATAGGGCAAGGAGCAGGGGGTGGAGCGAACATCGAGGGAGGCAACGGAGGCAGGATGACACCAGGGATCTGAAGGGACTGAAAGAAGCCGGCAAAGTCCTGCATCTGACACGCCGAGTGGTGCCGGACAGCCTCTATCTCGCGCGCTAACTGCTCCCTCTGACGCGCCAGCTCCTGCCGATGGGTCTCCTGCGCGGCTGCCGGTTGGGCCCGCAACTCGGCCAGCTCGGACTGCAATATTACACCCGTGATGTTTAAACAATACAAAAGAAAAGTACATATGTAAAACCAATGAACGACTAAAACTATAGTTACCTGAACCGCAGCCAATATCTGCGTGGAGCTCGGCTGCCGAGGTCGTATGGGGACGTCGGAGGAGGTCGTGCTGTCTGATCGAACCTGGCAAAGGGTGGGAACGGTGGCCGGGTCGATTACGTTATGGGCAATATAGTACCGGCCGTGCTGCTTCCCTCCTCCCGTCCTCATTAGGATGTATGTACCCAGAGGCTCGGTGGCCGAATCGAAGGTCTCACCATGGCGCTTGCGAGCTGCCACGGTGTACTCGACCATCTTCTCTTAGGCGTTCGGGCTAGTGTACGCGTCAGCCCCCTCCGCCGGGTTATAGATTTTGTCCGGATTTGTCGCTTTGTCCTTATGAGATAGGGCGTACCCCGTGAACTCGTTGATCATCTGGCCACCATGCGACTGGGACTGTAAGAAAAACACAAGGATGATTACACGTAACGAGAATAAAGTTCTAGAATAAATAAATAAATAGATAGATAGATAAATAAATAAATAAATAAATCAGCAGAAGCGTACTCATGTGTCCATGAACCCTGAGAGGGGGTGGCTCCCTTGGTGGTGTGCCGGCCCTGGCATCGCATGTGGAGATGTCAGGGTTTTAGACATCCGACGTCGCACTTGCTCCAAAATTTTTTTAAATTTTTATCATAGCTTCTACATGCGATAACATGACACCTTGACAAGTTTCGTGATTTTTGGACTTCGGTTGTATTTTATATAATTAAAAACACTTCTACCGCACCTTGATGGTCATGTTTCATGGACAAGGCGTTCAAACTTTTGAGTGAGTTTATGGACATGACCTCTAATACACTCTCCAAATGAATATCATTTTTTAAGTGGCAACGTTTTATTATTTTATGCACCTGCAGTTCAAATTTAGATTATGCGAAAAAATTTAAGTAAATAAAATAAATGAAGAAAATATAGCAAAATATCATTAAAAGGACCCAAATTCGAATATGTGCTTGTAAACAATATACTTAGACCACAGAAAAAGTTTGAATTCAAAATTCAAAAAAAAGAAAACTTTGCCGAGTGCCACCTTTGGCACTCGGCAAATAGGCTCTTTGCCGAGTGCCGTGGACGTGGCACTCGGCAAAGGAGACTGATTTGCCGAGTGCCCATCTTGGACTCGGCAAAGAATGCCGGCCTGGGCCCAATAGCCGGCCACGTGGCTCTTTGCCGAGTGCCCAACGGAGGGGCTCTCGGCAAAGGGGATGGCGACGGACGCTGTTTACCTCAGGCACTCTTTGTCGAGGGCCCTTCTTTGCCTAGTGTAGAGCACTCGACAAAGATTGTCTTTGCCAAGTGCCTGGCTTCGCCGAGAGCCCGGCACTCGGCAAAGATATCTTTGCCGAGTGCTCCATCTGGCACTCAACAAAGAGTGTCTTTGCCTGCAAAGAGTGGGGCACTCGGCAGAGCCGCAGTTTTCCGTAGTGTTTTATAGTATAAAAGTGACGGTTTTAAGGATGGATTACCATATTAGCATCTAACTTTGGCCTTTGTCCATTGTAGGTTAAGGCTCTTACACTTTGCTTGATCATATAAGCGCTCATGGATTGTACATGGCCTATTCATAAGCTTATTTAGACTGTTTTTTAGCCCCAACTAATAATTAGCCATGCATCCAAACAGGACTAAAACCCAAGTAGAACAATAGAAGAGAACAATTGTAATCTTCGTGTATGATTCCTCAAATGTCTCCACCCGCGACTCCCCCTCTCCCCTGACGTCCCCTCTCCCACATGTGCAAGTCCCGCCCCGCCCCCCACCACCACTACTAGAGGATAGACCTTTTATCTTTGGCTTTAGTCTCGGTCAGATTCAGGTCTACGACTAATGGACGAATGAATTTCCGTTGGAAAGTCCCGGCCCCCCTCCCCCTCCCCCTCCCCGCGCTCCTCTCCATCACGGACGAACACCATGGCAGGGCGCCGGCCGCCAGGCCGTCGGACACCAGTCTAGGCCTGCCGTTAAGTATTATCCCCATCACTAATGGTAATTGTAGCCGATTTTTGATGGCATCGAGTATATTTTTCCCTGACTGATGCCTCTGCTTCCACATTCGCCGGACACGACAACACTATAGAACCTTTTCGTCGCCGGTGCCCCTCCTGTACAAGTGGTATAAGGCCAGTCTAAATGAAGAATTTCATGTCCTAGTTTCTAACATATTATATTTAGAAATAGTATAAATGAGTTTTATCTCCATAAAACTCTCTAGTCCATAAAACTTTAATCATCTTTCTCTTCATTAATACAATATCATGTCAACATATCTAATGTACATGAAACTCGACGAAACCTCAGTTGAGACTGGCCTAAAATGGTTCACTAATAATTGGACCTCAGGAAGCTACGCCGTTGTTGATTCCAATATTTTTTGATTTATTTTCTCTGTTTGGCTAGATGGACCTTATTTTCTCTGTTTGGTCAGATGGACTAGCAGTAGCTATTCCTACTAAGGTAATTATCTATCTCTCTTATAACGGATTCTTCTAACAAAGGAATACTGGTCTATCTTTTTTTTTACTATAATTAAGCTTACACGTAAGCGAGTAATAATTAATTCTCAGCAACAGTTGCAGCTTGAAAGGCTGATGCCTTGGGAAACCAGCTCAGAAATTTATGGTGCAGATAACGTTTGTGACCACAAGATTGATAGTGTTTATATCTTATAATAAATTTTACTAGCGGTGATTGATGGTGGACTGACTTGTTCTACCGATAGTCTGCAAAATTGCAAATTACATAAGCGTATGCAGATTTGGTCACAATGATTGGTATAAGCAATTCCTTTAGCTAATTTATTTATAGCTCGCCGCACAGACATCATTAGGACAAGTATTATAAGGGTGATTCAGCTGACTAAATACATGCTATGTACTTTCTCCATCCCAAATTATAAGTCGTTTGACTTTTTTGATATTCTAAGTTTGACCGCTCGTTTTATTCAAAAATTTGTACAAATATAGTTAAATCTAAGACATTTTTGAAGAAATTTGATTAACAAAGTAAGCCATGATAAAAGAAATGATATTTTACATAAATTTTTGAATAATGCGCATGGTCAAACTTTGCGTTAAAAAATTAAATGACTTACAATTTAGGACGGAGAAAGTAGAAAAAGAAGCATGATGTGACAGAGAGAGAATAAAAGCCGACGCTAAACTCTCTGACCGACCGGATAAATGACACCGCCGTTCCCAGCTACCCCTCTGTCCCATGAAGTTTGACGTTTTTGACTTTTAAATTTTACGTTTGATCATCCGTCTTATTTAAAATATTATGCAAACAATAAAATAAATTAATAAATATTTAAGTATTTTTATTGAGAAAAGAAGTCTTAACAAAATAAATTACATTTGTAAATTTTTTTAAATAAGACAAATGATAACAAGATGGCATGGAAATCAGTGTGATAAACTTAATGGGACGGAGGGAGTAGGGCTTGCTCACACATCCACCTTCTTCTCCTGATATACATTAAATCCTTCTTGATACAGCCGACCTTGTCTTAGCCAGGTTGTTAATTATATGTTCAGGCTATTTATTACTTGCTGCGTATGACATGGCATACGGACTCAGCCAATAGTTGCTCTTATCAAGAGTCAAATTTTCTCCATTTGATTGGCCAAATATTGGAGCTGTTTTGATCTGATGTCACTAGGCTGCTTAGATTTGACTATTTGAGTAATGCTGACCGAATATTTCCATATCGTAATAATGTCATTGTTCAGCCAAGTTTGAATTAGACCGCGTAAAAAAATATTATTTTATGTTATCTGGGCGGGGCCACTGTAATTCTGAAAAATCTCCTGGTTGAAAATGTCTACAGGACGGTCTTCCAAGGAACGGACTCAGATCATGTTTATGATATTGTCCAGATTAGTCTGATGCTATATCATCGCCTTCTCTTTTTCTTTTTGTAATTTAATTTGGTTGTTCTAGTTTGCATATATTTCAATTTTAATTTGCATATTGCAGCGTTAGCACATTGAATATTTTTACACCTAGCTAGTTGATAGTTTGCACTGAATATTTTCTCGTATATCTCTAGCAGACCACAATAATATTTTTCATATGATCTCTGTCCAAACTCTTGCCACTAGAGATATTTACAGGATGAATAAAAAGAGGTGTATTTACATGATTATAGTATAATAATAATCATCTGGTGCTGGGGTATTTAAATGGTCAGAAATGATGTTATCTTCAGGAATAAATCACCAACAGTTCAAGCTTGCAAGAGGTGTATTCAAGAAGAGGCTTCTCTGCTACTACACAGAACAAAAGCTAGAATAACTCCTTTACTGATCAACTCAAATTTGTAAGCCTATGGGCTTTCTTTCTCTCTTTTGCTGTACCCTGATCCTCCCCAGCCCTTTCCCCTGCTTTGCTTTTTTCCTCTTGCTTTGTAATTTAGCCTTGTACCTTGTTTAACCTTTTATTTAATAAAATTACAGTTGGAGCCCCTGGCTCCTCCTGATTCCTTAAAAAAAGTATAATAATAATAATAATTGTATGTATGATGGTAAACTGAGAAAGCAAACAGCGAAACCTTTGCTTAATTCGGAGATTGGAGCGTGGTTCTTTAGCTGCAGTTTGGTTCTATCTGATAAGACTTCTCTCTGGCTTCGGCTCCTCCGGAGGAGCTCTGTCAGATTTTTTATAGAAGCAATTTTGGAGTAAAAATAAAGTTTGAAGAGCTCTGCCATCATAAGCAGCCATAGTTATTTTTGAAGGAGTATAAATTGTGGTTCCTCCAAAACTATCTCTTTAGAAGAGCTCTGCCAAACACTCCTAAGCAGTGCTTGTTCTTTAAACGGATTGTTTTGGTTCCCTTTGGTTGTACCCATTCAGCTGTGACTATGAATGCGGAAGACTGGAATACATTTGTTCCTTATAATTACAAAAAGAGAGACATATGCAAGTAGTCAGGACGCTCACACGATAATTCTCTTTTAATCACATCAACCCACCTGAAGGCTTACAAGCTTTTTGATCAGGAAGCTCATCATCCCCAATCCAGAACTTCTAGTCTAGATCACTTCGCTCACGCAAAACGGTGTGCCAATTCGACGCCATATTCTAGAACGTTGACGGAACGAGAGAATGGCAGTACGTTTCCTGACGTGTCTCTGCAAACCTGACCTGGACCGACGACCGACTGTGCCGTGGCAAGCCAACCCAAGTGGAAAAAGCCGACGACCCCCGGGGCGCCTCATCCTCACCAGACGCCACACCCCGCCATAACCGCCTATTTAAAGCCCTCAGTCCGCCACTCTCATGGCAACCCAAGCAGAAGCTGCAAGCCCCTAAAACCACCTACAGCAGCACTGCACCTAAGCAGTTCCAGCTTCAGCTTCAGTTTAGTCGATCGACCGATCACTGAAGTAATGGTCTCCACCAACAGCATTACCCTTGAGATCGCATCGCCGGTGGCCGCGCCGCGCCTGTTCCGCGCCGCCGTGCTGGACTGGCACAACCTGGCGCCCAAGGTCGCCTCCCACGTCGTCGCCAGCGCCAACGCTGTGGAGAGCGAAGGCGGCGTTGGCAGCGTCAGACAGTTCAACTTCACCTCAGGTAAGTGTCCGCTGCATGCCCAAACCAACAGGTGTCGCCGATCGATCAAACAGCTAGCTCGTGACGCGTGATCGCTGCTGCAGTCATGCCGTTCAGCTTTATGAAGGAGAGGCTCGACTTCGTAGACATAGACAAGTGCGAGGTCAAGCAAACACTCATGGAGGGCGGCGGCATCGGCGTTACCATCGAGACGGCGACGTCGCACATCAAGGTGGAGCCCACGGCCGACGGCGGCAGCGTGGTGAAGGTGGAAGCGACCTACAAGCTGCTGCCGGGCGTGGAAGCGAAGGACGAGATCGCCAAATCCAAGGAGACGGTCACCAACATTTTCAAGGGTGCCGAGGCCTACCTCGTCGCCAACCCCGACGCCTACAACTAAACCAGTGGATTGGGAGGTGATTCCCCTTCCCGGCCAGCCTTATACAAGTTTTATATATTGGGTTTTCTTTCCTTTTTCTTTCTTATACAAAATAAATAAAGCTGCTCTAAGCAGTGTATGGTGTATGGATTTAAAAGATGTTATATATGAGTGGTATCTCGTATATTTGTATATATGATGCTGTTGTTGTGTGATTATGTATACCCTCATGGTTTTCTGTGTGGGAAGAAAAATGCCATTCTGTTTTGGAATACTATGCAAGTTTGACTCAATTTTTCTGAGTTTAGACAAAAGTGATGCTCAACGGCAGCCTGAACGGTCAAATCCTTATCAACCGAGCTTGCTATTTTTTTAAGGAAATGGCAGGAGCTTTGCTCAATCATGTAAGGAGAAGTTTGCCTCTGCTATACGACTAGACTAGTATACTGTCCGTGCTAAAAAAATATGATTTGGGCCAGTTCTAGTGATCCAATAATTAATTGATATCATTATCAAAAATATAATTAATTGATATACCATAAAAATCAATCTACCAACTAGTAAAGAGTCGTATCTAACAAAAATATTAATTGATCAATGCAGGGGTGCCCAAATACTAACTTTGATGACAAAATACTGGTATTGCTAACTATTTGCTTCAATTTCCATTCTTCTCGATTTAGAAGGGCTACTGCCCTTCCTCAAATTTGAAAATATGTTCAATAATAGCGGAAAGTTTTTTTTGGCAAAAGCCAATGCTTTTATCCTAAGGCTTCTTCCATGTAATCAAACTTTTAACCCTTAACATTATACTACCTATAGGCAGTGTAAGACAGATGACAAGAACAACATGATGGAATCTATGAGTCGGGATCACATAGAAAAAAAAAAAGGGCTTGGGCGCAGAGGGAGGTAAGCTGGGCTCAGGCGTAGCCGTGCCGGGCGCAGATGGGCGCTACGGCAGCGACATCGACGTCGTCGACGTTGAAGGCGGCGATGGAGGAGCCACATTCGTTTGGCTGGGGTTGCTCCAGCAGTGCCGGACAGGACTACCGTCACTACTGATCCAGGCCGGACATGGTGAGCTGAAGGACGCCACGGTCCTCGTTGAGCTCGACCTGCTGACAATCATGCCGCACACGGACACCACGATTGATCGAGACATCACGGAGGACCTAATACTGGTGGAGGTCGCGGCTTCGCTGGCTAGCAGTAGATTTGTCTTGTGGCCTATGCCGGTCACCCAGCTGGAGGACGTGGCCCCGGCCGTGGTCACTTGTGCTTGCATGCATACACCGTTCCAGCATGCCAACTTGACACCGTGGACACCACCACTGCGCCCTGCCTTGCCCCTGGTGTCACCTCAGTAGGGCCAGTCACAGGTCACATCAAAGTCGTTAGTGTTCAATAACCCCTCGGGTGTTGATGTGCCCACAGTGGGCGAAGAGGGCTACCCACTAGGCTTCGGTTTGGTGCAGCCGAACCCAAGTATACCACCTGGGGACAACCACCAGACAATTGACGATGATGCCTCTTTCGAGCACTGCCTTGACAACTTCCCTAAGTGAGTCGTGTGTAAGAGGGACTCTCCGCTAATTCGTGAGCCTCCAAAGCAAGCACCTGCTAAGCCGGTGATGTCGTGGAAAAGCAAGCGGTTGGCGACTCAGCCCATCTCTCGAGTACCGGCTTTCGAGCGAGAGGTGAGGTGTTGATCATGCAGCGTACATATGAGCTTCACCATGGGTCCATCAACATTGTCTGCTTCGGAGGTGGAGGCCTATTAAAGGCTCTTCGGTGGCGACCTGACAGCGTCTGAAGCCGAAGCAATGGACGAACTCTTCCCGACTGTGTTATATTAAATCTAGAGGTCTCTTACTAGGATGGTCTAGGTATGACTGTGTTAGGATGACTTCTTTAGGCGCTCGATAGAAGCGTGTTGTTTGATTGTTTAAACTCATCTACTTAATTCAATGATACACGAAGCAGCTTTTGCGTATTCGAGAACACATCTAGTACTTGAGTAAAAGCTAAGGTTTTTTTTTTTCAATTTTTGCTTAGTTGAGCTCGTGCTTTTAGAAGACCCAGTCCTGCATGCATTTTCAAGAGAATTGTTTCAGAATTGTATAAGTGGCCATGCCTAGAGAACAATGCAAAAAGTAATATTTTCACATGGTCTAATTCAAACATGTCTAAACAATTGCATTATTGCAAATATAAACATAGAGTAGTGCATGCCTGGTGACATCAGATCATAATTCATAATAGCTCAAATATTTGGTCAATAGCATGGAGAAAATCATTATTGGACTGCAAGGTCATAGCATTGCTGACTTGATAATGATGTCGTTGCTGTTGCTATAAATAATTTACCTAAAGGAACTAGGAAGTGCTGACTTTGTGACGACTTGAACAAACCTACGTACGCTAGCTTATGGAATTTTGCGGACTATAGGTGGAACAAGTCAGTCCACCATCAATCACAACTTTTCTCCTTTATATCTAAAAAAATCTAAAACTTTCCTCTACTATCTTACTTTACCAAATAAAAAATATTACCTCCTAAAAAGTAATATATGTTATTAACCATCTGATCTAATTAAATAAACAACTCATAGTTATTTGGGCGTACACCAAAACCTATATGATATAAACACTACCAATCTTGTGGTTACTGAATATTTTGGCACCCAACTAGAGATATTTACGGGATGAATAAAAAGAGGTTTACCATCTACCTGATCAATTGTCGTACCTGGATATGTAAGCTTTCAGAGTTCAATTTTAAGTCAACATGAACCTTTGTTGCTAACATGATACTTTTACTCTTAACTTTTTGGTAAATATGAAGGTCTATTGCTAACATGATACTATTAGTCCTTAAACTGAGTAATTAGTTGTTATTAGCTATTATATATAATGAGTTGATTTATTCTCGTCTCATCCATCCTTATCTATCCAACCAAATAAAAAAAATGCCTCGTCCAACCCATACAACCCATCCAAGCAAGCAGACATCATAGATAGACATATCCTAAAATTCATACATAACCATATCTTATACAACTTTGTCCTGCACAGGATTTTTTTAATTTTAATCCTTTTTAAACAATATTTTGAAAATAACCGCACCTAAAAAATATTTGCACATCTTATCCCATTTGATCGCGCCAACGACCATGGCACGACCAAATAACGTTGCCGCGCCACATGCATTGGCGTGACAAGATATGACACTTTGGACGCCATTTTCGACATGGAAAAGCTTGCCGCGACATTATTGTCTTGTCGCGCCACCAGGAATTGCGCAACAAGACTCAATTTTTAAAAAATCATAACTTTCCAATACTAAGTCGGATGAAGATGAGTTCTATACAAAAATTGTAGCCCTCGACAAGACTTACAACTCTCTAGTTTTGAGTTTTTTGTTCGAAGAAGTTAAAAGGCACAAAACATTATATAAGGTTTCAGCACCAAAATAATCATGTATTAGCGCTTGTCGTATCATAAAAATAATATTTATTTGTATGAATTCAAATGCAAATATTTTTATATAAAGATTGTAGCTATCAATAAGAACTACTGTGTTGTAATTCTAAGTTTTTACATTTGAGGTCGTTAAAAGTTCAACAAAATAATATAAGGCTTCAGCATGAATATTCTTATAAAGTCTTATATTGTTTTCTTGAGATTTTTAACGACGGCAAATGTAAAAACTCAAAACTACAACATAGTAGGTCTCAGTTAGAGATACAATCTTTATATAAAAATTATTTTCATTTGAATCCATACAACAAAGATATTACTTTTATGATGCGACAAGCGCTAATACGTGATTGTTTTGATGCTAAAACATTATATAATTCTTTTAAACCTTTTAACATCTTCAAATAAAAAACTCAAGACCAGAGAATTATAGACCTTGTTGAGAGCTATAATTTTCGTATAGAAACCATCTTCACCCGACGTAGTGTTGATAAGTTATGACTTTTTAAAAATTGAGTCTTGTCGCGCCATTTCTGATGACGCGACGAGACAGTACTGTGGCACCACATGCAATAGCGCGATAAGCTTTTCCACGTCGAAAACGGCATCCAAAGTGTTCTATCTTGTCATGCCAATGCATGTGGCGTGACAACGTTGTTTGATCGCGCCATGAGCGTTGGCGCGACAAAAAGGATATGAGATGCAAATATTTTTGTGGCTATGGTTATTTTTAGAATATTATTTAAAAAAGAATTAAAATTAAGAAAAAATCCCCTCCACAAATAGGGTCGTAACTCGTAACTAACTTTTGACCAGTTTGTTGTTAAAAAAAAGAGTCAGACTAAGCAATCCCTATTGACTGTCGCGTAAGGAAAGGAGGTAAAGGAGAGTGGGCACAACTTCAAAGTGGCTTCAAAATAGACCAGACCCTTTCAAAATAGAAAAAGTAATCTTAACCCCCTGAACAATCAGCTGATGTCTAACCTACACATCAAACTATGAAACGGTCCGTTTTACACCCTGAATTTTTTAAAACCGTTCAAACTACACCCCAGAGCGGTTTTGGACGACGGTTTTGCTACAGTAACCATGGTTTTGCTACAGTGACGTCGGTTCTGACTTTTTCTTTTTTTATTTATTTTCGCTGAATTTTGAAAAATTATAGTAAATTACAGAAAAATCATAAAATAGAAAATCTAATTTTATTGGACTCCACATGAGTAGATCTACACAATGAATATATAATATAGTATGATTTAGTATAAATATTTTTGGTAGCTTTAAATTAGTTAGAAAATTAAATTTTGTCTATAATTAATTGGAATAATTCATACCGGTAGCTTTTATGGTAAAAATGTGATGAATTTTTTATGGTAGACAAATTGTTATATGCTTGAAATGTAGTAAAAATTTCATACTAATTGGATCATGTATAACTTAGTTATAGATTTATTTATATTTAACAAGCATAAATCTAATTAAATCTATAACTAAGTTATATATGATCCAATGAGTATGAAATTTTTACTATAGTTTAAGCATATAATAATAACCCTACCATAAAAACTTTACCACAATTGAACCATAAAAGCGACAGCTATGAATTATTTTAATTATTTATGAACAAAATTTGAGTTTCTAACTAATTTAAAGCTATAGAAAAAAATTATACTAAAGCATACCATATTATATATTCATTGTGTAGACCTACTCATGTGGAGTTCAACAAAATTAGTTTTTCTATTTTATGATTTTTCTATGATTTACTATGATTTTTTAAAGCTTCAGCGAAAATAAATAGAAAAAGTCAAAACCGCAGTCACTGTAGCAAATCCATAGTTACTGTAGAAAACCCGCTATCCAAAACCGCTACAGGGTTTAATTTGAACGGTTTTAGAAAGTTTAGGGCGTAAAACAGATGGTATCATAGTTTGGGGTGTAGGTTAGAAACCAGCTGATAGTTCAGGGGTTAAGTAGACTTTTTCGTGTCAAAATCCAGTGCAAGTGTGCAACCATTCAACGTTGCCTATAGTTTACAAACTTGACCAAAATCAGGCTTGACTATTTGTACCACATTGATATTTCTCATATGAGCTCTGTCCATACTCTCGCCACTGGAGATATTTACACGATAAATAAAAAGAGGTATACTTACATTGAGAAATCGAACAACAAAAGTTTTGATTAATTTCAGAGATTGGAGCGTTGCTGTTTAACTGAAGTTTGATTCTGTTTTGTACCGGACCCAGCTTCTCTGGAGGAGCTCTCTCAAACGCTTTGTAGGAACCGTTTTTTATAATAAAAATACGGTAATGCTGGGCTTCTAGGTCGGATGTGTCAAGCTCGCACTCGACCATCCGCACCGTCCCCACCCTATCTCTATCTGCCGCTCGCCCACTCACTCCCCTCTCTCCCCTCCCCTCCCCACAAAGCGGTTGTCTTCTACCTCTGGCTCCCCCATCTCTCTCTCTCTCCCTCTGACGACCGGCGCGATGGCGGCGAGCTCCTCTCCTTCCCCCACACCCCAGCTCCTCCCCAAGCCCCTAACGCCTCGCCGTCTCCATCGCACCCGCACCGCACGTCGCCACGGTGGTGGCGACGCCGGATTCGGCCCAGGTAGGTCTCCTCCTCCTCTATCCTCTCTCCTCTCCCCTCCTCCTCCAAATCCGGCGAGCTCACCTCCCACCTCCACCTTCTCCTCCCGGGACAGAAACGTCTGGCCGATCTGGGGGGAGGAAGGGAAGACATGTGGTGGGGATTAGGCGGCCGGCTTAGGGAGCCCTGGCGGCGGGGGAGGCGGCCGGGCTAGGCCTAGGGCGGGGGCGAAGTCGCCAGGGTTGAAGAAGACAACGACGAGGGCGCCGGATGTAACACCCACAATGTTAGGCTTAACAAATCTTGCATAACATTGCATAAGCATCTCATTTTGCATATTTGAGTTGGGTGATGCTTGCTTTTATATTTCCAATAAATGGTTAATTGAAATTTCAAAACCTTTTTAGAAAATATTATTTGCATTGCTCCTCTTAAGTTGGACCTTTAATATGTTTTGTAGAGAAAATAATTTGGGACAAAAAGTCTATTTTCACCCAATCATGAAAATGCTTTTTAGTCACTCAAAAATGGCAAAAACAGGGTCTATGTATTAATATTTATTAATTTTATAATTTGAATCTGAGCCAAATTTGTATTTTTCAAAAATATACTGAATTAGCAAAAATTTCTATATAAGAAATGTTCCACTCTTTTCGAAGGGCGGCCCTGGTGTAAGCGGCAGAGCTTTACCGCCTGTGACCAAGAGGTCCAGGGTTCAATCCCCAGCCTCTGCACATTTGTGCAGGGATGGTTGCTGGCTATTTTCCCTTCCCCAGACCCCGCAGTGCAGGAGCCTACGGCACTGGGTACTTCCTTTTTTTTAAATGTTCCTCTCTTCGAATGGAGCAGCTTTCATATTTTGAGTTTTTTCAAATTCGCAACCGTTTGCAAAATACAGAGAGTAAAAATTTCAGCTCATTTCAAAAGCAGTGGTACCCACCTGGCCCCACCCGTCAGCCTATCTCCTTCAGCCCTTGTCTCCTTCCTCTCGCTGCACCGCGTAGAGCTGCAGCGCTGTGCCATGGCCGCAGCGCCCCCGCTGCCGCTTGCCCGCACGCTACATCAGCGCCAGCACTCGCACTTGATGGCACACGCGCGCCCGCGTCCGGTCGCCCGAGCCACGCGCAGCTTTGCCCACTGGGCCGACGCGCCGAGCCGCTCGCCCCGCCACACGCTCCGCCGGCCATCGCACCGCGCAACACGCCAACGCCTTGCACCACCAGCTACCACGACGCGACAAAACGGGCACTTGAGCACCCACGCGCGTCTGCCCACTCTTTTCCCCTCGCTTCCCCGCTGCATTGCTTCCCCGCTGCCACTCGGCCCGACCCTTGCGCCCTCCATGCCCGAATTGATGAGCCGAACACCCTTATCTACTCTCCTCCACCCCCATTCGCTCCCTCCCTGCTTAATTTCCTTCATTTTCTACCCCGCGTAGCACTCGGCCACGAAGTCCGCCATGGCCATGCCCGAGCCCGCCGCCGCCTAACTCTCTCCCCCGCCACTCATTTTCCAATCTGAGGGCACCAGCTTGCTTTTCATCACCTCCTCCACCTTCGTGACCATCTCCCGCACCCGATTGCTCAAGGTAGGGGCCTAATTTGGCCGTCCCCTTTCCTCCGTGCACCACTACCGCCATGGCCGCCGGAGTGGTTCGCCGTGGCCACGCCTCTCCTGACCCGCTCTGCCCTACCTCTTGCCCATTCTAGTGTCCCTAGGGTTAGGAGATGCTCGTCGTGGAGTTAATGATGCCAATTGCGGCCTCGCGCGGCCTTCCCGCCGTCAGAGCTTGACGTCGTCCGCCGCCACACGCCGTCGCTGTAGCTCCGAGCCGCTAGAGCTTGCACTTCCTCAACCTTTAGACGGGCGCCGTCATGCTGAGTCGATTGGTACCAGGCTCGTCGCCAGAGAACCTCGCCGCCGGCGAGTTCGCCGCCGATCAGCGGTACCCCGTTCCCGGTCGGCTGACCGGTGGGCGAGGTTTGACCGTGGGCCCCGTTTGTCGGTGCCCCGGGCGCATCGGCCTTTGGGTACATGGCCCGGGTGCGCGAAGCAGAGTAGGTCCGTGTGTCAGTCACAGCGGGTAAATGCCGGGGTACGCGTAGCATTTTCGATATGTGAGTTTTTGAAAAATAATTTTTCAGAATATATGGTAAATCTTTGGAAAATCATAACTCTTTCATTTTAAGTCCAAATGAGATGGTTCAACTTGCAATATTTTTCTTATGAGGAGTACTATGCATGAAAAATATGAATTGACCTTTTTGAAATACCTTGTTGTATAGTTTTATTTAAGCCTATTAAATGAATAAATCTTTAGAAATGCAGAACTAATTCTAGGTTTATCTTAAAAATGTGATTCTTGTTTTGTTGCTCTAGCTAGGATGTGCTGGATCTATGAAAAATGTTAGTTGGCTATGTCATGTGTAAAAGTTGCTCTGTCTTTTTAGGGTGCTAGTTTTGCTAAGGGATTAAGAAATTCATAATTAAATAATTAAGTAAGATAATTGCTTGATAATTTTTTAGGGTGTTTTAGGGCTAAACAGAAGATATCTATGCTATGAAATATTATTTGACATGTTTCACTGTATAAAGTATTTTATGCCCAATTATTGTTACTACCTTGTGAATTTTGTGTAGAGTGAAATACTTACTGTTTTAACTTTAAAATTTCACAATAGGCTTAAGCTTCTATAATTTTTGTAGATTTTTTTGAATAGTATAAAAAGATGTTCCAGTTCTGCCCTAGTTTAATTAGGTGTTTAATTAGGGTTTGTGTTGTTATTTCATGTAATTGCGATGCTCTGTTTGTTTGTTATTTAAGATAATTGCTGGTGGGTTGCTGAAAACTAATTTTGGGTTTTTCTAAGTAGTACTGACATAACAAGTGCATTCTATTATCTGCCACATCGTCATGCATACATTCATAACATACATCATGCCTGCTATAATGCATTCATGGTATTCATATGCACCGATGCATCATACAGGTTTACCGACGGACCTTACGCCAGTAGTTCAGGAGGAGCCGGAAGGAGAAGGACAGCAGGGAGCAGTGCTGCAGGAGGCGACAGAGGACGAGGACCTAGACGCTAACCTGCCAGAGTGCCCTGACCATCAACCCAACTGCTTTGAGAAAGGCATGCCCCGGAGCATTCCTCCGTATAGTTTTACAAATAACTTAATTTGCGTCCTTTATTGTTTATGATGCATTAAGTTTATAGGCATTGATCGATACCGTTGATGCATTATGATTACCCTTGTCCACCTGATTTACCCAAACACCCTATTAAGTACAGGTTTGTTTATATGCTTAGCCCTGCTTGATTAGACCGGTAGAAGTTGGGTGATTCCCTGTCATTCACGAGTTATAGGTGGTGACTCATATTGGTGAGCTATATTGTTGTTTTGGGAATAACCATGAGGAGTAATAAATCGAGACCGAGCGGGATTGGTGTTGTGGACAGAACTAAAGGTTCTGTGTGGTTTTATCCCATCTATGTCGAACTAGGGCCCCGTCCGATGTCACGGCCCTCACGGCATGTTGAATGCATGCCCCACAGATAGCTAGAAGGGTGCGACCACCCGACCGCGAAGCCTCGAGTTCTGTTTGGACCGGGTTTCGACATGAATGCATCGTATTGGAGAAGGTGGTGTGTGACCACAGGGGCGTGGAGAGTGAGACCTTAAGATGGGGCGTATCATTTGATGGAGCGCTGACCTATTGGCAGCCGGGCGGCCCCTAGGTACGATGGTTCTTGTTGATCCCGCGACTCTATCCGAATAGGCCTAGGTGACCTAAGGTGCCTTCGCGCGGCATGTCTAGGTTTGTGTGAGGATTACCTCGCCAGCTGGTTTGCAATCGATTATAATCGCCATCGTCCCTGGATAGTGGACATTGTCTTGAGCACCGGCATCGTAGTAAAAACTTGAACAAAAAGATGAGATGGTTATGATGTTGATGCTGAAAGAGGCTCAACCGAAATTGGTTACTATTTTTGCTTGATAATTACACCATGACTGTTTAGATCAGGGGCTAATCTAGCATGATCAAGTTAATGACTTTAAAATGCAAAGCTAGAAAGTTATAATAATTGTTCTTAATAAGCTCAAGCTTTTATGCAAAAAAATGAGTCGGCTAGCCTCCTTATAAAGCCTTGCATACTCCTTGGAGTCATTTTATTTTTTGTTTATGACGGGTAAGTCTAGGTGAGTATATTCTCGTACTCAGGGTTTTATTTCTCATGTTGTTGCAGATGGTGAGATGTTCTATGGCTACTGCCAGACCTGTTTCTACCCAGCTATGGGAGATGAATAGACCTTGGACAAGGTCACTCCGTATTATCGCACCTCTATGCTTTTGTGGGATTCGATATGGACCTGGCACTATGTTCAAAACTATGTGTGCGTTTGTGAACAAAAACCTATATTTGCTTCCGCTATTTAAACTTAAATTTGGTATTGTAATAACTTTATTATGACTTAGATGTAATCAACTATGTGCGAACTTTATGTAATATTATGAATGGCGTATGTTGAACTTTATTCGATTTGGGTAACAAGTTGAGATGTTTGAAATCCTTCGAGATTTCACGGTCTACCGGATTAATATGGGCACAATGTGCCTCGACGGTTTAATTAGTACCTTGGGTTTATATTAATTGGGCAGTTCTGTTACACCGGAGGCGCTGGGGGAAGGGAAGAGGGCGGCCGCTGCAGGCGCTAGGGCTCGTCGGAGCTCCGGCGACCCTAGCCCGTGGCGGGGCGGTGGCCGACGACAAGGGCAAGGTGCCGGAGATGAAGATGGAGCTGGTGTCCGACGCATCAGATGTCCGAGCGCGTGCATCACCAATAAAAATAAAATAAAGTAGCCAGAGTTATTTTGAATAAATAAGTATAAATTGTGGTTCCTCCAAAACTAATCCGGCTTCTTGAGAGCAATCCCGAACACCCCTTTAACAGTGCTTGTTCTTTAAACTTAGATTGTTTCGGTTCGGTTTGATTGTACCCATTTAGCTGTGACTGTGACTCAACGTGGAAGACCGGGATACATTCGTTCCTTAATTAAGAGAGAGAGAGATGCAAGTAGTCAGGACGCTACGCTCACAAGATAATTCTCATTTAATCACATCAACCAACCACGCTTGCAAGCTTTTTGATCAGGAAGCTCATCATTCCAAACCAGCACTACTGCATTATTCTAGATCATTTCGCTCACGCAAAATGGTGTGCCAATTCGACGACATATTCTACACCTTCAGCTTTTTTTTTTTTTTTGAGCAAATTCTACACCTTCAGCTGAACGTTGACGGAACGAGAGAATTGCAGCATGTTTCCTGACGTGTCTCTGCAAACCCGGCCACATTATAATGGACTAATGGACCGACGACCGACGGTGCCGTGACAAGCCAACCCAAGTGGAAAAAGCCAACTCCCGGCGGCTTATCCTCACCGGACGCCACCTACCCCGCCATAACCGCCTATTTAAAGCCCTCAGTTTGCCACTCTCATGGCAACACAAGCAGAAGCTGAAGCCTATACAGCAGAGCACTGCACCTAAGCAGCTTCAGCTCGCACAAGTTTAGTCATTCGGCCGATCACTGAAGTACGTAATGGCCTCCGCCAACAGCTGGACCGTCGAGATCGCGTCGCCGGTGGCCGCGCCGCGACTGTTCCGCGCCGCCGTGCTGGACTGGCACACCCTGGCGCCCAAGGTCGCCTCCCACGTCGTCGCCAGCGCCCACGCCGAGAAGAGCGAAGGCGGTGTTGGCAGCGTCAGGCAGTTCAACTTCACCTCAGGTAAGTGTCCGCGGCATGCCCAAACCAACATGTGTTGTCGCCCGATCGATCAAACAGCTAGTTCATGACGTGTGATCGCTGTTGCAGTCATGCCGTTCAGCTTCATGAAGGAGAGGCTCGACTTCGTGGACATAGACAAGTGCGAGGTCAAGCAAACACTCATCGAGGGCGGCGGCATCGGCGTTACCCTCGAGACGGCGACATCGCACGTCAAGGTGGAGCCCGCGGCCGACGGCGGCAGCGTGGTGAAGGTGGAAGCGACTTACAAGCTGCTGCCGGGCGTGGAGGTGAAGGACGAGGTCGCAAAGGCCAAGGAGACGGTCACCGCCACTTTCAAGGGTGCCGAGGCCTACCTCGTCGCCAACCCCGACTCCTACAACTAAACCACTGGATTGGGATGCGATTCCCCTTCCCGGACGGCCTTATACATGTTTTATATATACACACAGAATTTGGTTTTTCTTTCTTGTCCCCTTTTATCATACAAAATGAATAAAGCCGCTCTAAGCAGTGTGGTGTATGCGCTGGAGAGAGATGTTATGAGTGTTACCTCGTATATGTTGGTATGTACGATTCTGTTGTTATATGTCATTATGTATACCCTCATGGTTTTCTGTGTGGGAAGAAAAAGGCCATTCTGCTTTCCAATCCTTTGCTAGTTTGACTCAATTTTGCAGCTATTAGTTCATTTTCTGAGTTTAGGCAAAAGTGATGCTCAACGGCAGCCTCAATGGTCAAATCCTTATCAACCGAGCTTGTAATGTTTTTAAAATGAAATGGCAGGAGCTTTGCTCAGTCATGTAAGGAGAAGCTTGCCTCTACTTTACGATTGCTATACTGCCCGTGCTAAAGAATATGAACTGGGTCAGTTCTAGTGATCCAATAATTAATTGATATCATTATCATAAAAATAAGTA
Source organism: Bothriochloa decipiens (assembly GCA_023333625.1). NCBI lineage: Eukaryota > Viridiplantae > Streptophyta > Magnoliopsida > Poales > Poaceae > Bothriochloa > Bothriochloa decipiens. The sequence continues at coordinate 80,302,326 of CM041628.1, forward strand.
ATTGATATACCATAAAAAATCAATCTTCCAACAAGTAAAGAGTCACATCCAACAAAAAATATTATTAATTGAACAATGCAGGCTGCCCAAATGCTAACTATTTGCTGCAATTTCCATTCTTCTTGAGTGAATTGGAAGGCCCTTCCTCAAATTTGAAAGTTGTTCAACAATAGCAGAAAGTTTTTATGGCAAAAGCCAATGCTTTTCTCATAGGGCTTCTTCCATACAATCAAACTTTTAATCCTCAACACCTTACTACCTAAAGGCAGTGTAAGATAGACGACAAGAACAACAGATGGAATCTATGAGTAAAAAACTGGGCTTGGGCGGTTAGCGAGGCAAGTCGGGCTGAGGCGTAGTTGTGCCTAGCGCGGATGGGTGCTACGGTGAATGACAGCGACACCGACGCCATCGACGACGGCGACGGAGGAGCCACAGTCGTTCGGCCAGGGCCGCTCAAGCAGCACCAAACGACACAACTATCGCTACTGATGCCCAGGCCGAACAGGGTGAGCTGACCGGCGCGACACTCCTCATTGAGCTCGAGCCGCTGATAATGATGTCGCGCATGGACGCCATGTTGATTGCAACATCTTGGAGGACTCGTTGTTGGTGAAGGTCACAGCTTCGCTCGCTAGCAGTTAAGTCATCTGTGGCCTATGCTGGTCACTCAGTTGTAGGACGTTGCCCCGACAGTGGTCACCTGTGCTTGCACGCACACGCCGTTCTAGCATTCCGACTTGACGCTGCAGACACCACCACCGCGCCCACAACGCCCCGGTGTCACTTCAGTAGGGACAGTCACAGGTCACACCAAAGTGGTTGGTGTTCAACGACCCCTCATGAAGCGCCCACGGCGGGCGAAGAGGGCCACCCACCAGGCTTCGGTCCGGTGCAAACGGACCCAAGTACACCGCCTGGGACAGCCAGCAGACAGTTGACGACGACGCCTCTTTCGGGCACCGCCTTGACAACATCACTAAAGCAGTGGCGTGTAAGAGAGACTCTCTACTGATTCATGAGCCTCCAAAGCAACCTCCAGCTATGTTGATGATGTCGTGGCAAAGCAAGCGGTTGGCGACTCAACCCCTCTCTTGAGTACCTGCTTCTATGCAAGGTGAGGTGATGATCATGCAGCGTATGAGCTTCACCATGGGTTCATCAGCGTTGTCTGCGTCGAAGGTGGAGGCCTATTAAAGGTTCTTCGACATTGACCTGACTGCTTCCGAAGCTGGACCAATGAACAAACTCTTCCCAGCTATTCGGTCCATGCAGCCTTGAAGACGCAAGGCCACCTTCTGGGTCGCACCGTTATGTTGGTATTGGTTGTTTCCTTTTATGTAATATCAAATCTAGAGGTCTCCTGTTAAGATGGTCTAACTATGACTGTGTTAGGTTGACCTCCTTCGGCGCTCGATAGAAACACATTACATGTTTGTTAAACTCTTCTACTTAATACAATGATATGTAAATCTTTTACATATTCGAGAAAAAAAGATAAGGTTACACCCAGTACTTGAGTAAAAGCTAAGCTTTTTTTTCTTTCAATTTTTGCTTAGTTGAGCTCGTGCTTTTTAAAGACCCAGTCCTGCATGCATTTTCAAGAGAAATTTTCAGAAATGTATAAGTGGCCATGCCCAGAGAACAATGCAAAAAGTAATATTTTTCGCCCCGTCTAATTCAAACATGGCTAAACAATGACATTATTGCAAATCCAAACACGGAGTAGTGCATGCCTAGTGACATCAGATCATAATTCATAACAGCTCAAATATTTGGTCAATCAAATGGAGAAAATCATTATTGGACTGCAAGGTCATAGCATTGCTGACTCTTGATAATGATGTCCTTGCTATAAATAAATTAGCTAAAGGAAGCGCTGATTTTGTGACAACATGAACCAACCTACACTTCTGTAATTTTGCGGGCTATGGGTAGAACAAAGTCAGTCCACCATCGATCACCAATAGTAATGAAATCTTAAAATAATACGATATACGCACTACCAATCTTGAGGTCACTGAATATTTTTGCACCCAACAAGAGATATTTACGGGGTGAATAAAAAGAGGTCTACCGTCTACCTGATCAAAGTTTGCAGTACCTGGATATGTGTGCTTTCAGATTTCAATTTTCAGTCAGTATGAGCCTTTGTTCCTAACATGATACTATTACTCTTAAATTTTCGGTACTTCTGAAGGTCTATTACTAACATGGTACTGTTAGTCCTTACACTGAGTAATTAGTTGTTATTAGCTAATATATATATAATGAGTTGATTTATTCTCGTCTCATCCATCCTTATCTATCCATCCAAATGAAAAAAAAAAGCCTCATCCAACCCCATACAAGCAAGCGACACCATAGATAAACACGTCACAAAATTCATACTAACCATATCACATACAACCTTGTCCTACAAATCGTAACTCGTAAGTAACATTCAGCCAGTTTGTTGTCAAAAAAAATTTAAACTAACAAATTGTTGTGATCCGGCGAGGAATCACAACGATAACTGGTTGCAGAGTGGAATTGAGACGAGGAAGAGCATGAATTCAGGGTAGGTTTAGAAGAACAACAGAGGAATTGGGGAATTAGAAATTGGGGAAGTGTTAGGAGAGTTAAGGGCCTATTGGGTCTTAGCCCGTTAAGGTTAATTAGTCGTTTACCTAGGAGCCAAGTAAGACCTCTCTATATAATGAGAGGAGATGTATCAATCTATAATCAAGCAAGAGATTAGAAGAAAATCCCTTCTCTCTTGCCGGCCTTGGGTAGAGCCCCGCGGCCTGCGTTCCTAGAGCCCAAAACCCTAGCCTCCTCTCTGTCTCAGCCGCCTCCCTGTGAATAGTACCCACGGATACTGTAGTGTGGCTACTATTCACACCATCAGCCGCCGCTCCTTCAATCCTAATCCATCTCCCTCGATCCTCAACAGCCACATAATCCATCTCCCTCGATCCCCAACAGCCACAGAGTTATGTGGTTGTTGGGGATCGAGGGAGATGGATTGGGATCGAAGGAGCGGCGGCTGATGGCGTGAACAGTACCCACACTACAGTACCCGCGGGCTGAGAGAGGGAGAGGAGGCTAGGGTTTTGGGCACTAGGAACGCCGGCCACGGGCTTCTGCCCACGGCCGGCAAGAGAGAAGGGATTTCCTTCTAATCTCTCGCTTGATTATAGATTAATACATCTCCGCTCATTATACAGAGAAGTCTTACTTGGCTCCAAAGCAAGCAACTAATTAACCCTAACGGGCTAAGGCCCAATAGGCCCTTAACTCTCCTAACACTACACCCCACCCAGACAAGCAACTCATCCTCGAGTTGCGACCTAACGACGACTCGATGAAACACAAACCTAACACCTAAAAATAAGACTTTTACATCTCAGCTTATTTTATTATTCTGAGTTGGAATTGGAATGCGACTCTTTATTTCTGACTCTTGAAGATACATCGGGCTCCTCCGCACGATGAACCTATACGTGTGCAGCCACCTGGATCCCATGGACGCCATCTGGATGAAAGAGGAGCACATGGACGGCCACCGAAAATTGGCCGCAACAACGACTAGCAAGACGCCCTCGTGGCGGCCGACAACAAAAAATGGCGACGTTAGGCAAAGCGCTCCTGCTGACGAGATACACGGGAAGGGGAGCGCCTTCCAAACCGCCACTGACACAGAGGTGGAGTTCGCCGCCCGCGAAAACAGCAGCATGCCCACCGCCCGTGGGAAAATCAACATGCCAAAGATCCCCAATGCAACGGACAAAATCGCGTGGTCGCCTCACCCACCGGCGCGCAAAGAGGCCATGTGTCGTGGCCTGCAGCCACACCACCGCTGATCTCTGGTGCTCAAGCATCAGCTGCGGTGTTGTCGTGGTGTTCGTCTGCAGATAGCACGGCTGCCTCACCCGTCATCATGCCAGAAGGCCGCTCACCGCTGCCTGCAGCCGCACTACCACCGACTGGTGGGTGGTTGGCAGCGGTGCCCCATTGGTCGGCAACGACGCCAAGTAGGGCTAAGTGGTCACCGATGTGTAGACGGGCGTTGAGGGCGGCTCCATGCCCAAACTGACGAGGTAGGACTAGATCTTGGCCACCATCTTGCCGAGGTCGAGAACCACCACCGTCAATTCCACGTTCGGCATGACCGGACTGGCGGACTAGGATGCCCCTGTGTTCAGCGGCAGCGAGGTCGACATCGAAATCAATCCTGAGAGCTCTGATACCAGATGTTATGTGGCTGTTGGAGATCGAGGGAGATGGATTGGGATCCAAGGAGCGCGACTGATGGCGTGAACAGTACCAGCGCTAAAGTACCCGCGGGTACTGTTCACAGGGAGGCAGCTTAGAGAGGGAGATGAGGCTAGGGTTTTGGGCGCTAGGAACGCCGGTCGCGGGCTCTGCCCACGGCAGGCAAGAGAGAAGGGATTTCCTTCTAATCTCTTGTTTGATTATAGATTGATACATCTCCTCTCATTATATAGAGAGGTCTTACTTGGCTCCTAAGCAAGCGACTAATTAACCCTAACGGGCTAAGGCCCAATAGGCCCTTAACTCTCCTAACAGGAACGGTTATGCTTTATTCAATGATTCAACAAGTCCAGGTACAGAGGCTTATATACTCTACCTTGACTCAATGCCACACACGCCTCTCGGCCTCGCCAGCGAGAAGATGACAGTTGGAGACCCACTTGCCAGACAAAATTTAAAGTCGAAGTAATTCCCACGCTCAGCCACTCTTCACCGCTGTTGTCGGTTGATCAACAGTACCTCCAGCACTCTGGCCCTTGCGTCGGTACCTGACACAAATCCCTGTAGTGGGATGTACGTAACTTTTGACCATTCAGTCTAACCAAATCACCATCTTCTAAGGAAAGGAGGTATCACGTATTATATCCCATCAGAAATATAGGAAAAGCTAGGCCCGATGCCTCCCAACCTGCACCCCCTCACAGGCGACAGCGGCGGTGACGCCACCACCACTCCCATCAGCCAGCCCTCCCCAACCCACCTCCCTCCAGCCACGGATCCAGATTCCCCATCGTTGGATCATATCGATCCATGGGGATCTTGAGAGCCAACCACCATGTATGGAGTCCCAGTGGACTGGTGAGCGCGAGCCCTCCCACCCGACCTCACCGGCATCCCCTCCGGCGATGGCGCCCACCACCACCAAGCCCCAGCTCCTCGCACACCCATAGTAGCTGGGGCCCGACGATGACGTGGAGGAGGTGCTGCTCGACTATGGAGACATAGTAGATCTGGAAGAAATCAATAACGACCCAAGGGTGGCCATTGATGGCGGGGAGGACGCGGTGATGCCTGATCTGCTGGCCACCTTGTGCTCCACGTCTCTGGTAGCCGTGGCCAGTGGATCCAGCAATGTTGTCGGCCACCATGCTACTACTGAGGAGGAAAGCAAGGTGCTACAGCCCCCTACACCAAGCCCTGTAGCTCAATTAGACTTTGTATCCTCTCCATCAGGATCCCAAGGGAGAGACAATGGAGAGTCGCCATCAACTTTGATCCACCCGCCACCCGCCCCGAGCTTCAACATACCTGAGCAACCTGAACCTACTGCACCGGCCAAGCTGAAGTTGGTGCTGCTCATCCCTGATCTAGCGCCCATGTCTCCAAGGCCGCAGCGCAAGCATGTGTGGAAGAGGCTGGACCTGAAATCATTAGAGGTCAATGACATGCAGTCTGCCACCCTCTCTCTAGAGTGGCAAAGAGCGAGAAGGAAGCATTGATGGAGGAAACATGTAGCCTTCTAAAGTGCCATGGTCGAGATGAAGTAGAAGGACACGACCCCATTGAACAAGATGGGTGCCAGAGCAAGCATGGCCCCAGAAGCCTTCATGAAAAGGTTTGGTGGACGTTGTTTCTGGTGCCTCGGCTCTGACCACCGGGTGGCTGAATGCAGAGATCCAGTCTGGTGCCTTAGCTGCAAAGGAGTCGAACACATTTCCCACTTCTATCCATCACGCCGCCACCACCATATCGCTGCTGAGCTCCGAGCCCACCTGCAATTCCCTCCACAGAGCATCCATAGCCGCATTGTCTTCCCCCGCTCCACCACCTGCCCACCGTCAAAGCTCCAACCATGTCCCTGAGCTACATTCACCAAACTACCGCCCAAGCACCATTGAGATGGTTAATGCCCTAAGCATCCAACTCCACATTCTGCGCAATGATGTCCATGTCACGAGTCTCAAACCAGGGGAGTTCATCGCAGCTTTCTAACTGCCCCCAGAATTGACTGCCAAGTAGAAGCGGCAGACATGCAGCCAATGGACCATGGATGTTCCTGGAGCCGCTCTCCATTGAGGTCAGCACACAACAGGGACTATCTCCGCCACGCCTCTGATGACTGGGAACGTCGCCGCTCTTGCTCCCCAAACGATCAAAGAAATGCCAAAGCTACACAACAGCAGACTCTAGTGAGTCATGACCTATTACTTGACATGTGCAGGGCACCTGGGGACTCCATATACATGGTGGATGATCCAATGGTACTCAAGTCTCTCCTCTCTTGGACGTAGGCTATTGAACAGCCAAATGACTCGCTGGTCAGCAGCGAGGAACCTCCTACATCACCAGTGCACGAGTCGGGCAACATGGAGGCCAGCAACAACGACGACATCGGCGCCCCTGCCTCCCTATCCCTTGGGCTTGATGGCTGCGATGATGATAGTGCACGAGGGCTGGGAGCCCATGCCTTCTAGGATCCAGCACTGCCACAAGACTTCAACAACTAGGAAGATGAACAGAGGCGGGTGGACAGACTGTTGCTGATTTCTATAGGAGGATGTTCAAAGAGTGCCAAGCACCCTTGCTGCCAACACCAGAGCCCCCCTCCACCTCGTGCGACTCTCTCCCGTGCAGGCAAGCTGAGGAAGAGAAAGACTTTTGTAGGCGACGCGCTCGAGCTTGCGTCAGGCGGCCAAACCATCTGTGGTGCCAGTGGCTGATGCACAAGCTAGAGTTCCTCAATCCACGATGTCTGGTGCCAAATGCAGCAGTGATGGAATACATTAACAAGTGCAGAGATGATCTCCCAGAAGAGGCCATCGAGGCAATCAGGGAAGCAGCATGCCTACATAGCAAAGAGCTAGCGAAGGCCTTAGCGTCAATTATTGATGAATCCGATGTGGTGGAGATGGAGGTTGTTGACGGTAGATAAGTATCAATTTTAACCGTCAACATAACATGAGAAAGGACTAAAATATGAATACCATCTAGTTAAAGGGGTTACACTAATAGAATTCTACGAGTTTTGATGAATGTCTATTTCTGCAGGGGGTTATCAGAAAAGAACCAAAAGAGGTCAACATGTCAGATTTACATAGAGAGAATACCACGTCTAGCAATCAAAGAATATTTTAGAAGACTCGAGGAGGCGACCCTGCGAAGGAGGGCCCACCTGGCAGCAGCAGCTGGGCGCCCGCCCATAGGCAGGGGCGGCTGCCCAGGCCTCTCCACCAATAGGGAGCAACCTCATGGATCCTGCCTCCACCGACCTTGAGGATCAATATGAAGCGTCCATTTAGGTTGGTTTGATCCAAGGGTTGTGGTGCATCCTAGGAGGCTATATATTCAAGGTCCCTGGCCCTTGGAGAAATGCTAATTCATTCAAGAATTCATTTGAAGAATTCATCCTCATCTCTAAAGAAGCCCTAGAGCCACCAACTCAATTAGAGCTCCATAGTTTAGTAGCATAGCTACATAGGAATAGATCTAGAGGGAGTCAAGCCTATCTTGGAGTCCAGATCTGTCATCATTCTTGGTAATTTTTCTACTTTATTGCAATATTCATTATTGTTCTTACTACTTTGAATAGTACTTTATTCTATCCTACTATATCAGAAATGACTTTGCTCTATTTTCTTATGTTCTCAATTATTTTGTTCTTAGTTTACTTTGATTATATGCTTAGCATAGTTGGATTAGAATTATGTTTATGTACAGGATCGTATAGCGCTTGCTCATTAGATCGATGGGTGAGTGGTAAATATTATGTAGGCGTGGTGTCTAGACCGTATTTATCTATGATTGCACCCTATATTCTGGATCGCGAGGTAGATCGTGGGAGTGAAAGTCCTATTGAGTCCTTTGTAGCCCTCCTCCCGAGTACAGGACTAGTAGAATACCACTATTACACGGAACTGATTGCTCTATTCTTGATCTTCCTTGGTAATATCACTATGCATAGATGTAACCTTTTCCCGTCATGATTGCTAGGTGTAATTGCACTAATCATTGTATGCTTTGACATTATAGTTAGAATAACTTAGGATTTATTCTTATAGATCGTCCTAGTCCATGCTAGTGTTCTGAACTTAGAGTACTCTATTGAGATGATTATCATTATTTTATGTGGCTATGTGCTCTCATTTATCCTTTATCACCTACCATTCATATATATATAGATATATATATTATTTTATGTAACACTTATCCTGTATGAGAAGATAGATAAAAACACGGTTAAGCTCTATATTATCACATGCAGTGTTCATTGCTCATTATCCATAAGCATTCCTTTTCCAGTGGTAAAAATATAAATAACGATACCTGGATTACTCCCGGTTAAAATGCTACATCGGTATTATCCGTGCGCTTACGGATTCCTTATTCATTTCTAGAAAGCATATGCATTTAATACCAGCACCTCTGGCGCCATGCTGGAGATGACAACCTAGCTTAAGTGGTGTTAGAGGTGTCAACAGAGGCCTAGTGAGCTCTTTCAACCCGAAAGTTGTAGGATCAGTTTGATCAATGTTGCCAGCTTCAATGCCGGTGTCATGGGGACTCAATAATGTGGAAAGAAGAGGACAATATTTCAGCGATAATTCTTTGTACCTTCTAGCAGCTGAAACAAAGGGTGGGATAACTCTAGAGCCTCCAATAGTTGTCCAAATTAGTTGTGAGTAATCCGTGTACAATTCTAAACCCACTGCAGCCCCCGGCTATGGTAAGGAGCGTCTCTCACACATGTAGATATTGTTGTATGCTAACTCCTCCATATTATTAATCAAAGCCGGATAATCGGATCTTTAAAAAAAGGAAAGGAGGTAAAGACCAGGACTCACAACTTCAAAGTGGCTTCAAAATGCAGCCAGACCCTGTCAAAATCCTGTGCAACATTTTAGCGTTGCCTATAGTTTACAAACTCAACAAAATTCAAATGAGCTCTGTCCATACTTGCCACATACAGAACGAATAAAAAGAGGTGTACTTACAGGATTATAGTATAACAGTAATCGTATGATGGTAAACTGAGAAAACAAACAGCAAAACCTTTGCTTAATTTGGGAGATTGCAGGCGTCAATGTTTAGCTACAATTTGGTTCTGCTTGGTAGGACTTCTCTCCGGCTCTGTCAAACGCTTTGTGGGAACCGTTTTTTTAATAAAAATAAAGTAGCCATAGTTATTAAGTATGAATTGTGGTTCCTCCAAAATTAATATGGCTTCTTCAGAAGATCTCTGCCAAACACCCCTTTCGCACCCCTTTCGCAGTGCTTGTTCTTTAAACTTGGATTGTTTTGGTTCAGTTTGGTTGTACCCATTCTCCTGTGACTGAACGTGGAAGACCGAAATACATCCGTTCCTTAATTAAAAGAAAAGAGAGAGATATGCAAGTAGTCAGGACGCTCACAAGATAATTCTCTTTTAATCACATCAACCAACCACGCTTACATGCTTTTTGATCTGGAAGCTCATCAACCCAAACCAGCACCACTGCATTATTCTAGATCATTTCACATCAACCAATTAATTCGACGACATATTCTACACCTTCAGCTTTTTTTTTTTTTGGAGCAAATTCTACACCTTCAGCTGAACGTTGACGGAAGGAATGGCAGTACGTTTCCTGACGTGTCTCTGCAAACCCGGCCTGGCCACATTATAATATATGGACTAATGGACCGACGACCGACGACCGACGACCGACGGTGCCGACCGGCAAGCCAACCCAAGTGGTGACACCCGGGGCGCCTCATCCTCACCAACAAGACGCCACCAACCCCGCCATAACCGCCTATTTAGCCCTCAGTCCGCCTAATAATAATAATAATTGTATGTATGATGGTAAACTGAGAAAGCAAACAGAGAAACCTTTGCTTAATTCAGAGATTGGAGCGTGGTTCTTTAGCTGCAGTTTGGTTCTATCTGATAAGACTTCTCTCTGGCTTCGGCTCCTCCGGAGGAGCTCTGTCAGATGTTTTATAGAAGCAATTCTTTAAGTAAAAATAAAGTAGCCATAGTTATTTTTGAAGGAGTATAAATTGTGGTTCCTCCAAAACTACCTCTTTAGAAGAGCTCTGCCAAACACTCCTAAGCAGTGCTTGTTCTTTAAACGAATTGTTTTGGTTCCCTTTGGTGGTACCCATTCAGCTGTGACTGTGAATGCGGAAGACTGGAATACATTTGTTCCTTATAATTAAAAAAGAGAAACGTATGCAAGTAGTCAGGACGCTCACACGATAATTCTCTTTTAATCACATCAACCCACCTGCAGGCTTACAAGCTTTTTGATCAGGAAGCTCATCATCCCCAATCCAGAACTTCTAGTCTAGATCACTTCGCTCACGCAAAACGGTGTGCCAATTCGACGCCATATTCTAGAACGTTGACGGAACGAGAGAACGGCAGTACGTTTCCCGACGTGTCTCTGCAAACCCGGCCTGGACCGACGACCGACGGTGCCGTGGCAAGCCAACCCAAGTGGAAAAAGCCGACGACTCCCGGGGTGCCTCATCCTCACCAGACGCCATAACCGCCTATTTAAAGCCCTCAGTCCGCCACTCTCATGGCAACCCAAGCAGAAGCTGCAAGCCCCTAAAACCACCTACAGCAGCACTGCACCTAAGCAGTTCCAGCTTCAGCTTCAGTTTAGTCGATCGAACGATCATTGAAGTAATGGCCTCCACCAACAGCATTACCCTTGAGATCGCATCGCCGGTGGCCGCACCGCGCCTGTTCCGCGCCGCCGTGCTGGACTGGCACAACCTGGCGCCCAAGGTCGCCTCCCACGTCGTCGCCAGCGCCAACGCTGTGGAGAGCGAAGGCGGCGTTGGCAGCGTCAGGCAGTTCAACTTCACCTCAGGTAAGTGTCCGCTGCATGCCCAAACCAACAGTTGTCGCCGATCGATCAAACAGCTAGCTCATGACGCGTGATCGCTGCTGCAGTCATGCCGTTCAGCTTTATGAAGGAGAGGCTCGACTTCGTAGACATAGACAAGTGCGAGGTCAAGCAAACACTCATCGAGGGCGGCGGCATCGGCGTTACCATCGAGACGGCGACGTCGCACATCAAGGTGGAGCCCACGGCCGACGGCGGCAGCGTGGTGAAGGTGGAAGCGACCTACAAGCTGCTGCCGGGCGTGGAAGCGAAGGACGAGATCGCCAAATCCAAGGAGACGGTCACCAACATTTTCAAGGGTGCCGAGGCCTACCTCGTCGCCAACCCCGACGCCTACAACTAAACCAGTGGATTGGGAGGTGATTCCCCTTCCCGGCCGGCCTTATACAAGTTTTATATATTGGGTTTTCTTTCCTTTTCCTTTCTTATACAAAATAAATAAAGCTGCTCTAAGCAATGTGCGGTGTATGGATTTGAAAGATGTTATATATGAGGGGTATCTCGTATATTTGTATGTATGATGCTGTTGTTGTGTGATTATGTATACCTTCATGGTTTTCTGTGTGGGAAGAAAAAGCCCATTCTGCTTTGCAATCCTATGCAAGTTTGACTCAATTTTGCAGCTATAGTTCATTTTCTGAGTTTAGGCAAAGGTGATGCTCAACGGCAGCCTCAACGGTCAAATCCTTATCAACCGAGCTTGAAGTTTTTTATAAGAAATGGCAGGTACTTTGCTCAATCATGTAAGGAGAAGCTTGCTTCTACTTGAAGGTTACGAGGGTGGTACGCTAGACAAAAAATAAAACTTTTATACCTCACTAGCTTCGTGTTCGTGCGTTGCTACGGAATAATTAAATTTTAATACTAAAAACACACGGATCGCACGATAAGTAATGTTTAATTCAAAGAACATTTTTTTTTGTGAAATTAACACACAGTCACGGAGGATGCGGCGTCGCAGGTTCACAAACTCTATGTGTGGACCTTTTCATGATGTGGCTAAGATAATGTTTATATCAGTAATAGAAAATCCCCGATATCCATTCCTTTTGTGTGCCAATAAATCCACAAATAAGGTGGTCAATCCTCATTGTTCTTAAGATGACATAAGATGACATCTCCCATACGATTCTTGCAGTGGGAGATATTAAAATTCTCACACCTAAATATCAAACAAATATTCTCCAAATAGCCACATTAGCAGAGTTCTCCGAAAGCATCTTAATAAAAACCGTAGATAACAAGTCACTCATGAAAAAGCTAGCATATAACATTCACAATAATAAAATGGTTCAGTCATTCCAAATATGCCACACCTATGAAGTGCATCCATGAGCGTAATAAATTTCAAATCACAAAGTGCCTTAGTTGATTAGTGCATTAGTTCGAGAAAAAACATTAGGTATATGGTCATAAGACACTACCTTCTAATCTAGTAGTACACACTAAAAACATGGACACTAAAATGTTGAAAAGCAACGCTTTATAGAATCCAGTAAATTTTCTACCAATAAGCAACCACTTTCACTGACAGTGCTTTGGCTTCGTATATCTGCATTGTTGTTTCAAGTAGACTCGGCATGTACGTGGAGACTACTTATGTTAATCAGAAAAATTGTCTAGGATGCCATGCACGGACGTCTGCGCTGCTTGTGCCTCCAGAATGACTCGCCACCTCCTGCATGGGTGCCCTAGTGATATTTGAGATGGCTAACATAGAACAGTTAAATAAACTGATGTACTCTCACTGAATGGTTGTAGACCATCAGAAATATAGGATTCAATAGGAAGGCTGTTTTTATTTTGAGTCAGATAAATAACCTTGTCCAATCTGGGAGGCAAAATATTTGTGTTTGACTATGCTCCAATCGTTCTAACACTAGGGCTACATTATGTGAAAACTGGCAAGCAGGTTGCTCCATGAAAAGAATCAGCACATATCATGAAATTTTTATATGTTCCAGAGTTAACCTGCTTTGATAAGCTCATGTCTCCTCTTTCAGGATCAACATAGGCAACACCAAAAAATCATTGTTTCTGTCGATATGTCCATCTGAATATTCACATAGTAGCCAACAAAGGCCATGTCGCGTCTCCACTGCACCACAATTGAAACGGATTAGATTGACATGAACATCTTACAATGAAATTCCAGTGTTTTTGCATCTTCGGTCGATAATATCTTCAATGGAATCCATAGGACAACATGATGCATACCAGGAAAGTTCTAAATGTTGACTGAATAATTAAAGTAGCCCAGATATATCTTTCAGTTCCTCTTCAGTTTTAAGGTAAATTAGAATCATCTTGTGCAGCAATGCGGATGTCATGTTGAGACTTGAGAGCACTGAGAATGAAACTGATCGGCGACATCGCTTTTCTGTGGAGGGGCGAGGTTTGTTTATGTTTCGGTAACCTTGGTTAGCTTGCACTGTATTTCGGGTTTGGACTCTTCTCTTCTTAATGAAAAACGCGTCCGAGGGGCGGACGTGATCGCCAAAAAAGACATCGCTTTTCTGTGGTTTTGCCTGTTCTGAACTCAAAAAGGAAAATGATAATAGGTTAGATAGGGAAGTGTGACACAAATATGTGTTGTCCATATGTATGTCAAAACACAGAAGATAAGTTTGGCATTACCAAGTTGTACCTATCCAATAGTTAATTTAATTTGAAGTTGTTCTGATCACACAGCCACCAAGAATTTTTGTTCTCAGAATTCAGTAAGTGCCAATAAAGTCAAGCATTTAAGAAAGCCTTGAACAAAGAAGATAACAAATTACCCAATAATATTCTTGATGCACTAAAAATCGAAACTAATACAAATAGTGTATAAGGATGGCTCATAAACACTGATAAGTACACGCCTAGGACTTGTCATGACTCATGATATGATTAAGAAGCCTGATTAAATAGTTTACCCTTTTTCTGTTAACAATTTTAAGTGAATTAGCTCATATGTGAAAAACTAATTTTTGCATAATCCATATAGGTCTAGGGAAGAAGCAAAATGAATGCACCAACTACCAATTTAAGAACCAAAATACACGAACTGCAAAATGATTAGAAGAAACCCAGCCCATGCCATTCATTCAAGTCCAACTCCAACATTTGCATCCTCCATAGATGCTGCTGCTGTTGCCGCTCCACCTTCCTCAACCCAACTAATGACCGATGCCCAACGTGCCACCAGTCCAGCTGCATCAACCGCAATAAACTAAAGATGCAAATTTTCCTGGAATGTCAGCACCAACACAGAACTGCAGCACAAGTTAGAGGAAGGAGGGGGAAAAGAACACACAGAAAAGCACCATGAAAAGCATGTCACAAGATCAATGACGACCGAACTGGATAGCTTTGTGGGTCAGTAAGCGGCAGCGGCGCCGCCGCAGCTGCCGGCCACACTGCACCGAGGGTAAATCGCCGCTCGCCATGGCAGCTGCGCTCGTGGCCAGGGGAGTGCACCTAGACACGAGGTCAGCCATGGCAGCGCTATGCCCACGTCAAGGCCAGGAGCAGCCCTGAGGTCGCGCGATGTGGCCCTGGCCTCAAGCCCCTCGACGGAGGCGGCAGCGGCGATTGAGAAAGTCAGAAAGGTCGTGGACTCCTCATGCTCGCGGATCTTGACCACGGCTGGGGACGGGATGAGAGAGAAGGTATGGTTTGGCAAGGTGGATCGCAAGGTAAGGAAGGTCGAGCGGATGCGTGATTTGTGGAGGTGATCATGAGAGCGTGATTGGAGGTGGGAGCGAGGTTTCTTCCTGGAGCGATGTTTCTTTCCTTGCAAGAGAGATGGGCGCAAGAGAGGAGGTGTGACATCGCAGCAGGCAGAACCATGGACCCACATTAGAAAGTCGCACTAAAAAAGTTCCACTCTTTAGTCTTTTTATTTATGGGAGATAAACCAGGATTTAATGCTAGATATAGGTCACGGGATTATCACTAGACACGCAGGTGCAGCGGAAGACTCGATGTAGTCAAACGTGTCGCAGTAGTGCCGTGCAGTTGCGTGGTCGTCCGTCACATACGTCCTTCGCTCACAGATCGTTCGAGCACGTTCCCGACCAGTCCAACTAGTCGTCGACCAGTTGCCGACCACCGTGATCGACGAGGTCCATCCTTGTACTCCAGATGCAGCACCTCTGAGGTATCACACATGTGGGAAGAGGCGTTGCGCCTCCAGACTGCTAGGTCCACGGGGAGCAAAGGCATGAGCGTGGGAAGGGTGACGGCGGCTGCTAACAGGCATGGATCAAATCAAGTGTAGCCGTGCCCTACCCCTTGCTTATATAGGTGTCCCTATGCGACCCCAAGTTGGAGGCTCAATAGAAAACCCTAAGGCTTATCTAATTCGGGTCCAACCTAATGCGACCCTATGGGTTCACACACACATAGACATGGGCCGAGTATTCCTACTCGCCCAATAGTTGACAGTGGCCTCTAGCAAGGCATGGCAACTCCCATATATACTTGGCCATGCAACCCGTGGCACATCGGCTAGGCCTGTGGCCTGGCTTTTTGACCTGGCCCGGGCATGGCACGGCCCGGTGACCACCGTGCCCATGCCGGCCTGGCCCGAGGCACCAGACCGTGCTTGGGCCGCCACCTTGGCCCGTGGCACGGCACGGGCACGGCCCGACATTTAGATATGGCCTGATGGCGGCCCGGTGTTCTCCTTGGACCATGGTCTGCAAAGAGGCTAAGAGCTCATCTATTCCATACATACATACATACATACATACATACATACATACATACATACATACATACATACATATTGTTTTCATCACAACCTAACCCTAAGTTTCTCCCACTCGACCACTCCTATCAGATGGTGCACGGCAGCCTCTCGCTCTTCCTTTCACCTCCTAGCACAGTCTCAGCCTCTCGTTCTTCCCTTCCCCTCCGCATGGCCGTATCCACATGCCTCCGCCCACCGCATCCAACGCATGGTCGCGTGCTTCCCCTTCCGCATCTCGCTTTCGGCCTCTACAGCTCCGCAGCTCACGCCAGCTCTTGTGCGGACGTCCACTACCCTCTCCTCCCCCAGTTCGGCGGTCGCGACGGCAGCCGGTAGGATTCAATGAGCGTCGGGCAGAGATCTGGAGTGTCGCCGCCCCAGCCGACCCTCGACCTGACCCTCACGGCCTCGCGTGAAGTGGCCATCGCGCCTGGCTGCACCGTCGTGCAGAGGCATCGCGACCTTGACCTCCTCCGTCCCCTCTTCCCCTTCTCTAACGAGCCATGGGCCGGCACAGCATGTTTTTTCGCTGTGCCCAACGGGCGGCACAACCCAACAAAATGGCCCATGGGCCGTGCCTTGGGCCGATGGCCAGGCACGAGCACGCCACAGGCATGGCCCGTTAGGCACGGTGGCCCGTGGAGGCACGACGCCGTTTGGGCTGGCACGACACGTTGGACATCTATACTCCCATGTATATGCAAAGATCATATCAGTTGAACCACCACCGATCACGTACAAGTTATTCCCTTCGCCACTCGATATTTGGTTCAACTCGTGGGTTAACAATTAATCAAAGCACGGCCATGCATTTGTTGATCCAATCACTTGAGTGATCCGGTGATATATCTCACGCGGAGAGGGGAAAATTCTATTTTTACTGTTTATGTCTCACAGCATGTTTCCCGACCACCTGAAGACCACATTTATAACTACCCAGTTACGGAGCAGCGTTTGATAGTCCCTAAATAGGTCGTTTCACATCTTGAGCACATACCATAATCTCAGGTCTAAGGACATAACATACATGACGTGAATAGAGACAATCTCATGTTAGGTCAATCCAGCTTACATGTTATACATGTGCCCACATTACTAGTTCGATATCTCTATGTCCATGATTTGTGAAACATAGCCATCAACTAATACATGTGTTGGTCTAATATTCAAGTGTGTCCTTACATGAACTCCGATCAGGGACAACTTTAGAAATAACCATTTAAGTAAAAGTGTTTCACAAATAATTTACATAATTGTCAATCAATACAAATTGTTTTTAATTGATATTCAAAGAACATTTTGTATTAATCATAGATACAATCAAAATATTATCATCTCTATGATTACCTCTAGGGACATATTCCCAAGACTACTTAACGACTAGTATACTATCCGTGCTAAAGTACATGATTTGGGTCAGTTCTATTGCTCCAATAATTAATTAATATAATTATAAAAAATTAAGTAATTGATATACCATAAAAAAATCAATCTACCAACAAGTAAAGAGTCACATCCAACGAAAAAGTATTGTTAATTGAACAATGCAGGCTACTCAAATACTAACTTTGTTGAAAAAAATCCCGGGATGCTAACTATCTGCTGCAATTTCCATTCTTCTTGACTGAATTGTACGACCCTTCCCCAAATTTGAAAGTAGTTCAACAATAGCAGAAAGTTTTTATGGCAAAAGCCAATGCTTTTCTCCTAAGGCTTCTTTCATACAATCAAACTTTTAATTCTCAACACCATACTACCTAAAGGCAGTGTAAGACAGATGACAAGAACAACATCATGGAATCTATGAGTCGGGATCTTGTAGAAAAAAAACTGGATTTGGGCGGTTAGGGAGGTAAGCCGGGCTAAGGCGTGTAGCCGTGCCGGGCGCGGAAGGGTGCTACGGTGAAGGACAACAACACTGACATCATCGATGATGGCAACGAAGGAGCCACAGTCGTTCTGCTAGGGCCGCTCAAGCATCACCGAACGACACGATTATTGCTACTGATGCCCAAGCCGGACATGGTGAGCTAACCGGCGCGACGGACCTTGTTGAGCTCGACCCGCTGACAATGATGCCGCACATGTGTGCTAGGTTGATCGCAACATCATGCAGGACCCGTTGCTGGTGGAAGTCGCGGCTTTGCTCGCTAGCAGTTGAGTCGTCTTGTGGCCCATGCCGGTCACCCAGTTGGAGGACGTGGCCCTGGCAGTGGTCTCCTGTGCTTGCACACACATGTCGTCCCAGCATTCCGACTTGACGCTTCAGACACCACCACCGCCCCCCACCTCATCCCTGGTGTCACTCATTAGGGCCAGTCATAGGTCACACCGAAGCGGTTGGTGTTCAATGACCCCTCATGATGCGCCCACGTTGGGCAAAGAGGGCTACCCACCAGGCTTCGGTCCGGTGCGGACGGACCCAAGTACACCGCCTGGGAACAGCCACTAGACAGTTCACGACAACGCCTCATTCGAGCACCCCTTGACAACTTCACTAAGCCACTAGACCTGTCTACCTGATCAAAGTTTGTAGAGTACCTGGATATGTGTGCTTTTTGATTTCAATTTTCAGTCAATACGAGCCTTTGTTACTAACACGATACTATTATTCTTTAATTTTTTCGTACATCTAAAGGTCTATCGCTAACATGACACTATTAGCTAATATATATATATATATATATATATATATATATATATATATATATATA
>CM041628.1:80328254-80341870 GCA_023333625.1 Bothriochloa decipiens
CTGCCGGGCGTGGAGGCGAAGGACGAGATCGCCAAATCCAAGGAGACCGTCACCAACATTTTCAAGGGTGCCGAGGCCTACCTCGTCGCCAACCCCGACGCCTACAACTAAACCAGTGGATTGGGATACGATTCCCCATCTCGACCGGCCTTATACATGTTTTATATACACAAAATTTGGGTTTTCTTTCCCGTTCCCTTTTTCATACAAAATAAATAAAGCTGCTCTAAGCAGTGTGCGGTGTATGTACTTAAGAGATGTTATTATTATATATATGAGTGGCATCTCGTATGTTTGTATGTACGATGATGTTGTTGTGTGATTATGTATACCCTCATGTTTTTTCTGTGAGGGAAGAAAAAGGACTTCTATTTTGGAATCCTGTGCAAGTTTGACTGAATATGTCGTCACTGAAAATTGAAATTATTTTCCTAAATATGAGGGCTTGTTTATTTGAGTGGTAGCTTTTGTGCTCTTGCCTAGACGCTGGTTTTGTGGCTTTCGGCTGTTGGTTTTTCATCAGTAACTTTCCTAATAAACTTTTAGGTTCCGGTGAAATCAAAAGCCATGAAAGCTCTTCTTAGCAGCTTTTAGTCCATTTTCTGAGCTTACACGAAAGTGATGCTCAACGGCAGCCTCAAACGGTCAAATCCTTATCAATCGAGCGTGTAATTTTTTTATAGAAAAAAAAATGGCAGGAGTCTTGCTGATAAGCGGACTGGCATTGTTTTGTCATGAGAGAAAAATATTGTACAATGAATGATAAGCCTGACAAGTTCAAGACCTGTGTAAGCTTTGCCCATGCTAACACTAAGACCACGACGATATTAAGGTACATGCAAATTAGAATTTTGTAATATGTGCAAACTAAAACAACCAAATTAAATTACAGAAAAAGCAACAATGCGGCTAAATAAACCTTACAATATCAAAAACATGATCTGAGTGTTCTGGTGATTCAATAATTAATTAATATCATCATTATTGAAAAATAATTAATTGTTATACCATAGAAATCAATATACAATGCAGACTGTCCAAATAATAACTTCACCGAAAAGTATTGTTAATGCTAATTATTTGCTACAATTTCAATTCTTCTTCAGTGAATTGGAAGAGCTACTGCCCTTCCTCAATTTTCAGTTAATATATGAATCTTTGTTGCTAACATAACACTGTTAATCTTCAATTTTCAATAAGTATGTAGGTCTATTGCTAACATGATACTATTAGTCCTCACACAGAGTAATCAATTGTTATTATTTTTTAACTAGTATATATAATGAGTTGACTATTCTGGTCTCACATATCCTTATCTATTCAACCAAATAAAAAAAAATGCCTCGTCCAACCCATCCAAGCAAACAGCCACCATGATAAACACATCCCAAAATTCATACACAACCATCTCATACAACTTTGCCCTCCACACCTTAGGCTGTAAGTAACTTTCCTACCAGTTTGTTGTCAAAGAGGAAAAAAATCAGACTAACAAATCGCCGTAGTGGAGAACTAGGATACATAACTTTCGACTAGTCAGTCTAACCAATCGCTGTCGTATAAGGAGAGGAGGTAAAGGCAAGGGGGCACGACTTCGCAGTGGCTTCAAAATGCAAACAGACCCTGTCAAAATCCTGCGCAACCTTTCAGCGTTGCCTATAGTTTACAAACTCCGACAAAAATCAAGCTTGACGGTTTAATTAAAAGAATACATCGCCATAAGATACCAGCAGTACAGTCTAATTAGCATCATCTTTGTCGCTATTTTGTGAAAAATCTGAATCTTGACCAAACACTGTTTCATCAAAGTCTTCATCCTCCTCTTCGTCAGACTGGAAAGCAGCATCCTGCGTCTCCTCTGATGTCGGCTCAGACATGTTACTAGTAGCCTTGTCCATCTGATGGAATTCAGATTAACACATGATCATTAACTGGAACATTAGAATTTATGGATTATCTTTCAATCATTCAGTGTTGGATATGGATGAAAACCTGAGCCATTATTAACCGAAGCCGGCCAGAAAGCTTGAGCAAATCTTCAGTAGCTTTGTATCTTTCTGCACACATCTGCAAAAGAATAATAAGTTTTTATGCGCACATCTGTGAATGCCTTGTTGGACACAACTTGCCAAGCACTGTTTACAAAAGAATGAGCTGTGTTGACAAGATTGGGCTGGTGTCAGGTTTGTTCCAGCCTGCCAATAGATATCAATCTTACTATCTTAGTAGGTCATATTTAGGTATTCAGCAAGCATAGTCAGGCATTCAGCAATCTTTAGGTATTGCCGAGCAATGTTGTTGATGAACACTTACATCAGAAGGCTTTCAAATTAGCAAGCCACATCATTCCACTGTCTTATATAAATAATTGGACCTCAGTCACTAATGCCTCAATCCTCTATCATGAACTAGTGTTTTGATCAATTGCCAAGACGCAGTGGCCAATTCTATTATCTTTCAGTATGAGTAGCAAACTTTAGTACTAATCTACCCAAATTGCAATGGTCTTAAAGTTAATGAGCCACATTCTGCTGTATTCTAACTTCACATCAAATAACCAACAAGATAGTAACAGCAATGCTATAAATGTTTGAAATAGTGTGCAAAGCATGAAAGAACTGGTGTGAGAAATTATACCTTCTCCAGGTTGCTAATTACTTTTGATGATTTCTCAGAGGGAATAAAACGGCCATGAATGACTAACAGGCAGTATATCCAGCGTAATACAATTTCTGTGCTACCAGATCTGTGGAGACATAAAAAAAACAGGGCAAAATACATAATTACATGATGCACGAGAAAGCACTGGAGAATAGACATGTACACTGAGTCTTGAGCACCTTGTTGTCCATGCAGATACGAAATTCTCAAGAAGTTTGCAAGCATCCCCAGGTTTCAATGATCTTAGATGACCTCGAATCTGTCAAAAGAACAGAGCAAAATGAATAGTTTACAACAGACATGTAAATAGATTATACACTTGAATATGGAAATGAAATTCAGTCCCACAAACCTTCTTACTGGGTAAATTAGCATCGACTTTAATGCTGCCATCACCAAACAGATCAGACAAAATATCAGAGGGAATGCCAGGATGGCCCTTCATGCTCTCATCCGCTCTAGTGTCAATGATGCCACACTCCCTCATCATATCCTCGATGCATATGCTGTCATCTTCTATTCTTTGCACAGGAACTAAACAAACAAATGAGTAAATGTAGTTATGAAAATGTTTAAATTGGCAGCTTCACAATACCAATTCCAAATCCAGAGGTCTAATATCCACATCCAAACAGGGTGTAATCGACAGCCACAGACAAATAAATAAATAAACCATACATGCATAATTCAGTGAAACCAAAAGTAAAACACTAGTGAATAACCTACAATATGTATCTGTGATGGGAAAACAACTGCTTATGTAAGTTCAACATACCCAGACTGCTGTGTTTCCTTACTATGCTGTATGGAAAAAAGAATAAAAAACTACCAATATGTCGTTTACCTCTTTTATGAATAGATCTTGTAGTGGTGAGGTCGCTATGAATCTCAGGCTCAACATCACCACTGGATTTTGTTACACCATGTTTCCTTTTCTTTTCCTGTGTATGGAGCTTTGGAAGAGGAAGGATAGCATCTTCGGCATTGGCTCGGTCTAGAGCAGTAACAGTTTCTTCAAGGAAAAAAAAATCAAGATTTAGCCCAAGAGTAGCTACAAAAAACTCAAAAGGTGCATCCATGCTTCGCTCATTTAAGAATTGCACAAACTTAGAGCACAAGCTAGTAGCTGACTTAGCTACTAAAAATTTAAAGGTGTTATAATTTGTGTAACTCCCAGAGAGAAGGTGAAGTGAAGAAGTAAGATAAAATTTTCAACATAACTAATGAACATTCTCACTATACCTTGCTTTTTTACAGATTGGCCTTTCTTTGTCATGGTGGTTTGAGTACTTGGCAAGAGAACTCCATCTTGAGAAATGCCCAAATTAATATCCGTACCATAACAAACCAAAAGTTTATCAAAAGCTGGTTTCACTATAGACCCATAAGCCAGTAGGACATGAGCAGAATTAGGTCCATCCACTCCTTGAAGTTTTGCGGCAAATATCGAGAATGCCTGATGAACTGTTGACACAGATGACTCAGACAATATAATCTTGGTCGGCTTCTTATCACGCAGATCATCCACGTCACTTGCAGACCAGAAATAGCAAACACCAATCTCAGAAATAGCCAAAATGTGTATTTCTCCTTTGTCTGAACATTTACAGTCCACAAATATTGCTGGGTGCTCCATCGACAGGATACAGTTTGAGCTCTGTGTTTTCCCACTGCCCAGCTTCCAAATGGCAATATAGCGTTCCCCAACTCCAGATGACAAAACATACTGGCTATCATTGCTAAAAATCATGCTCCTCACAGCAACCTATGAAGTTTTCATGGGTGCATGCAATAAAAAAAGGATGGGCACTTAGGTAGAGGATACATATCTATAAACAGGAGCTGTCCTGAAAGAGGAACACCAATAGATAGGTAAGAGGAAGCAAGAGATACTCACTGGATGTCCAGAGAATTTTTTAATCTTTTTGTTGCTTGAAGTGTCAAAGGTCCTCAACTGGCCAGCTGCTGTTGCTAACATATTTCCATCTGACATAATCAAGTACAAGCTGCATGTAGTTAAATTAAGTGGCGGAACTTTGCTGGATATGAATTGCAGATACAAGCAAAAAATGCATATATAGAAGATGGATCCTTCCAAGGACCTTGGCAAAAACAAGGTGCACATGTAAACATTTCAGCAAGCAGCATAAATGATATATCAGGTAAAGTTAGATTTCCAATTTCCAAAAAAAACATCTTAAGTGTCAATATATCATCTCATAATGCAGATAGACAGATATTCTTCACTGAGTTCATGTGCCAAGAGTTAAATCTATAGGCCAATCTACCAGATATAATCCTGTTGCATTTATAACCACAATGGAACGCGGATACATTGAATAAAAAAATAACCTAGTTTTGGTTAGTACACAGCAATCAGAGCAGTGTTACATCCAGAAAACACAATTTATGAGAGCAAGCGCAGTACAGCCAACATAGTCATAAACTAAGGAGTCACTTCACAGTTGAGATACCTGATGACACAGCTAATGCAGATATTGCCTTTGAAGAAGATTTAAATTTCCCGACAACAGCCCCATCAGAGGAATCAATCCTACAGACCATGCCATCAGTGCCTGCCGTGTACACACTCCGTCCATGTTTTGAGTATGCTACAGCCGTCACGCCCCTAAACACAACATGTACTTCAATGTAAGCGAGTATAACTGAGATGAAGCTTTCAGAGATTAACGTCAGCAACAAAAATTCAAACAGGGACAGGGCCAAAGATACAATATGAGTATGATTCACAACATGTATAGCCATTTTTAATGTTACTCGTTAGTGTGGTGTATGGTATTAGGGCTTCCATCCATGGTTTAGACAAGTTAGGAAAACCAGCCTGCAGCTAGAGGTTTTGACTGGGTTGGCTTTGGTTTACACAGATTAGATATACCAGATACCATGATGGGTTGATTTGGCCAGAGGTTAGACAGTGTGGAACCGCCATCCGCTGCAAGAATGTAGTTATTTGCGCATCGACGGCGGTCTTCTTAGTGGCAGTGGCAGCAGCAGAGGTTGAAGATGACCAAGGATGGGTCAGCCGGTTTGATCTATTCTAAACTGTGAGAGCCAACCCTCTTCCAAGGATGTGGTTTTGACTCTGGAACGAGTAAACCCATTGCAAACCAGTACCCTGATTTGATCTAGATTGGTTTGTGGGGTGAACCGGTTTTGACCCAATCAGTGAACATGACAAATGGTCATAGATGATTCTGTCCTAAATTGTGGTTTGCTGGTTTCAATAACTGAATATGTAATTCCCCTAGCACTTGAATTGAAATAAGAGAAGAGGACAAACTCCAACCTACCCAGGGTGGCAATCGCTGACCTTCCACTTCCATTGTCCCGCAGCAACATCAAGTGCCAGCACATCCCCACTGCCTGTACCAAGCACAATCAGTGAGCTCCCAGCCTTCCTCTTCTTCTGCTAAGAAAAAAAAATGTCAGCAGGCGATAAGGGCGCATCCCAACATAACCAGCTGTAACATCTCGATATGGGGGTGGTCGGGTGGATTCGCTCACCTTGCCAGAAAGCTGTACCCATTTCATGCAGGTGTAATCGAGGGCGAGGTGGCCGCGCTTCGACTCAGCGACCTGGACCGCGCCAGCCTCCACCGCCGGGATGTCGGCAAACTCGGTCTGCAGCCGACCCCGCACGGCGTCCCATACCTGCGCGAACGGCAAAGAGAGCTTGTTAGATAGCCCATAGCTTCAGTGGCAAGCTGCTAAGGCGAGGACCGCGAGTTTCCAGTTCCCATGCCTTGATGCGGCCGTCTCCAGAAGAGAGAGCGAGGAAGTCCGCGCTGGGGCTGAAGCTGGTGAGCAGGTCGCGTATGGGAGCCGCAACGGGCGCCATGGTTGGCCCGCGGCGGGTGGTCGTCGCGGCGGCGGAAGCAAGGGTTTAGCCGCCGGCGGCGGAAGGAAGCAAAGGGTTATGTGGAGGAATGCGGTAGCGGCAGTGCCCGGGCCGGAGTCAAACAAAGCCCGCACCCTCGCGCGCCGTTTGCCGTTTGGGCTCGGTCGCCCCATGTTGGGCTGGTCGGTTTCATTTTGTAGCTCACAGTTGCAGTTCACACGTCTGAGCCCAGCCGGACGGTGTTGAGGTGGGGCTAGGGTTTTTTTGCGCCAAACCAGCGAGGCAGCGACCGTTTTGTTGCCGCAACACTCCCGCCCACCCCCTCGCCGCCGCCGGGATGGAGTCCAGCGCCAAGAAGCTTAGCAGCCTCCGTATCACCTCCCTGGATGACGACGACAACGAGACCGAGGTCCCGCCTCGGTCCCCTCCAGCAGGCCCCTCCGCCGCTGCAGCGGATTACGAGGACGACGACGATGAGGAGGAAGAAACGGAAGTGACGCTTGGTGTCCTTAGCAAACCGAAGCACCCGGGCCTCCTCCGCCACTTGTTCCCCAGCAAGGCCGGCGGCATCCCGGTGCGCGCGCCAACCCGTCTTAAATTCCAGTTAATTTTCATTTTGTACAGTTTCGCAGTGTTCATGCCAGGGGTTGTGTGGGTTTGTTCAGGCGTGGCTGGACCCCTTGAACTTGCCGTCTGGGAAGTCCAGCTGTTGCGGTTTCTGTGGCGAGCCTCTACAGTTCGTCCTCCAGGTGATTTCATTGTCTGCGATGAAGTTGTCACACCCGATTGCTTATTGTTTGGATGTCGACTTGATCACAAACTCACAGTTGGGCTTGGTTTTATTTAGATTTATGCCCCGATTGAAGATAATGTAGCAGCCTTCCACCGAACATTGTTCGTGTTCATGTGCCCATCCATGGCGTGCTTGCTTCGAGATCAACATGAACAATGGAACCACAAGCATGGGAATCCATGTAGAAGGTGAAGAGAGTCCTGTATCGGTATTGGTTTTGTTCAGAAATCTTCAGATTTTGATGGTTTGAAGTGGATTGTGTTCCAGCGTGAAGGTTTTCCGTTGCCAATTGCCACGGACTAACTCCTTCTACTCAGCTCAACCTCCAAAGCATGATGGCTCTGACAAGCCACTGTGTCCAGGAGGTAGTGTTCTCTTCTGTTGCATGGCAGTTAGCACTATACATCCTACACTGGCTGTTGCATAAATATGTGAAATTGTGAATATATGTTTGACAGTGACTTCTGGATTTCTGGACCTGAATTCTTAAAGTTGCCATCTATGAAATGATTTGTTTCTGCCAGTGTGCAACCTTTTCTCCATGTCAACTACTGAACTACTACCTAGCTTTCTCGTTTGGAGTTTATTTACATTTGGAGTGGCTAGGGACCTATGGCACATGCAAAATTTGTTCAAAAGAAGTTTATTTGGAAGTGCTTAAGCTTAACATAAATATATGACAACTGTCTTAGAACTTTCTGACATGTCACATTACTTTTTATGTGCTATAATCCTGCAATCTGTCTACTAGTTGTTGGTAAATGAGCTTTACTTTTGCCTTTGCTGTCAAACAGTCGATGTTACTAAATTCTTTCAAATGCCTAACTATTTGTTGCCAGCTCCTGTATGCCACTGGTGTGGTACCTGGAAAGGTGATAAAATATGTAGTAGCTGCAAGAAAGCAAGATACTGTTCTGAGAAACATCAGGTACGTATGTCGAACTTTAGCGTCCATCAATTCGTTTCGAACATATGTTTTGGATTTATGTCTCTTGATTGCTGTTTCTCAGGCACTGCATTGGCGTACTGGTCATAAAAATGATTGCCTCCAGATAATAAGTTCTTCTGCTGCTTCAAATTCAGTTCTGCCAGCTGTAGGAAAAGGTGATTATGTATGGATTACTAAAGCTATTTATGCTAACATGTGAATTGTGTTGTGCTCACATTTTTGTCTACTTTCAGTTCCTGCTAGCACTTCTTGGCCAGAATTTGAGATACAAATAGACTATGAAGATACTTTTGATTCCGATAGTGGTGATGACAATAACTCGAAGTCGTTGGTGATGCAAAGACATGGGAAACCTGATGCTATGATGCAGTCATGGATGGATCAATTTGAGGTTTTAGGCCCATTTTCTTTCTTCATTCTCTTTGGAATAATCTCTGTTGGACGTCTACTTATGCATCGGTCATTGCATTTATTTACTGCTATCTGGGTAGGCTGATGCTGACAACAAATGCTGGGCATCTTTTGATGAGCGGGTCTCAAGAGCACCAAAACAAGTGTTGAGGTGAAATTTCATTGCTTGTGTGATTTCTCTTCTAATTTTACCATGTTTTATTGTGAATCCATCTACATTTTGCCTTGTCTTTTTGGGAAAATAGCCCTATCGTTACTGTATTTATTACTTCCATTGCATGCTTGTTCTAAAAAAGAAATGTTGCCAGTATGGTATTGTTGAGAACCAAATGCTGAACATATCATGTGTATTATGCAGGTATTGTCGAGAACCAAATGCTAAACCTCTCTGGGCCTTATCTTCTGGGTGCCCGTCAATTGCTGATATCCCATCATGTAGCTATTGTAGAGGTCCATTATGCTATGAATTTCAGGTTGGCCAAATTTCTACTTTATGACCACAGTCCATATTTCATTATAGTAGTTGCTCCTTCTGTTTGGAAACATAGGCTGTTTTAGTTTTGCCTTTCAAAACTTTGACCAAATTTATAGAAAATATATTAACATCTCCATCTACTACACTAAATAAATACACCAAGACATTAATAATATATTTGATGAAACTACTTTTATACTGACATGTTGTAGATATTCTTTCATTTTTTTATAAGCTTAGTCAAATTTTACTTAGGACAAAATTAAAGCGACCTAGATTTCGGAATGAAGCACTAGAAGGATGAAGGCTTCAATTTTTTCATATATATACTGATCCAGCACCATCAAATCTAAAAGTTAGGATCCAAAGGTTTTACTTACATATATGTTCTGGTTTCCAGGTAATGCCACAATTACTTTATTTCTTTGGTGTGGGAAATCAACCAGACTCACTTGACTGGGCAACAATTGTTGTCTACACATGTCAAGGGTCATGTGACCAAAGTGTTAGCTACAAAGAGGAATTTGCTTGGGTTCAGTTGTACCCTACAACAACCATGAGGCCGTAATAATGTTTACCTATTCCTCGGAGTAACTGCTGTCCAATACTGCAGGTTTGAACCTCGCCTGTTTTTTCTGTTGCAAGCTAATAGTCACTTTCTGTTTGTTATAAGTAGTCAGGTCTGTTTACAGGCTTAACATGTGTCATCAACTTGTAAGAAAAATGATGAAACATTAATAAATCTTCAATTGTTTTTTAGGTGTCAAAAATTTTGCCGAAAGTCAGAAAAACAATTCAGTAAATACACCCACTGGTAGAATTAGAGGTTGGGATGCTTGGAGCAGTGAGTAGTGAGAACTTCTCAAGTCCCATTGTTGCCCCTATGATGGGCGAACATACCAGCAGACAATAGTTGCCGAGTTTAGATTATAAGTTCCACCTGTGTTTTTAGGTGCCTGATTTTTTTTGTTGTTCAGGCACTAGGCAATTTTGTTATTGTTTGACTAGAAAAAAATGTGAATTGTCTCTTGTGAGTTGTCCTTTTAATTGTACTAGTTGGTAGCAATTTTGTTATTGTTTAACTATAGAAAAAAAATGTGAATTGTCTCTTGTGAGTTGTCCTTTTAATTGTACTAGTTAGTTGTATAAGACTGCTGCCTGTTCAAAATTTAGGCACCTGAAATATAAAAACCCCCAATCATGTGCATCTAGCTTCGGAGGACGAATTAAGTCAAAAGGGGGTATTGCACTTTAAGTTCTTATACATAGATCTAAGAGTTCATGACTATGTCCATCAAATGTGTTGGCCTTGGTTAGTGTTGAGTTGGTGGGCTTTATCTGTGGTATTAGTGAATTGTGCCGCATCAAGGGGAAGTGCGAGTGAGGTAGGAAAAGAATCAAGAAACATAGCTGAGAAACTCTGAAAAATTCCCAAGATTAATCACCTAGTACATCACAAGAGAATTTGGTGATTAGGTCATACATTGTTTCTCCTTTATGGAAGTACTCTTATGCGACCCTTTCATTCCGAGGCGATATTTTGGTTGTCCCTAGGGCTGGGAGAAATCTTGGGTAGTTTGTTACAATCCTCAGCTAGATCAAAATACAAAAGTATAAACCTTTTGAGTTTTGACCATGTTGATTTGTGTTACACTATGACCAATATATAAAGTCTTGATATTAAACCTCTAACCATGTTGACTGCATTACCAAAGAGCCTTTACTAACTTGCGTTATGCTTTCTTGTGTGGCTAGGGAGCTGACAGGAATCATCTGCAAGTACGGACCTCCTTTTGGTACTAGAATTTTTGAGATAGGGAGTGGCTTCAATGTTTCCAGGTCTATTGGTTGTGCGGAGTTCCGTGGTCCCAGACACCCGTTCGCTTGGTGCTCGTTACATTGCCTTTGGTCCATTTAGGCACTACCCTAGGGCCCATGTAGATGTGATGGCAAATAGTTGCATATGCTTCCATTTTTTTGTGGTGGCCACTGGCCACCATGTGCGGTTTAATAGCGTTCACATTATCACTAAATATCTTTGGGTATAATGGTATGCTCTCTTTTATTCTTTAGTCTCAGAAGCTGCTCACATGCATGTAAACATTTCCGACCATGGTTCATCGGTAAAAGTTTAGTTTTGATTTCGAAATGGAACATTATGCATTTATGCGTATGTTAATCATCCAGTGGTGTCTACCAGCCCGCGAGCGCGCTCATGGATCCTTTTGCGCGATTACGCGTGGAATGACATTTGCCAATATACATGTACAGTTTTGTCGGCTCGACGACGCCGTCCACGACGCTGCCATTTGCGTGTAACACAGCGTTTGTTGTCCCGATTGACGCACGCACGTCTTCAGTCTTCCCTTGGTGGATAACTGGGTGTGGCGTGCTGCCGGTGTCCTTTGCACGACCCAGCCGGCGTGGTGCGTGGCCGGTCAGCCAATTCAGGCCCGCTCGCGCACCGGAAATCAGATACAACCTGCCGGTGCCCGGCCCTTTCGAGGATAAAAAAACGAGGCAGCCGGAAGAAGACGCGGAACCGCCGACCCGAGCCGTCGTCGTCTCTTGCCGGCGGCCAAAGAAAGCCAACAAAAAGGAAGATCGCTACGCTCCATGCTCACGCCTGCCCGCTGATTCCAGGGGGACGCGTGGTGGCGAACTGGCGATGATTCGGCTGCTGGTTCTGCTTTGGGGTCGCACTGACGCGGCGCACGCGAGTAGGCACACCTGGCGGGCAAGCGGGGCACGGAAAGCATCAATCGGCCGGAAAGATCTCTCTCAGGCCTCACTGCTCTGAGCAATCTCGGATCCACTGGCTGTAGTATATATTTTTGTTTTCTGCTGTGTCATCATGTACCAGCGCCGCGGCATGGTCCGGCAAGTGGCCGGCCGGAGTAAAGAAAACGCGATAAAGAAATGGAACGGAGATGGAGATCGGCCTTGGCCGCTTGGGTACGGGTACGTGCAAGTTTCTGGGCGGCACTAGCGCCTCGTTGACGGCGACCGGTGGTAGGAAGCACTTTATATTAGTACATAGGAGTAATTATATGATCGTCTCTAATCAATAGTCAATTCTCAAATCCCGCTGAACGAAAGAGTGGAGCTCCAGATTTTCCCTGGGCAGAGAGGCGCACAGCAGATCTGCATTGCCGCGTATCACTCTAACAAAACAGTAGTAGATTCTATAGAAGACGTCCAGGAATTCCATAGTACTCGTAGCATTGTTTGGAACCTTGATTAGTGTAAAGTTTTCGATCCAGAACGCTACGAGAATCACATGTTGCCGACAGGAATTTGACTTTTAATACGGGCTACCATGCCGCAGGGACCAAAAAAAAAAAGCTTTGCTAACTGCTAAATGAAGGTGAAACAATCTTAGAGTTCGTTTGGCAAAGAGAGAGATATATATCATGTTAGAGTTTGTTTGGCAAAGCTCTTCTTTCTAATTCGTGAGTTTCATTTCTTATTTCTCTAATGTAGAGGTAGGGAGCATATGAGAACTAATTCTAAAGTGATTCCAGTGGTTATTGACGAGGAGTGGTGGGAAATGATGGAGAATATTTCTTTTTAAGGTTACAGCTCGTAGCTTAAACAGAGAAGTGATTCTCATCAACTACGTTAAAGATGCACAAATGTCTGTACTATTTATATGCTTTGGTTCAACTAATAAGATGTTGGATATTCGACATGTTTAGATGCAAAGGTACTCACTGTTAGCAGTTAATTATTTAGAGACCCAAACAACTAAGCAAGGCCTTACTCAACAAAAAAACATCTCAGTTTCAAAAAGGCCAAATATTTAAAGTTTGACAAAAAGTCATAATAAAATGGTATTCATATTTATGATAAAAAAATAAGTATAATTAAATTAATCATATATCTTTATAGTATACCTAGTCACAGATAATACTCTCTCCATCTTTATTTACATGTTATATTATCTTTTTCCTAAGTCAAACATTTGTATCTTTGACCATCAATATTGTTTTAACAAATATAGCCTACGACAAAAAGATTTATTTTTTCATATTCACTACAAGAAACACTTTCAAAATATATAATGATTTTTGTAAACAAATGGTCAAATGTAATAATGATTGTATTAGGATAAATAGTGAGAATAAGTGTTAATATATTCACTATAACCTAAATTAAAATTAAGCTAAAACTGTGTAGTACATAATTTTTTATACTACTCCCTCCATCTTAAATTATAGTTTACTTTAATTTTTTTTAATGTATATATTTTACTATGTGTCTAAACATACTATGTATTTAGATACTTAGCAAAATATATTATCAAAAATTAAATTAAACTCTAATTTGAGACGAAGAAAGTATTTACTTACTTTCGTGACGGAGGCCTACATCTATAGCTCGACGAAGCTCAGTCAAGGTGATGTCACGTGACTAGGTACATATAATTTTCGCCGATCACACCTACCCAAATCGAAGACGCATAAAG
>CM041628.1:80352044-80364408 GCA_023333625.1 Bothriochloa decipiens
CCCCCCCTCTCGAGTGATCTTCAGTTGGTGACGTCAGTGACTTGTCGAGGGTTGCGGTAGAAGTTAAGTATTCTGTTGTGGGTCGGCCCAGTGTGTATTTGCCGGTGGGCCCCGGTGGGTCGAGGATGTATGGTCTGGTCTTGCACGTGTTTTTTCGAGGGTCCCCGTGAGATTAATCTGAGGGTAAACTCAGGGTTCAACCAAAAAACAAGGGAGGTTTAGGGTACCCCTACTCTCGGTAACCGACAGTAGCCCCCGAGGCTTCGTGTAAGTGTTGATACTTACGCGGAGGCTCAGTTAAATGGACTCGGAGTGTTGGTCGTATTCCGAGGGGTGCGCACGAGCGCACCCTTCGGGTGTAGCTCCCGAGGCCTCGGGTGAGTAGAATACTCGTCCGAGGTCTTTTATTTTCAGTTTTGGTCGAGGCGTGCTCGAATGATCGAGCCCCCGGGCGGTTGGGTCCTCTTTCGTCGAGGCCACCCTGTTGCGAGTCCGGTCCTTAGCTTCTTTCGTTGAAGCCGGTCAGGTGCGAGCTTGACTTTTTCGTTCGACCCTCACGAACCCTTTCGATCGGGTAGAGGGGGGAGAAGCGTTGTGCTACCCATGCTCGGGCGAGCATCAACGTCTCAGGTGAGCTACTATAGGGAAATTCAAGTAAGAGCTCATGCCTCGTTCGATAGGGGTCGACTAGTGGCCCTGAGGCGCTCTTATTCGAGCAAAACAGTGGGTCCCACGGATGCCAAACCCTTTCGATCAGGTCTGGTGGCTCGTTGCCTCCCCTCGAGGGGATTCCGTCATGGTCCCTTAGTTTTTCCTTGAATGTGTCCGTGGGGGCCTCGAGAATTCGTTCTCGAGCAAGGGACTCGCGTCGGCCCCCCTCGATCACCCCTAACTCCGGTACTCGAGGGCGGCTGTCAAACCCTTTTCGAGGGCCAGCCTTCGCTCCCTAGAGATTTTGAGGGCCTGGGCCCGTATCCCATGTCGTGGGAAGATCCGTCTGCGGATAACTCCTCCTGTCCGTCATGCGTGCCTTTTTATGCAAAAGCCGGAGCGACGCGGTAGTGGATGATTCCTGTACTTAAAGCACATTTTGAGGAGGATAACTGTCAGTTGTCATATTAGTCTCATTTTTCAAGAAAAGATTCGAAGCGGTGCGGCCGTAATGTCGTGGGAGTCGGAATGGCACGGTCGTGGTGGGGCCGGCATGACGGATGATTCGTGGATGCTTGACGCGTGTCCATGGTCGATGGGAGTCGAGGGGTGAATGCGAAACGACGTGAACGCGCGGGCCCGAGGGTATCATTGGCGCCCGGTGGCCTCGCTTATGACGTCGACGCACAGGAATCGAGAGGAGAGTACTTTGGGCGCATTTAATGCGGGGACTTACTGGTCGGGCAAGCGACAGCTGCTCGTTGGTCTTCTGCCCCTATAAAAGGAGGCACTCCACGCACCGTTGCTCTTCACTTGCCTTCCTGCCATTTTCGCATTCGCCTTCCTGCGCTTGATTGCCTTCCTTGCACTCACCTTCCTTGCGCTTACCTTCCTTGCGCTCGCCTCCCTGCGCTTTGCCTTCCCCGCAGAGATAGGAAATCTTCCGGGTCGTCCGTCCACCGAAGAGCTCCGTGCCCTTGCCATGGCGCCGCCAGAGATTCTTCAGCCCGCGGCGTGGCTCCCCTCAGACGTGACGAGGAAGGAGCTGGAGGGGTTGGTGGCGGAGGGGCTCCTTCGCCCTATCACCAACAAGGCCGAGCCCAAATGGCTCGTTCCGCCGAAGGGGGACCTTGAGCTGAACCCACCGGAGGGCTACGTGGTCAGCTTCGTCAAGTTCCACCGACTGGGCTTCGGTTCCCTGCCGAGCCGGTTCATGCGGGTGAGACATGCGCGCCCTCACCCACTACTACGGGATCGAGCTGCAGCATCTCTCCCCCAATGCGATCTCCTATGCCGCCATCTTCACCACTGTCTGCGAGGGTTACCTCGGGGTGGAGGCGCACTGGGAGCTCTGGCTTCATCTTTTTCGGGCGGAGTACTTCTCCAAGAGCGCATCGCCGGGGGTGCGAAGGCTGGTGCGGGCCGGGTGCTGCAACTTCGCCGTGAGGAAGGTCGACACCTTCATCCCTATCGGCCTAACTTCGAGCCACGGCGCCTGGCCTTCGAAGTGGTTCTACGTCACGAACGACGAGGGGCTGCTGCCTTAGTACACGGGGCGCGTCATCGAGTCGCGTCCCCACAACTGGGGCGCCCCGGCGTGGGACCATCAAGGGAGGCTCGAAGACCTCCTCGATGCCCTGGCGACCCTTTGAGGGCAAGGGTTGACTGCAGGGGTCGTTGCCTCGGCCTTCCACCATCGACGGGTGCTCCCCCTGATGCGGCGCTCGCTCCGCGTGAGCCAAATGTTCTTTGGAGCGGAGCTCGAGGGAAGCCGGATGGTTGCTGAGGATATTACGCTGGAGAGCGTCGCCAAGAGGGTTCGAGGCACGGTGTCAGGCCCCTCCACGGCGCAGGAAGTCAACCGTCTTCCGATGCAGCCGGATCCCGGTTACCCCGAACTGGTGAGCGTATTACTTCATCGAGCCCCTCTTTTTTGTTTCTTTTCACCTTACATTTTTTTGGGCTTTGCGTGTAGGGGGAGCTCGACTATGAGTTGTCGCTGCCCCCCGTTAAGGAAGATTTCAGAGCTGGTCCAACGGGGCTTCTCGGCGCCTCGTCGGCAAAGAAGACGAAGGAGGAGGAGAGCAAGAAGAGGCGGATGCAGAGCCTCGATCTCTCTGCGGCCGAGCAGCGCTCGGCTAAGCAGAGACGAGAGGTGGGGCCCATTGAAGGGTCCTCCTCTGAGGAGTCGGGGGAGGAGTGGAGCAGAGAAGAGGAGCACCTCTCAACCCGGAGGGTCGCGGTTGGTGCCCCTTCGACGCAGGGCACCGCTGGTTCTGGGGGCCCACGAAGGGATCCCGTGAAAGTCATCTGGCCCTTGGAGCCGGGCCGGTGGCGCTGGCTTTGGCCGCATCGGCAGCGGCCTCCGCTCGAGGGGCTGCAGGGCCTCGTGGCATGACACCGCCGGCAGCGACTTCAAGCCTTCCGGGCGCCAGGATGCAGCCGTCGACAGGGGGCTCACGAACCCCGGGGAGGTTCCCGGTGGGGTAAGTTCTTAATCTTGGAGTAGCTTTATATTTCACGTCTCGATTCCACGCATCTAATTTTTCCTTTCTTGCAGACTCAAGCACGAGCGGGCACTGTCAGGGCTGGCTCCGGCCAAGCGCCTTCGGACAGAGGCTGCGACAGAGGTGATGGTGGTCGCGGCGGCTCCGGCTATGGGCCCGGTTCCTTTGGCAACGAGCGCCGCCTTGACTCCCTCGGCGATTTCGAACGCGGGGGTCATCGCTTGGGTCAAGGCCGCACATGCGGCGTTGGCCCGGGGCGCTGCTTCTGTTATCGGCGAAGCGGCCACCGAGACTGTAGTGGCTACGGCATCGAGCCCCCGAGCCGGGA
Organism: Bothriochloa decipiens; assembly: GCA_023333625.1. Taxonomy (NCBI): domain Eukaryota; kingdom Viridiplantae; phylum Streptophyta; class Magnoliopsida; order Poales; family Poaceae; genus Bothriochloa; species Bothriochloa decipiens. Next base: position 80,355,531 of record CM041628.1, read on the forward strand.
TGGCCGTCGAGGCGTCGGGCAGCAGCATGCCGGAGGGCCCCTCGGATGACTCGCTACTGGGGTTTTCGGAGGCGGCGCCCATCGTCCTCGAGACCGAGGAGGGCAAGGCCTCCATCGACAAAGGGAAGGAGAAGGATGCCGCGCCCCCCTGTCGCCACCGAGGTCGGGGGTCGTCGAGTCCGGGGGTGCCGAAGCGGCCCCATCAGGCGGGGCCCCCGTGGGTGATTCGGTCGAGGAGGCAAGCATCGCCGTGTCTGCCCCGGCGAACCTTTTTGTCGAGCGGGAGGAGCCGCAGGCCGGCTTGCTGGCTATCATGCCGTGGGAGGGTCTGTCTCCCCGCGCGGTGCCCGAGCAACGACCTGCGGCAGGCACGACCGTCGACGCGGAGGGTGCCAGAGCAGAGGCGGCGCGATGGCGCTCTGAGGCAGAGACTTCGGGATGGGGCTTGGAGCCCATCCGCGTCCATGACCCCACGAGTCACGACGCTCCCTCGTGGGAGGTGGATGACCCTGCGGAGCTCGAGTGCTGGAGGGCCGTCGAGGAGGAGCGTTCTTGCCTTCAGAGCTCGCTGAAGGCAATGCTTGGTCTCGTCAGCGACAACCTTCACCAGCGCCTCGCGGTAAGCATCCTTCTTCGAAGTTATGGAACTCGGGGTGTGTTCTCTTTGTTGATGATGTCCTTTGTTCTTCTTGCTCTTAGGATCTGAGAAAGCGCTCGAACATCAAGTCCTATCTTATCCACGGCGCCAAGGATAAGTGGAACCAGATCTCCGAGCTAGAAGCAGTGCTCGAGGCTGCCCGGGTCGAGGCCGCGAAGGCGAAGGAGGAGGCTGCTGCCGCTCGAAGTGGGCTTGAGAAGGCGAAGTCCAAAACCACCTTGGCTCGAGAGGTGGCTGCCCAAGCCAAGGAGGTCGAGGCCAAGGCGAAGGAGGAAGTGGGGAGGGCCCTCGAGAAGGCGAGGTCCAAGGCCAGCGACGAGCTGGCAAGGGCTGGCGCGGCCCTCGAAGCAGTGCAGAAGGAGCTCGAGGCCTCGGCCTCCAAAAACGCCAGACTTTTCGAAGCCTGGCAAGAGCAAAGGCGGAATGCCATTTTGGCAGGCGAGGCCCTTTAGAAGCTCAAGGAGGAGAACGCGTCGATGGTCCACGCTGGTGAGACGCATGCAAACGAGTGTCTCGTTCTGCAAGATACGCACACAAAGCTCGAGATCCACGCCGTCGGTGAGTCTTCCTTCTTTTCTTGAAGAGTTTTTTGCCTTTGTTTTTTCTTAAGCTTTACTGACTCCGTTTGTTTCCAGCCTTGAAGGAGGAGCTGACTCAGGCACATCGTGACCTCGGCCTACTTCAAAAGTCGTACACGGCTGAGGTGAAGCTCGACATGGTCTACGACAGCCTTGGCGTCCCTCGTTCCGAAGCGGCCGCGAATGACGTCCATGGGGCCCCTCTCCTTGACCGGCTGTTCGAGCTTGGCCACGTGGTTAAGGAGAAGGTGCGGGGCGCCCTTCATGTCGGCGTGAAGTGGGCGATGGCGGTCATCGGCTTCGGCTACATCTACGACATGGAGGTCGTCTCCCATGGCTTCGTCAGCGACCCTTCGAAGACTGACGAGGAGAACGAAGCCGTCTTCATGGGGTTGGTTGAGGCTGCCGAGGAACCTGGCGGTCGTCTTGCAAGCCTCTTCGAGCGTGAGGTCCTTCCACCTCCTGAGGATGATGGCCTGTGAGCCAAATCTGGGCAAAGAGGCCTTTGTAAGAAATCTTGTAATTTTCTAGTTTGCAAGGCCTAGGGGGCCTCGAAACATTATCGAATGTAAAATATAACTTCACAAATTGTTTAGTCCCTTCCTTTCTCGCATGTCTGATAACATTTCTTAACATAGTGTGACGCATGTTCGTGCCCCTCGACGTGGGAATGAGTGGAGGTACCGTAGCCCTGGGGCATCAGTGGTCTCCTGGCTCGACAGCCCTCGACCTTTAGGGTTTTCACATGGCGTTTTCGATTAAGTATTTAGAGCGTATCGAGGTGCGTAGAGAGGATAGACTTTTGAGTTTTGAAAAAATCATGCGAGTTTTTTTTGGGGACTTCGGGGGGTTCCCCCCTTGTAGCCCCCGAGGGAGGTTCGACTCTGAGGGAGCAGAGTCGAGGCTACCTCTTATATGTATAAGAAGATTGAGCTTGTGATTGAAAGCATTCCATATACGAAAATGTATGAAGAAGGCATCGACGCCCTAGGGATAGAAGCGACGTAGCTGTTCGATGTTCCATGCGTTGGTGAAGATTTTGCCTTTGTCGTTAGCGAGCTTGTAGGTTCTGGGCTTCAACACCTCTGCTATGATGAAGGGGCCTTCCCACGGTGGAGTTAACTTGTGGCGGCCCTTGTTGCTCTGTCGCTGTCGTAGGACGAGGTCGCCCACTCGAAGGTCCCTTTTGTGCACATGCTTGTCGTGGTAGCGTCGAAGCTTCTGCATGTATCTTGCGGAGTTGAGGAGGGCCATGTTTCGAGCTTCTTCGAGTTGGTCGACGGTGTTTACGAGGGCTTCTTCGTTCGTCTGCTCGTTGTAGGCTTTTAATCGAGGGGACCCATATTCAAGGTCGATGGGGAGGATGGCCTCAGACCCGTAGACCATGAAGAACAGGGTGAATCCCGTGGCTCGACTGGGTGTTGTCCTTAGGCTCCACAGGACCGAGGGCAGCTCGATGGCCCACTTCTTGTCGTATTTCTTCAGGCGGTCATAGATTCTAGGCTTGAGCCCTTGAAGAATCATCCCTTTGGCACGCTCGACCTGGCCGTTAGTTCGAGGATAAGCAACTGCAGAACAATTCACACGGATGTGATGGTGATCGCAGAAGTCTAGGAACTTTTTGCTGGTGAATTGTGTGCCATTGTCAGTGATGATCATGTTGGAGACCCCAAAGCGATGAATGATGTCAATGAAGAACTCGACCGCTCGCTCGGAACGAATGTTGGTGCTGGGCCGAGCCTTGATCCACTTGGTAAACTTGTCGATGGCAACGAGCAGGTGGGTGAAGGCTCCAGTTGTCCTTTTGAGGGGACCAACGAGGTCGAGCCCCCATACGACGAACGGCCATGTGAGGGGGATCATTTGCAAAGCATGCGTAGGGAGGTGCGTCTGCTTGGCATAGAACTGGCACCCCTCACATGAGCAGACGAGGCTGATGGCGTCAGAGACAACGGTCGGCCAGTAAAAGCCTTGTCGAAAAGCATTCCTGACGAGGGTCCTGGGCACAACATGATGACCGCAAGCCCCCGAGTGTAGGTCGTTGAGTAACCTTTTGCCTTCCTCGATGGTGATGCAACACTGCAAAACTCCGGTCGGGCTCCATCGATAGAGCTCCTTGTCTAGACCGAAGAGGATGTAGGTTTTGGGCCTTCGTGCAATGCGTCGAGCCTCGTTTCGCTCGTCTGGCAGCTCCCCTTGAGTAAGGTATTCGAGGAAGGGCTTACGCCAATCAGCTTCGTCGCTTGCTCGAGGGGTTGATACCTCGAGGTCCATGACCTCGGCCCCGGTCGAGGGGGCCTGGGTTGGTTGAGGCTCGACCCCCTTGGATGGATGTTCCTATTCATCCGTGAAGTTAACTGATGGCTTGTAGAGATCTTTTGCGAAGACATCGGGTGGCACGGTGCCTCGGGTTGACGCGATCCTTGCGAGCTCGTCCGCGGCCTCGTTGTAGCGTCGAGCAATATGGGTTAATTCGAGGCCGTAGAATTTGTCTTCCAATTTGCGGACCTCTTGACAGTATGCTTCCATTTTAGGTTCATGGCAGCTCAAAGCCTTTATGACTTGATCGATGACTAATCGCGAGTCGCCCTGGGCTTGGAGGCGTCGAACCCTGAGCTCGATGGCGATGCGTAGTCTGGTCACGAGGGCCTCGTACTCCGCGATGTTGTTCGAGGCTGCAAAGTGGAGTCGAATCACGTAACGCATGTGAACCCCGAGGGGCGAGATGAAGAGCAGGCCCGCGCCCGCTCCCGTTTTCATCATCGACCCATCAAAGTACATGGTCCATAGCTCGGCCTGGATCTGTGCGGGCGGTAGTTGAGCGTCGATCCATTCGGCCATGAAATCCGCCAGCACCTGCGACTTGATGGCCTTTCGCGGTGCGAAAATGAGGGTCTCGCCCATGAGCTCGACTGCCCACTTAGCAATTCTCCCTGTGACCTCCTGATTTTGGACTATCTCCCCGAGGGGGAAGGACGAGACCACGGTTATCGGGTGGCTTAGGAAGTAATGTTGGAGTTTGCGCCGCGTAAGGACTAGAGCGTACAACAGCTTCTGAATCTGAGGGTAGTGGGCCTTGGTCTTCGAGAGTACTTCACCAACAATGTAGACTGGCCTTTGAACGGGCAGGGTGTGCCCTTCTTCTGCCCTCTCGACCACTATGGCTGCACTGACCACCTGGGTGGTTGCAGCGACATAGAGAAGGAGGGGCTCGGCCGGATGAGGAGGTACTAGGATCGGAGGCGAGGCTAGCATAGACTTAAGCTTTGAGAGGGCTTCCTCGGCTTCGAGGGTCCATTCGAAGTACTCCGATTTCTTCAAAAGGCGGTAGAGGGGCAACGCCTTTTCCCCAAGATGGGAGATGAAGCAGCTTAGGGCTGCCAGGCATCCTGTGACCCTCTGAACGCCTTTGAGGTCTCGAATGGGCCCTATCTTGATGATCACCGAGATTTTCTCCGGGTTGGCCTCGATGCCGCGCTGAGAGACTATGTACCCTAAGAGCATGCCTCGGGGGACGCCGAAGACACACTTCTCGGCTTTCAGCTTGATTCTCTTCGCCCGGAGGCATTTGAACGCGGCATCGAGGTCAGAGACGAGATCCTCGACTTTTTTGGTCTTGACCACGATGTCATCGACATAGGCCTCGACCGTCGAGCCGATGTGTCCTCCGAAAACATGGAGCATGCACCGCTGGTACGTTGCCCCAGCGTTTCGAAGGCCGAAGGGCATAGTAACATAGCAGTACATGCCAAAGGGGGTGATGAAGAAAGTCGCGAGCTGGTCAGACTCCTTCATTCGGATCTGGTGGTAGCCGAAATAGGCGTCAAGAAAGGAGAGGGTCTCACATCCTGCCGTCGAGTCAACGATTTGATCGATGCGTGGCAAGGGAAATGGGACTTTAGGACATGCTTTATTCAAGCCGGTGTAATCTACACACATCCTATATTGCCTATTTTTCTTTTTGACTATTACAAGGTTAGCTAACCACTCGAGATGGTGGACCTCCTTGATAAATCCGGCCGCCAAGAGCTTGTTGACTTCTTCCCCGATGATCCTACGCTTCTCCTCGTCGAAGCGGCGCAGGCGTTGCTTCACCGGCTTAGACCCGGGGTGGATCTCCAAGGCGTACTCGACGACTTCCCTTGGTATGCCCGGCATATCCGAGGGACTCCACATAAACATGTCGATGTTCGCGCGGAGAAAGTCGACGAGCACTACTTCCTATTTGGCATCGAGGGAGGTGCTGATGAGCAGCGCCTTCCCCTTGGAGCAACTCGGGTGGAGAGGGATCTTCTTCGTGTCCTCGGCAGGCTCAAAGTTGCCGGCATGTCGCTTGGGTTCGGGGATCTCGTCAGCGAGGGCCTCGAGAGTGGCTGCAAGCATCGCCGACTCCTCGATGGCTTTCGCGTGTTCGACGCACTCGACGTCGCAGTCGTATGCGTGCTCGAAGGAGGGGCCGATGGTGATGATGCCGTTGAGGCCCGGCATCTTGAGCTTAAGGTAAGTGTAGTTGGGAACCGCCATGAACTTGGCGTAGCCCGGTCATCCGATGATCGCATGGTACGTGCCTCGAAACGGGACTACCTCGAATGTGAGGGTCTCCTTTCAAAAGTTTGTGGGAGTATCGAAATACACTGGCAAGTCGATGCATCCGATGGGAATAGCCCTTTTCCCTGGCATGACGCAATGGAAGCCCCCAGCGCTGGGTTTCAGCTTTTTCGTCGGGATTCTGAGAAGGTCGAGGGTCTCGAAGTAGATGATGTTGAGGATACTGCCTCCGCCCATCAAGACCTTGGAGAAGCAGGTGTTGATGATGACAGGGTCGACAACAAGCGGGTAGAGCCCCGGGTTCGGGACGTGGTCCGGATGGTCGTCACGGTCGAATGTGATAGCCGTCTCAGACCAGTCCAAGAATCGAGGGGTGGCGACTCGAGTGGAGAATACCTCCCGACGCTCCCTCTTACGCTGTCGAGGGGTGAGCCGGGCGGCAGGTCCCCCGTAGATCATGTAGCAATCCTGCACCACGGGGAATCCATCATCCTTGTCGTCGTTCTTGTCGTCGGGCTCTTCCTTTTTCTCTTCCTTTCCTTGAACCGTACCCTCGAAATTCCTTATGAGCATCCAGCAGTTTTCGAGGGTGTGGTTGGCCTGGCCCTTGTGATATGGGCACGGTTTCTTGAGCATCTCGTCGAAGAGGCCCTTTTCAGGAGGGCCTCGAGGCTTCTTGCGCTCGACAGCCGCCACGAGGTCGTCGTTGGGGGCATCTTCGTGCTTGCCTCAGGGGTTATTCTTCTTCTTCTTGCCCCCTTTCTTGTCGTCCCGGTTCGAACCCTCGGGGTTGGCCGCCTTGGCTTGCGTTTGGCCTTTGCCATCATCGAAGAAGGCGCCGACGGCCTCTTCTCCGACGGCAAAGTTGGCCATGATGTCCATCAATTCATCGGCGGTCTTTGGGGGAGCACGCCCGAGCTCCCGGACCAGTTCCTTGCAGGTGGTCCTGGCAATTAAAGCTAGGATCACCTCTTCGTCGGTGACGTGGGGAAGCTCAGTGTGCTGCTTGGAGAAGCGTCGAGTAAAATCGCAAAGGGATTCCCCGGGCTTCTGTCTGCAGCCTCAGAGTTCCCACCTGTTGCCCGAACGCACATAGGTGCCCTTGAAGTTCCCCTCGAAAACCCTGACCAGGTCAGACCAGTCATATATTTGGTTAGGGGGAAGCTCCTCGAGCCACCGTCGTGCGGTGTCGGAGAGAAAGAGTGGGAGTTGTCGAATGATGGCGCTGTCATCATGGGCCCCACCAAGCTGGCACGCCAGCTTGGAGTCGGCAAGCCAGAGCTCAGGCTTTGTCTCACCGTCGTATTTGACAAGACTTGTCGGGGGTCTAAAGGGGCTAGGCAGCGGCATGCTGCGAATCGCACAGCTGAAGGCTCGAGGTCCCGATGGATCCGGGGATCGACGTCGGTCCTCGTCGCTGTCGTAGCGTCCGCCCTGATGAGCGCTGTAGCCTCGCGCCTCGACGTCACCGCTCTTGCATCTGCGGTGTTCGTTGATGTCGTGATGCGCATCGCGGGGCTCGCGGTTGTCACAAACGCGATCGTGGGCCGGGACCGCCCCCTTCGTGCCGGGGGAGTCTATCGGCTTGGTCGAGGCCTGCCTCTCATGCCGTGAGGGTTTGTGGTGTTGCCCTGAGGCCGCACCTCGATGCCTCGAGGCAGAACTCTTGGCCTGCTGGATGGCGGCCACCTCGAGAAGGCCCTGGATCTCCTGTCGGACTCGTTGGGCTTCAGGATTCGAGGGGGCCGGTATGTTGCGAAGAAGCATGGTTGCCGCGATGACATTCTGACTGGCTCGATTAAAGGCGGGACGTGCAACTGTATCCACGCCCACAATCTGCCACTGTACTTGCCGCGCTCGGGCCCGAGCCCCTCCGCCTGGGGGATTCCGATTGTCTTGCTCGAGGGTACGCTCGAGCTGGCGCAGTCGCTCTTTGTCTTCGTCGAGTTTGGCTCGAAGCTCCCGGACCTGCGCGAGCTGGGCGACGCGGGCGCCCTGCGAATCACACGGATCATTGGTCGCGGCAAGGGGCCCTTCCTCCTGTCCCGCCAGGAGGAGGGGTCCACCTGTTGCAGCCGGTGGTGTGGACGTCTCTGCGAGATCGGCGTCGTCGTTGCCCGACACAGCGACTATGTCGACGTGGAAACACTCTCGCGTGGGATCATAGTAGCTGGAGTCGTAGTCGGAGTCAGAGTAGAGCGGTTCCCTGTCGACTCTGAAACCCGAGCGCACGATAGTGGAGTATGTTGAAGCGGCATTTTCGAGCCTAAATGGCAGTGCCGGTCGGATGGTAAACTGCTCATGGGGCAAGAGAGCCGTAGACGTGAGGGGCGCGTTCGCCTAGGGAGAAGCATTCAACCCTGGTGAGCACTGCCCCTCTTCGGGCCTTACGCGTAGTCGCGGAGGCTCCTGGCCAGAGAGCTCAAGTCATCTGTCGAAGACGAAGAGGATGTGACGACCGTGGTCGCACGGCGGCGCCGCCCGCCCTGTGATCCATGTCTCCTTCTTGATTGGGAAGCATGGTGGCGAGGGCGACACGGGGCTCCTCGCGGAGTCCCTAAAGCGCCCCCGCTTGGGTGCCCGATTGAGAGCAGGACCATGTCAAGGCTCGTGCCGAGCGACAGGAACTCCAAACTCCCAAACCAGATCACTGAGCCGAAAGGGAGCGATGATATGAAATCTGCCATCCGAACGAAGCGGTTTGACTCACACACCCCCCTACCTGGCGCGCCAACTGTCGACGTTAGGTACCCGGGGGTGTCCTAAGCCAACGAGTAAATGTATGTGTGCGTAACCCGTTCGGATGGTGATGCAAGAAGAAGGCCCTACGTCTAGCGGGTGGAGAAGATTTGTATTATCTTGCACCTATGTGCTTGTACAGGGGTGAATACAAGCGAAGGAGAGAATTCGGGGGGGGGTCAAGTATAGAGCGAAAGAGTTATTCGGAGTCTAGGAGTCTGCCTAGGCGTGTGTTCGGTTGTTCGTGAGATCTTTGTCTGGAGTCGGTTCTTCGTCCGATTGGGCCTCTCCCCTTATTGTGTATCCTAGCGTCCCCTTTTATAGGCCAAGGGGAGGCACAGGGGTACAAGTGTCC
>CM041628.1:80364508-80377308 GCA_023333625.1 Bothriochloa decipiens
GGTGCTCGGTGGAGAGGACGGACACATGAACGACCACCCAACGACGACGATCCGATGCACGGCAGCGAGTGAAATTGGATGGTCGCTCACGTGTCCTGCTTCTCCACCCTGCACAAACACACCATTGCATGCCTGTATAACCACGAGTGCACCGTTCAACTCACCCAATTTATAGCAAGGAGATAGCCGCCTGCATCGGCCAACAAAGAAACGTCAAGAGTACATGGTTTTTGCGCCTAGAAGCAGGAGGAAAACGAGCGCTACGGACGCAGGGTTTGTCCAGGTCCGGGAACAGATGGGGGCTGCAGCTCACAACGCAAGCGGCGACTTGTTTGGCTCGTAGCTTTCGTAATACCGTGGGGAGCAGCCAAACAATTTGATGGACGTGTAGCTCGGGAAATCTGGTGGAGGTTCTAGCGGTGGGCCTAACGATTCATGGTGTTTTCCCCCACGATTCCGGCGAAACTGCGGTGGTAAACAGACATGCTAGACGACTAGAGCATCTCCAACTCCGGTCGGTGTTCAACATGCCCATGGCCCATCGACAACTCCGGCATGCCTCAAAACAACATCTCACGATTTTACTCTTGTGCCACCCGGGGTGTGGTTTGCCCCAGAAAGTGTGACCTAAGAAACCTATAGGCCCGTGTATGCACCTTAAGCTAAGCGAAAGGATCTTGCTTCTCTCCTGTGTCTCTACCTAATAAATCATCAAAATTTCTTGCATCTTTTCTGTCCACCTATTTTTCTTCCGGTCACTTTTTTCTGCCAACACAGTTGATCGGTTCGGTCTCCCAGTCCTGATTGCTCACGTTACTAGATCAGAGATTGGAGTGGGACGGGAATATAAAATAATACAGGGTTCCAGATGTAAATATACAAGAGACAAAGAAAATATGACAGGGTCATAATAGTTTTCAAAATAGATCAGGGTTCTTGATGCAAAATGTCTAAGTAAAAACAAAAATCTTGCAAAATGTGTAAAAATCATAGAAAAATCAGAAAAATACGAAATAATTTTGTTAGCTTCATAAAAATATACTCTATCCATAAATGTTATGAATCTTGTGTGTGTGCGTGCCTTGATTATAGGTGTGTTAAATTATCCTTCCATATATATTGCTATTCGTAGATGATTGAGAAGAAACAAAATTACTTTTGTGGAAAAAGATGGATCGGTCTTATTTGGTGAACCAAAAACTTGGATCAATTATTGTCTAATAAAATCTAAACAAATATATTTATAACTTCTGAGGAAATCATCGAATGATAGATCAACCATTTACATGTTAACAAAAAAGTTAATGAGGTTGTATGATAAATCAAAAAAGTTACAAAGCTCGATATTGAGTCATAGAAAATATGGGTAGCATAAAAAATGAAGTTACCATATATAATATATTTAATATCTACATAATTATGTACTTTGTAATGGAAGAAAAAATATATATCTTAACTCAATACGTGCTAATAGGATATTGTTATTTATTATTATCCACGTTGGCTTATATTATGGATGTCACGGTTATCACAAAATAAATCATAAAAACATAAAGCATAAGTAGATACGTAACAAGATCTCCCGTTGCAACGCACGGACATATTTACTAGTATTTAAAAAAGATTTTTAAAAGATTGAGACAGAAAAGGTCGATTTATACCACCTAAATAAACATTAATTTTAAAGTTCATTTTTTCTTCAACAACAATATAGTCTTTTAGTTCCAAGCAAGTTAAGTCGAAACCCACCAAAAGCCCCTAGTCACAGGTCATGAACATCTATCAACTTTCCTCTAATGTTTGTAAAACTATAATAGTGGTAAATCACCTCAGCTCCTAAGGCATCGTGCAGCCCTTTTTTCTTTTTGAAACATCATGAAACCTTTCTCAAACAATATTGGTAATAACATATAAATGTGCTAGTATCATTTCTTAAATAACTTTTTTTGTGAAAAGTTCTTAAATAACTTTAGAGAGCATAAAACTTACATATGCAATAAACTATAGGTCAATAGCGGCTTAGAATCGATAAAGAAGAGTAGAAGTATCAAGTGATATAACACCATTACAATTATCTTGAAGATTGAAGAGACAATTCCGTGCTTGAGAAAAGAAAAACTTGAGGTAAAAACATTATATTAATTGTACAAATTTTGCATCAACATTTTTTATAAAAAATGTTTACTTTATTCACATGAAAAAGAACCATAACAAATGCAAAAGGATATATACTATTGACTCCACATTTTATAATCAACTGTTTAGTGACTTGTAAAAAGAAAGTAAAGCTTGCAAAATAAAAATGCCAACTTAAAAACTTATAAAAATGTGATGTGACACACAATTTTAAAGAGTTACAAGTAGCATGTCTTTGTTCATGACAGAAGGGATGGATGTGGCTTTTAGTGAGCATCCACAAGTCAATTGTTAATTAATATTGTTTTAGGAGTGTGGTTTTGTAAAATAATTGGACCAGTAAACGTGTGGTTTTTTATTTTTAAAAAGTTAAAAAATAAAAAGGTTACAAATATCGAAATGTAATGGCCCAATCAGGGTTCGGTATGTTAACGATTTGAGATCCAACAGGTGTAGTCTGGTAATAAGTGTACTCCCTCCGTCCCAAAATAGATGTTATTCTTGCTTTTTAAAAAATTAATGTTTTAAACTGCTGGTAATTATATATTAAAATATATAAATATTTATGCTAAGTAATTAGTATAATCGAAAAGATCTTTAAGTTTAATTTTTTAATAAATTTATTTAAAGATATAAATGTTGCACGTATTTTGTATAAACCTAGTAAAAGTTGAGAAAGATTAACTGACACGCTTCCCATAACATCATTTTTTTTTACAAAGGGAGTATGTACTGATAGTTTTATTTTTTTTATTCGGATGAGATTCCTTCGTATTTTCATTTCACTTGATTAATTTTTACTCCTAAAAAATACCCAAAGCTAGACTCTACCGGTGAATCCACGTGCGTCGCTCGCCTTTGCTCTGCCCGGCTTTCACCACGACTCTCCCGCGCGATAGCTGGCCCGGCGCTCACCCAGCGGAACTGCCGCCCGCCACGACGCCTGCCTCCAAACGCTGTCCACGGCTCCCTCAATCCTCTCGATCTGGCGCACCTGGCCACCGGCGCGACGCCACCGCGGAGAGCGCCTCTCAAGTCGATCCGGCACCTGGCCGCCAGCGCGCCGCCGCCGCGGAGAGCGCGTCGACACCCCTGCTCCCGTGCTCCCGGCCTGCCCCAGTGGTCATCCTCCGGCTCCGACGCTCCTGGTCCCCGGCTCGCCGCCGCCGCGAGGAGCGCCTCGAGTCGACCCAGTGCGTCCCAGCGCCGATGGTGGCACAACATCCTGGCGCCGGAGGCAGCGCGGCGTCGCAGCGGGACGCTGCCGCGAAGAACGCCTCGAATCGATCCATAACATCCCGGCGGAGGCAGCGCGGCGGCGAGGACGGCACGGCATCCTGGCCCCGGAGGCAGCATGATGTCCCGGCGACGCAGGCGGTCCGTGCGCTCACCCTAACCCAGCCCCATCCGATGGCTTCCCTGCCCCTTTCCCAAAATTCTCCCGCCCGCCGGTCTTCAGATGGGGCGCTTCGCGTTGAAGAGCGGCAAGAGCAGTGCGTGGAGTGCCCAAGTTGGCTCCGGCAGCGTGCACCACATACCAGCACAGGTAACATGTTCGGAGAAATTCACCTGAAAGCTTTTGAATTTGTTTGTCATATTTATGCCCAGTGACTTATGCTTATTTGGATCACTCGGTTAAGGAAAAAAACATTCTTTTACAATTTCTTAACCTTGAGTGCCATTGAAGCTACAATGAGGTGTCAAGCTCTGTTTTTGTTTGTTTTGTTGCTCCATAGGTATGAGCGCACAAGGTCCCAGAACTTAAGCTGATATGAGTAATGAGATTCCCCAACCAGCAGCAGTTTTCCCAAGCCAGGCAAGTAGCTATACTGATGTAGCTTTATCTTCAAAGGAAACAGACTTGTAAGATGACAAAGCATTTTGCATTGGTTCAACTAAAAACAAATATGGTTCCTCTATTACTCAGTGATCTGAAAGTCTGAGAAAGCCCTAATAAACCTGAAAACAGGATTGTAACTTTTAAACAAAACATGAGGTCTATCGGCTATTGCCCATAAACAAGAATCTCATATAAATGTTGCTTGTTCAAAATTTGAGTAGCAGATAAATTAGGATTGCATATTTCATTTATGTTTACTCCGTAGCATATACACTATCTTGTCACTAATTTTGTCCTTTGATTCGCTTGTAGTACTTCAAGATTCTGACAATTTCCATCAACCTACCATGAACCACAGGATGGAGTCTGCCTAACATGTTTACTGGAAAATGTACTCATTCTGCTTTGGCTTCAAACTTTCCTTTGGTTTGAACGATTCAGTTTTGATGAATGTTTTGCTTTGGAGAAGAAATAGAATGATATTCTGATACCCAATTGACCTAAATAAGTTATGTATTAACCTACGAAAAGAATGAAGATCGGGAGTCCAAATCTGTCTCATGGCTATATCAGCAGGGCAGAAACCAGTTTACTAATGTATTTGCACTTATTACAGGCCTGTTATGGTGCCAGTGGCTCATGTTGTAGAATGGACTTACTGGAAAGTTCCTCAGCTGACCGCGTCAAGGATCAGGCTGCTTTCATGTAACAGGACATTCAGCTGCTCAAGAGCAAATGACCAGCTTGGTTATGAACCTCGTGTCCCTTAAGGTTCTTATCTATATCATTTAATTTCATTTGTTTATCTTTCTTGACATGATGTATTTTGTATTTATGGAGTTGGATCAATTATTTTGATGCTACTTTGTAATAAGTAATTGATGGCCTTTTTAAATTAAGGATACACTGAAGAGAACGGAAGAGTCATACCCCCATCTACAAGCTCAGAATCAGAGTATGTTAAAGGCTTCAATTTTCCTTGGGAATGGAAATCATATGAATCTATGCATCTGTCCCTTGTGCCCACACGCACCCTGTATATTCATAGTACTTCTGTACTTACACATTTGAAATGCTTACCAATTTATCTATTAATATGACGTTGCAAAAACAATACTTTGGGAAGATGCGAAGCAAACTGTGACAGTGCTTCTTCTGTTGGCTGTATCTACTACTATTTGTTTACATGTGGTTACACTTTCATCACAGCGATGGCAAAGCTTTTCTCACTGACTGCTCTGCCATCTACCATCAAACGTGTACAGTCCTTTAATATCCCTTTTCATTTGTTGAATTTACCTGCTTTGAAATGGTTAACTGCTATTTTCCATCATTGCAGTTTTTTGAGTGTTCTAATTTACTTTTGATAATACTTCTGCAGGTTTGGTCACAAGGTTGAGAAACTTGAGGCCTCTAATTTTCACATCACATAGGCACAGGCCCATCATATTACTCATACCATTACTTAGTGTTGGAGTTCTTTAATCAGTTCGCTAAGATCTCTTTTTAGAGGAACGGATTGGCTATTGTTTCTCAAGGCATGTTAAGGCCTGCTTCTATTTGATACTTCATTAGATTAGATATTTTTGTTACATGCTTTGAACCTATGTGATACTTTGCAGATCTTGTCAATGTGTTTGAGGTTCCAAAACTTATGTTATATCCTAATCCTTCTGACCCATTAAATGCAGATCCTATGTTGATGATGAGTAATCGCCTACTTTGTGTGGAGCAACTCCAACAGTTTTGTAAATCGGTTTTGCATTCTTATTTTTACAAAAAAAATCTACAAAACACCTATCCAACAGTTTTGCAAATGAGCTTTGCATTTTTGTTAACTTGGCAAAATCCTATGATGGATTGGCATATATGCAAGTTCATGATTGGCTTGGCATTCCATCTCGCGCACTACTCCTGCGTGCGCTCTTCCCTTCCGCGCCGCCGGGTTTTCGTTTTTGTATTTTGGCAAGTCAATTTTGCCAAACTGTTAGAGATAACTTTTTCTCCTCCCCATATTAATTTGAGAGTTGGTAAACTTTATGTTTTGTCAAACAAAAAAGGCAAAACTGTTGGAGTTATATACAGAAAAAGCATCAACTCCATCTTGCAATCTCGGTTAAAGCATATGGCAAGGCCATACATGTACATTTCTCAAGTAGATGGTCGCCTTCCTGATCAGATATTCTAGCAAATCATATGCTCTAATTTTGTTGTTAATCATGTGCTTCGATCCCTGTAACTTTGTTGTTGAACCATTCTTTGATCTGCATGTGTAACACCCAAAGTGTTAAGCATGTTTAAACCCTTGCATTCTTAAGCATAAGCATCATTATGCATAGCATTAGTGAAAAGAGTGATTGTCATTTCATGTATCATGCTTGATTATTCGAAATTTGCTTGCCTTTCACATGAAGTGCATTGGTGGTATGAGTGTTTGGTGTTTGTTTGCCTCTAAGGTAACCTAGACATGATTAGGACACCAAATGAACCTAGGTTTATGTTCATGGTTTTGGCTAATTAAGCTTTGTTGTCATGGTTGACCAAGGTGGACCATGAAAGTAGTTTTGTTTGACTGAATTAGAAGTGGTAGCTAGAGTGCTTGCATGTGTGTGCACCCTAAATAAAGTTTGTAGAGAATTTTATAAGGAACAAAAGCTGTTTTTACCACTTTTCATGAAAATGCTTGGAAGGTGTTCAAAAATGTTGAAAAAGGGCAGAATTGGGGTCTGATTTTCTATTTTGGGAATTTTTCAAAGGTATTTTCTTTGGATTTTTGTATTTCAAAATCTAGGCAGTATCTGGTAAAACTTCTTTAAGATGAAATGTTCTACTCTTCAAAAGCTACATTTCATCTATTTTGAGTTTTTGCTAATTCGGCTTAGTTTAAGAGTTATTAAGCAGCAAAGTTTGTTCTGAATTCATGAAAATAGCTTTTTGGTGACGGCTGTGCCCTGGCCGTCAGGAAAATGTTCGGCCACCGCCCATGTCGCCCAGCCCGCGCGCTCCGCGTGGCGCGCGTCGACCGGCAGTCCGGGGCGGCAGCGGCCGTTCGGACAGGTTAAAGCGCCCGCTCCTTCACTCGCCCCGCGCCCTCACTCTCCCCCTCATTCCCGCACATTTCCCTCTCTGCTCGCCGCCGCGTCGCCCGAGCTCGTCTCGCCGCCGCCCGAAAATTCATCGCCATCAGCCACGCATCCTCTCGATTGACCCCGCAATCGAGTGCGCCCGAGTCCGCTCCACCTTCCTCCACCCTCGTCTCGGCCTTTTGCTTCGAGGTATAACCGAATCGCATCATCTTCTCTCCGGGCCGCCATTGCCGCACCTCGGCTTCACCGTGGTCCCGTCGCTCGGGCCATCCTCTC
This sequence comes from Bothriochloa decipiens, assembly GCA_023333625.1. NCBI lineage: Eukaryota > Viridiplantae > Streptophyta > Magnoliopsida > Poales > Poaceae > Bothriochloa > Bothriochloa decipiens. Next base: position 80,371,847 of record CM041628.1, read on the forward strand.
TAGCCATTAGTGTGCGAATCAGACGCGTTGTGGTGGATAGCTGCTAGGACGATGGTCAATGACGACGATTAGGGTTCCTTCGCCGGGAATTTGGCCGCGCCGCCGTGCGGTTGGTCGCCGGTCCGCCGCGCACGTGGCCGAGCCACCTCGGCCGTGCCCCTGTCCGCGTTAGCTGATCAATAGAAGCGTGTTGACCTGCTTGTCTTTTCCCTCTGGTCGGTGGCGCCGGAGAGCCGCCGTGTCGGCCGGCGAAGCCACGCCGGCGACCCCCCTGCCTTTCCCTGAATGAGGACCTTCGTCCTGGAATTCAAGAAAACCTAGGGTTCTCGGTGTAAGATTGCCAGACACAGAGAATTACCTAATAGGGCTTGGTTAGTTTCTGGAAATCTCAGGGTCCCCGGTGTAAAGTGCTTTTTCCTTTTTCTTTTCCAGAATTGATTTTAGATTTTGTTTAAAGCTTTAAAAATTCATAACTTGCTCATTTTTCATCCAAATGAGTTGGTTCAACTTACAGTATTTTTCTTGTGAGATGATCTATGCATAAAAAATATGAAATGTGAAAATTGTGATACTGTTCTGTATAGCTTTATTTATCTCTATTAATTACTTTTATCTTAGGAAATGCATAAGTAATTCTCTGTTGCTCAGAAAAATGTGAGACCAAGTTTGTTAGTCTTCTTATGTCATGCTCTATCTGTGAAAAATGTTATGAGGTTATATCATGTGGAAAGTTTGCTCTGTCTAGTTATGGTGTCTATTTTCATGTGATGATAAATAATTCATAATAAATAATATATAAGGAATTTGTGTATGAAACTTTTTGGAGAGTGTTTTTATGTCAATCTAGAGCTAATTATGTTCTGAGATCTGTTGTTTGATATACTTTTATGTACAAAGTATTTTATGCCCCTGAAATTATGCTACCTTGTCATTTTTGTGCAGGATAAAGTATTTACTGTTTTGACTTGAAATTTTTATGGTAGTCTTTATTTGGTATGATTAAGCTCCTGTAATTTTTACAGAATTTTCTGAGTAGTCTAAAGTCATGTTGTAGTTATACCCTGATTTCTTTCATTTATAAATAATGCTTTAGAGTTATCATTTTATGTGTGTAAAAATGCTTTCTATGCTATTCATGATATTTATGATCTGCTATTGGTTGTGGTTCAGTAGAGTGTAGTGTGCAAAACAATGGTTGTTTATATTTCCTTATAGGGTGCGGGTATTTTGTAATGCGAGGTTTATTTAAGTTTTGTCGGTAGAAGAGAATGCAGATGACATGTGCTTATCATACATGTTTTTAAATATCATATCATTCATTTTAGCTGAGCATTCATTTACCATCACCATCAGCATTGTATTTATATGTATGCACGGTACTCATACGTACTATGCATCATACAGGATCATCAGAGCTCGAAACGGTAGTTCCCGGAGCACAAGCAGAGGAAGGCCAGCAGGAAGCTTTGGTGCGGGGAGCAGCAGTAGAAGAGGATCCCGAAGCTGATCTTCTAGAGTGTCCCGACCACCAGCCAAGTGCTTTCCTGAAAGGCAAGCCCCGGAGCATTCTTCCTGTGGTTTGCAAAATATCTAACTTGAGTCCTTTACTTGTTTGCTGCATTAAGTTATAGGCGTTGTTTTATACCGTTGCTGCATTACTTATATTCCTTGTCACTGTTTACACTTCAACCCTGTTAGGTTCAGGTACGAATATATGCTTAGCCCTGCTTAACTAGATCGGTAGAAGTCGGGTGATTTCCTATCATCCGCGAGTTATAGGTGGTAACTTGGAATAATTGAATACATTGTTATCTTGGATAACCATGTGGAGATAATAAATCGAGACCGGGCGGGATTGGAGTTGAGAATGAACTGAAGGTTCAATGTGGTTTATCCCGTCTGTGTCGAACTAGGACCCCGTCCGTTGTACGTCCTCAAGTCATATTGAATTTATGCCTCACATTTAGCTGGAAGGATAAGTCGTTCCGACCGCGAAGCCTAATTTTGATTTGGGCCGGGAGTCGACCTGCTGTACGCATTGCATTGGTGAAGATGAGGGACCACGGGTTACGCGGTTGTAAGGCCTGAATATAGCATGGTGCGCCCTGCTGGCAGCCGGACGGTGCCCGGATGCGATGGTACCTGTTGATCTCGCGTTTTTTTCTGAATTGGATGTCAGTGACCTGTAGCTCACCGTGGCTGGTGAGTGTGGTTTGTGTGAGGAATACCCGCCAGCTGGTTAGTAATCGATTATAATCGCCATCGTTCCTGGATAGTGAACACTTGACTTGAGCAGCGGCATCGTAGTAAGAACTTGAACAAGAGATGAGATGGTTGAGCTCTCGAGGTTGAAAGATACTCAACCGGAATTGGTTACTTTTTGTTGATTAATTATTACCATGCTTATTTAGTACAGGTGCTAATGTAGCATGACAAGGTAATTCAGATTAAAATACATTGCTAGAAGGTTCTTATTAATTGTTCCTTAATGTAAGCTTTTCCGCAATTAAAGGAGTCAGCTATCCTACTTACAGCCTTGCATACTCCTTGGAGTCACTTTATTTTAGTTTATGATGGGTAAGTCTAGCTGAGTACATCCTCGTACTCAGGGTTTTATTTCCCATGTTTTTGCAGATGGTGAGATGCTTTATGGTTATTGTCAGAACTGCTTCTATCCCGCTTTGGGAGATGATTAGACCTTGGGCATGGTCACTCTTCTCAACTTGATGCTTTTGCTGGATGTGGACCAAGGACCTGGCATTGTATTTTAAATGTGTGTGTGTGGTATTTGAACTTGAATCGCTTCCGCTACTTTGAATCTTTAAACTGGTTTGTAATAACTCTATTTCGTACTCCGATGATGTTTTAAACTTGGTGCTTGTGAATGAGTACGCTAAACTATTACGATCTTGATCGCGCCGGAAAAGTTTGAAATCCTTCGAGATTTCGGTATGACTACTGGGTTTATTAGGTCTCAATCATGTAGTTTGCCGCCCTAATGGTGAATTATGTGCTTGTGCTCTAATAAATTGGTCGGTTCTGTTACAGCATGTCCCTCTGAAAAACAAGGAAGCCAAGTGAAATAGACATGGGCGCATGCGAGGTGCCACTTAATTGTTTTCTGGATGGCATAGGCTACTAGCAACGTATGGATTTGAATCATTTGTATCTTGATTTTGACTTGAGGAAGTTCAGATAACACAAAATACCTAATGAAGTTTTGTATTACACCCGTTGCAACGCACGGGCATTTATCTAGTATTTCATAAAAGACTACAAAATCTTGGGTTAAGTCTCAACCATTTTTGGCGTACTATATATAGTACTACTACGCTCCTGTATTTATGCCATAACCGATTGGACGAACCATGGCGGTTCGATGCGAAAAATGAAAACAAACCAGTTTTTTTTGATAAAATGAAAACAAACCACCTACTAATAAACAGTGATTAGCTGCTAATAATTAAATACAAAACACGCTTTAATTAATCATTTGTAAATATGTCACCGGTATCATTAGGGTTTTATAGAGTATATATAAACACAAATATGCTGCGGGGCTAAAACACCATACACATACCATACGACATGTCTAACAAAGTGAGATGATACAATCAGTTCCCTCGAGGTGTGCCATATGACTTGCCCAAGATAGGTTGTTAGACTCTTAGAGTCAACTGTGATGATTTCTTCCAAGCTGATATCAAAAGCAGCAGGATAGCTGCCCGGCTTGCTTCTGGTTTGAGATATGGATGATGAGCTTCTCTGCTGATTGGTTTCTGCCAAAGGCCTCCCTGTTTTAAAGAAGATAATCCTAGCTCTAGTTTCCACCTGATAACTTGGTGACGTGTAGTTGTCCACGTGGTTAACTGTAAAAAGGAGAGCCCAAGTCATCAATCATGTAGGAACTAACATAGCTACATTCAGATATTTAGCTTTTAAAAAATTCATTGCTCAATCGATCAAAATTCATAGTACCAGAAGAATTTTGGCCATAGTTTGAATGGACGTTTGATGGAAGTAGCACTCCTGGAGATGCAATCATATTTTGGTCCTTTGTCTTCAGAATCCCTTCCAGCAAGATGCCAACGTAATACTGCTCCAATACTATGTCTTCACCCACATTGTATATGTCATCCATGCTTCAGCATTGAGAAGCCTCATCTCATGCATTGTCTTTTTTTTTCAAATATCCCAGGGGTAAAAAGCTTCGCAATGACTGGAGCGCTTTCCTGCAATTTTAGAAATGCAGTTGATGATGGACTAGCAAATATAAATTCTTTTGCACAAAGAAACATTTTTAGTCTATGAAAGCTCGATAATCTGCTCTGTTCTGTTCTCCAGTCTATTTAGCGCTAAATCATGGAGACAGAGTTGATGTCATTGTGCAACCTCTTGTTTTCTGAGCCTTCCTTGGACAGTGGACACAATGTCATCTCATTATGTGTAAGGTATATCAACTGTTGCAAGCACTTGTTCCAAAAAAAAATGTTGGAAGAAACATATCTACAGGACTTTCCTCAAAGATTCCAGTTTCTTTTCTTAAAGGCAACAGAGGTATATTGCATTCCTTGTTAACTCATGCCTACTATTCTGATTACAAGAAATCTTAATGTTCGACTAGTCGTATTTACTGTACAAATTTTATTAGGATTAGTTATTGCAGCTGTCCTGTTTTACTTAGCGAAGCTAGACCTTGTATCAACCAGAGCTAATGTGTTGCAAATGAAATAGCACTTTGATAAATTGGGGATGAACACGAAAGCTATCAGGGACATACAGCACCTTTAGCCACTCGAGCACTTCACCTCGAGTTTGTCAATCTAATATTGCAGAAAAATTGAAATCTTAAAAATAAAATCCTGCGTTAAATCTTTACTCTCTGTGTGAATGACAATACATGGTGCCAAACTAACAGTGTTGAAAAGCCAATTCATAATCAGTCAATTATTGCTTACTTTTTCTTTCGCGATCGGGTCTTTTACTTGTATTTCATTAAGAGGAAGGACCAAAAGAAAGATCAAAGCACAGATACAAGGGGCTCATAAGTAATCCAAGGATTACCGGTGTCGACATTAGGTACCCGGGGGTGTCCTAAGCCAACGAGTAAACATATGTGTGCGTAACCCGTTCGGATGATGATGCAAGAAGAACACAGCGATTTATCCTGGTTAGGGCAAAGAAGGCCCTACGTCCAGCGGGTGGAGAAGATTTGTATTATCTTACACCTAAGTGCTTGTACAGGGGTGAATACAAGCGAAGGAAAGAATTCGGGGGGGGGGGGGGTCGAGTATAGAGCGAAAGAGTTATTCGGAATCTAGGAGTCTGCCTAGGCGTGTGTTCGGTTGTTCGTGAGATCGTTGTCTGGAGTCTGTTCTTCGTCCGATTGGGTCTCTCCCCTTGTTGTGTATCCTGGCGTCCCCTTTTATAGGCCAAGGGGAGGCACAGGGGTACAAGTGTCC
>CM041628.1:80377318-80460614 GCA_023333625.1 Bothriochloa decipiens
CCCCCCCCTCTCGAGTGATAATCAGTTGGTGACATCAATGACTTGTCGAGGGTTGCGGTAGAAGTTAAGTATTCTGTTGTGGGTCGGCCCAGTGTGTATTTGCCGGTGGGCCCCGGTGGGTCGAGGATGTATGGTCTGGTCTTGCACGTGTTTTTTCGAGGGTCCCCGTGAGATTAATCTGAGGGTAAACTCGGGGTTCAACCAAAAAACAAGGGAGGTTTAGGGTACCCCTACTCTCGGTAATCGACAACCGGCAAAGCCCCGAAGACATAAACACAAAACACAGACAAAAGGAAGAATACACGAGGAGGGGACTACCCGCATCAACAAACCGACCCACTATGCCTGCAAAAGAAAATACATCCACGCAAAGGTCACCAAGATGGTAGAGATCATCCCCAGCGACCAGGTAGCCGCTGCGGGGTATAAACGACAACATCCGCCAATGACTAGGTAGCTGCTGCGCAAATTAGAGCTTCCCCAGTGACCAGGTAGCCACTGTGAGAAAACCATCTGCCATGCTCAGGTAGCCGCTGCGGGGTAGAACGACGACGACGATACCAAGCACTTGACAAACTATTGTGAAGATGACCGCAAGGCACACACAGGCATAGACAAGAAGTGACTCCGATGATAGCGGCAGGAGATAGGCTGCATTAGTGCTCTAGCGAAGCCTTCAGGAAGGGTCTTGACATCCACGGATGCCAACAACACTAGTAGAAGCAGGAGTAGGTCTCTCGACCACAATGTACCTAGACGGACAAAAGCTTCAACGACACCTCCAACGAGGAACATGACGCAAGTTGCACCATTGCCCCCCGGCCCGGTGAGCCAGGCAAGTTTTCACCCAGCTGTTGTACATCCGTCAGGGCAGGCCGCCCTAGTACCTGCAATGCCGACATCGATGGCAGGTCGAGGCCACCATCTCGGCACTACACAGGACCACAACATCCTCGTCACCGACCATGCGCACCCCATCCTCGCCGGATCCAGCTCTCTAGAGACTGGATCCAGCTGCCAGGGATGCAAGACGCTTCAGGGGGGCACCGTAACACCATCCCCTCTGGCCACAGTGGGCAAGGACACAGGGTCCGGCCACCACCGACCAGAGGATGGTCACGGCCTCCATATCCTTCCACCATCAGCAGAGGCACGCATACCCCGAATCTGGCCGCCCACGTCGGGGAGCGGACATGGACGCCGGGTCCGGCTGCCACTAGCCATGCAACGGGCACGGCCGCCAAATTCGGCAACGAGCGCGCGCGCACCGGATGCAGCCGCCCACAACCAGGGAGCGGCACGGAAGCTAGGACCGGCCACCATCGGCTAGAGGACGGGCATGGCCGCCAAATCCAGTCACCACCGGCAGGGGGGCGGGCGCCACTGTAGGAGGCGAGGAACAAGCAGATCCGTTGTTGGGGAAGCCGGATCCGGCCACAGAGGGCGCGGATCCCTCGCGCCGGCTGGCCGACCCACCGAAAAACCGCCAGAGAAGAAGGGTGGTGGTGGAGGGGGTGGGGAAGGGGAGGGGAGGAGGAGGAGGGGAAGCTGCGTGCGACGGTTGCTCGGTTTTAGGGGGCCGCGCTGGCCACCGCTGCCGCGAGCAGAGGACGGCGACGGCGGCCAGGGAGGTGGTGCAGGAGTGGCGTGGTGGCCGGTGCTGGGGTGCCCCCCGAGTCGCCCCCCGAGAGGAGCGGTCGGGGGTCGAGGGGATGCTTAGTATTGTATCAGCAGTATCATATAACACCCTGATTTTTGAGATTTAAATCTTAAATGAATTTGATTTTATATCTGCATAGATATTTTACATTCATAGGCCAATTATAAACGTTTTATGAAGTACTTTAAAAATATGTAGCACGTTAGAAAACATGCATTGTTGCATTCATGCTGCTGCACAGTTTTCTGGTTGATTTGCTTGAGCTTGTTGTTTAATTCTTGCTTTGATTTCTAGCTTCTAACATGCTCTAACTTGTCCCCTCTAATCCTAGGCTAACAAAACCTACTCTAACTAGCCTAGGCCAGTCTCTAGTGTACCCTGGCCAACCTCAGCCTCTCCTGGCCAAGCATGGCCATCCATAGCCGGCCATGGCCACCTATGGCCCGCCTTGGCCAAAGCAGCAACAACAAGGCCGGCCAGCAGCGGCCACAGCCAGCCACGGCCAGCTAGGCCGGCTAGCAGCGCAACCAAGCCGGCCAGCGGGCGCCAGGCCACGAGCCAACAGGCCGCCAGTTGTAGCCCAGCCGCCAGCGCGCTCGCGTCGCGCCCCTTGATGGGCCGAGCGGCCCAACAGGCCGCCGCGCGTCGCCCGCGTCGCACCACGCCGCCTACGTCAGCCGCTTGCGCCAGCACCGCGTCACCGCCAACTGCCGCTGACAGGTGGGGCCCACTCGAGTGGGGCCCACCTGCACAGTGTCATCTCCCTCGCGGAGACGGACACCGAGGCAGGCCCGAACTCGCCCCCACGCGCCGCGCGAGCACGCGGCCCAAGAATCCCCGGCCACCGCTATAAAGGGCGTTTGCCGCCTCCCTGCGTTGCATTTTCGAAACCCTAGCCCGTCGCCGCCGCCCGGTTTCACCTCCGTTAAACCCTAGCCGCCGCCATCGTTCCGTCGAGTCACGCCGCCATCGATCTTCGTCACCGGTCCGTCCCCGTCGGCAAGAGCACCAGCCCGAGTTTCGCGGTGAGGTGAGCCGCCATTGGAGCCCTTCGGCACGCCTTCCCGTGCCCCGCAGCACCTTCCCCGTCGAGTTACCCTAGCCGACCATGGCGCCGCCGCGTGGACTGCCGCATGGACTGCCGCCTCCGCCATCACCCGCCGCCACTGACCCCGCAGCCGAGCCCGCGAAGCCGACCTCGTCACTCTTGTACCCTCAGTGCCATCGGCCGTGCCTCAGAGTACCATTTCGGCCAGCTCCGGCGAGCACGCCGCCGTCTCGGCCGCCGCTCCGGCGACCCTGACCGCCGGGCGCACGCCAGCCATCAGATCTGAGCCGGGTGACTCAGATCGACTGTTGACCCCTGGTCAACCATGGGGTCAACAGGGCTCGCGCCAGCTGATGTGTCAGCTGATGTGGCTGCCACGCAGGCGCCACGCTAGAGCCATGTGTGCGCTGACCACGTCAACGCGGTCAGACCGCCGACAGCCTTGGTAGTATTACAGAAAAGCCCCTGCGGTTTTCTTTATTTACAATATAGTCCTGCATAGTTCAAAAATAATTAGATTATAGTCCTGTTTTCTGCAGATTAGCCTCTAGTCTTGTATAGGCCATAACTTTCATGTTTTAACTCTGATTTCAGCAAACTTATACTTTTTGGAATTGTCTTGATGAGTAGAACAGTCCTATGCTATTGTTGATACTGTTGAGATGTTTTGGTGTACTACTCTAATTAAAGTGTGTTTGCTTGCATGTATTGTGCGTGTGTGATGATTGTGGCGTATAGAGAACGAGACGTGGGTGAACGAGGATCAGCAGAATCTAGAGGACTACGTGCAGCAGGATATCAATCAAGGCAAGTGCAGGCATTCTTTTGAACATATTGCGCCTATTCATGTTTATAAAATTCACTGCATGTGTCTTAAATCGGTGAACCATAGGACTTACTAGCCACTTTACCCAAAGATATCCTATGGGGGTATTAGTTGTTAGGTTTTAGGTTGCTAGTGCTCTATCTCACCTTTCACTATTTAATGAAGATAAAACTTGCTTCTTAAAAATATGTTGGAGCCGTGGGCTCTTGTCTTCGGCCATTGGAGAAGTTGATGCTGATCCGCATCGTTGGTTGGCGGTGAAAGACGGGAAAAACGGATGCTAGTGGGACTCGTGTTGACGAGGGTATCCGTATCTCCTTCCCCTTGTGGTCCTTTCGCGGAGAGGCAACCTGGGACTTCCGTACATCTCCAGGCTAATGGGCTCTGGCTTGGTCGATTAGCAGGACCATCATGGGCAGGATAGACAGCTTACCGACGGATGGCCATAGCTGTGGTCGCTGGGGCTTGTTTACAAGTATTTAGTACAGGAGGGGCTAGAGTGTAACATCCCAGATGTTAGTAAGCAATTAAAATTTTAATCAAGTATATTATAAAGCATAATCATTGAGCATCATGAAATAAATGCATTCATGTTTTAATAACGTATTTTATGTGGTGCTTTGTTTTATACATGAAATGATGAGTTGATTGCTAATTCAAAAACTATTTTCAAAACTCTGTTTTATTCCTTTTTTCTATATTTTAAAATCTATAAGAAATTTTGAGATGCTCTCAAAATATGGTTTGTAGATCTTAACAAGAGCTGGTATTCAAGGTTTTTTAAGTTTCCAAAAAGAATTTCAAATGAATTTAAAAATACAGTTTTTCTACATTTGCCCCTTTTCAATTTTAAATCCATATTTCAAAAATTATGCATATTTTGGGAAAACTTTGTATATGAAAAATGTTTGGTTTGAAAAGTTGAGTATTCCATAGATTTTAATATTTTCAAGTTATTTAGCAAAATTAAAATATTTTTAAAATGTTTGTTCTAGGGGTTCATTTCCCTTTTACTCTCTTTTCAAAATATGATTTAAAAATATAATTTCTGTGTAGAATTTGAAAATTCTTATTAAATGAAAAGTGTAGCTCTTGAAAAGTTATACAAACTTTGTTTTTGGAGTTTTTCAAGCTCTATTATAAATTTGAGAGTAATTTGTGAAATTCAGGCAGTGGCATTTCTATAATTTTCCTCAAATCGCGAGTGTCGTAAGCTGCTTCGCCGCCGGTGACCTTCGACGGTCTTCTGGGCGTGTCGACGTTGCCATCTCCTGCTTATCCTTGCTCTTGTCCAGATTCTACGTGTCAAGAGGCGATTCCTTGGCCCTCCCTTCAAATACCAAAGCGTCGTGGGCGAGCTCCTCTTCTCTGTTTCGCGCCATGGCCGCCATCATTGTTCTTCGTCCTCGCGCGTTGCACCGCCGCCACCGAACTCACCCTACTCAAATTGATCGCGCCACCAGCTGCGCCACCTTATTGCGCACCCACCGAGCCCAGCTGAGCAGTCTCGCACCGCCGGAATCACTTCGGGCCACCGTCGGCCGCCGACGCTCTGTTCCACTGCCGCCTTCACATCGCCACCGTGCACCGGCCCGCCTTCGGTTTATCTTTGGTGAGAACCGGCTTCGCCTTGACTTCCTGGAGCTAATCATGCTCTCTCTCGCCTATCTCGCATCAGAGCCACCGCGCTGCCGCTTGCCGCGCCGTCGCGTCCGCCCTCACCGCCGGCGACCATGCTCTAGTGCCTCCACCGCCGAGTTAGCTACACCAATTTGTTCGTATTATCGAGACAAAGCTATAGGAACAAACTGTTTCAAAAATGGTCCATCCGTTGGTGAGATATCGTGAGTCAAAATTCCTTCCCCGCACGGTCAACAGCAGGAGGTAGAAGATGACACTGTTCATCTGGATTTATTTAAAGAAAATTCTTATTTCTTTGGAAATTCATAGTAATTCGTGTATGGCTCCAAAAATTCTAAAAATTTATATGTATGCTCTTTATGATGGTCTCTACAAAGGAAAAATATGAAATACCAAATTTGAGTACTTTTTGCATAAGTTAAAATTAGCTCTTTTAATTAAAAAATACATCTTCAATGATTTTTAATAAATAAAATAATTGGCTTTTAATTCTAAAATTTGTTTTGCCATCTAGTTAGATCAAGATATTTTCAAAATAAAATTTTGAGCACATTTAGACAAATTTAATTTTATGCCTCTAGTTTAATGCTTTTAATTAATTAATTAACCCCTTTAATCATGATTAATCATTATAGGGTTGTTTGACTTTGGGATTGATTGATGACCTTGGGTCATTAACTTTAATGACCTTTGGCACTGTAATTATTTGTTTGAGCTTACCTTAATTATGTCGTTAGGGCCTAATCAACGTTATTTCATGTGTTTAATGAATTTCTTTAATGAAGTAGTTAACCCTAATGAACTTAGTAAATAAGTTTTGTTGTCTTGCAACTTTATGTGAAAGTAAAGTGTTTTTGAGTTATTTTAGTTGCTATGCTTTCACCAATGCATCATCATGCATCATGCCATGAGCTCATCATACTGAAACAAACATCATTAATTACGTGTAGATATTTCAAGAGTGAGTTGGATCGTGATACACGATAATCGGGAGATGTCATTCCCCATTGAAGTTGAAGTCATGGATCTATGATGTTGGTGTCGTCCATCCCCGGAGTTGGTGTCAAGAGTAACACATGTGATCCCGATCAGAACTAACTTCTCTGCAACGAAGGCAAGCCCCGGATACAGTTAAACCCTACCCTTATTTTATAAAAGTTTTATCGCTTCAGTTATGTTATGTTTCATTAAGTACTAGTCGTTGGGTGGTAACCTACCAATTGCATTACCTGTTTTATTTCCATATTCCTTGTTACCTGATTTTGGAAAATGCTTAGTTATGCTTAGCCCTGCTTAATTAGTTGGTTTTCAAAAAGAAAAAGAATGAAAAAGATGAGTGTGGCTTTACTTGTTGGAATCATGACAATAGTTAATAAATCGAGTCCGGATGGGTAATTTGCATTGGGAATGGAGTCCTTCTGTAGTGTTTCTATCTGTTGATGCCCTAGGTCCCGTGTCGATGGTGATCTGGTGATATCAAGAAACTAGAAATCCACATGCATGAAGTGATATACTAAGGGTTGGAGCCCAGGTATGTCATGAAGTGATATATAGTGGGTCAGAGCCCCCACATATGTCATAGTGTGTTATACTGTGGGTTTAAGTTCCCATGAATATTGGTACACTGGGTCTAAGTGCTCACGTGTATCACGTGGTGATATACGGCTACGGTTGTTATCCCGGTATATCTTTGGTCTGGTATGCATTTTGGTTGAAGCCTCATGCATATCTAGATCTAGGTCCCAGCTGGGTATAAAAATGGATTCGAATCGCCGTTGCTTCTCAGAGAATAAGACTCGATCGTTGTTCATCATTGTAGTAACAACTTGAATGATGATAAGGAATAAAGATGAAGTGGGTTGGTAACCTTGAGCTAAAGCAAAACAACTTTTACTTTTTGTCAAGCTTTTCTGCAAAAATTCTTATCTCTTACAAGCCTTACCTTGTCCCTCTAGCCTGCATTTCCTGAGTCTTCAACCCTCTTTTTCGTTGGGTCAGTCTTGTTGAGTACTTTTGTACTCAGGGTTTGTTGAACCCCTGTTGCAGGTGCTAATTAGTGTTCAAATCAAGTTCATGTCGGTGGGCTCAATGTGATCTGGATGTCCCCTCCCGACTTAGGTGCTCTACCTAAGTTGTCTTCTGTAGTTCTTCTCTGCTTCCGTAATCGAAGTTAAGTTTGTAAAAGTTAACTTATTCATATTTTGTAAATTATATGTTATCATTCTTTCGCACTCTGATATATATATTTTGTAACAAATGTTGTAATGTTGGAGCTACTCCTTAGAGTTGTTAAATGTGGTTTAATCAGGGTCCTTTGAGGGCACCAACAGGGCTTTCTAAGTTGTATGGGACGCATGCATGGCTATTAGAGGTCTTTGAGACAATAATAGGTGCATGTTGGCCATATAATTTAGGAGGTTCTGCCACATAGAGGTCCGTGATGGGGGCGGCCTCACGGGGAAGTCGTCCATACGCTTGGACTCAAGGCTGGCGAGTTGTTACTGCTTATGACCCTGTGAAAAGCCTTGTTGTGACCTCTGTCGGCCTATCTCGGTAATGGGCTAAGAGGTTGGCCGCCTCGGGCATAAAGAGTAATCCCAATCTAGAGTGAAAGTGTACACCTCTGCGCAGAGTTAAAATCAATATATCATCCATGCTCACGGTCACGAGCGGCCCAGATCCTCGCATGATTAGCCAAATGGTTTAAGCTATTAAATCACGGTGATGCTGTGAGGTTGCTACCTCGGGTTTTATCGGGGTGGCTACCCTGTGTTCCTTTGAGATGGCTATCTAATGCTTAATGTGGTTAATGACTTATGTTTATATCTATGATGCTAAATGACACAATAATACTACTTGAACCTTAATAAAGGGTTGGATGTTTCAACCAAGAGGATTTGAGAATAGGTTTTTATAAGTTAAATCTTAATTGTTACATTAAAATGCTACCGCAGTCTACCTTTCAGCTTTACCTTGTACTAGCCTTGCATGTCATTACTTTTCGTCTGTACTTGCTGAGTTTCTACATGGAACTCACCCTTGCTCATTCACCAATAAAAGGATGCTCAAGTGAATACTCGGATGTTGACTTTCCTGAGAACTATCCGGGATACTAGGCGTCGTGATGCTGCCGTCGACCTTCCTATGGCGAGATAGAGTCGCTACGTCTACGTCGTTTAGTTTCTTTTTGCTTTGGACGATGTGATTTATATTCCGCTTTACTCTGATGATAGTTATGTAATAATGGTGCATTGTAATTGTTATACTATGTTTTATTCGAACACTGTGCTTTTGAACCATGTAATTTGTCGTTCATGTGTGTAAATTATTCCTGGAGCACATGAGATTTTGCCTTGGTTTCATTCCTTCAAAATCAGGATGTGACAAAGTGGTATCAGAGCCATGTTGACCGTAGGATCACGAAGCCTTAGCTAGAAACGGTCATTTTCTAACCGTCTTAGGTTGACCTTTATAAGTTATTGCATATCCCATCATTTATTAGCATGTTTCATATATTATCTTATTTTTTATCTTGATATGCATTTACTACAGCCATTGCTACTATCCTTTATTGATCATTTATTACCTTATCTTATAGTTAGTACCATGCTTTTGTCATTATGATCATGTCATTATGATGTTTTGTTTTACTACAAATACCACAGAATGCATGTTACTCCTGCTTCAACTTATTTATAGCTTTCATACCACTATCTCTAGATATCTATGCATGCACTCTTTATATATATTATCGTTTGATCATAGACATGTTTATTTCTTCTATCATGATCTATTAGCTGCTTGCTGCATGTCCTTGATCTTTGCATATCAGTAGATGGTGCGTCAATGTGACCACATCCCCATGGAGCAGCTGGAGGACGTACTAGGATTGACTAGGATGTCCCTTTCATGCAATAAATAATGCTACGTTAGCAAGCTTAAACACTTAGCTTATCGAGTCTAGTGCGAGTGTGCTTAGAGTGTGTCTTGTTTTATTGGAGTGAAAACTTGTTTATCATGATGAACTATGTTTCATTCGCATCTTTGTAATGATTGAGATAAGTTGTGGGGTGATGTCCACACTTATCATATTTATATAAGTTTAAGACTGTTTAGTAATTTGGGGTTTTGGGTCTCTATATATTGTGCTCTATCTCTCTTTATGCTTCATCCTATTAGTTATTCTATCATAGCCTGTTGTCACTTGTTCATGCCAGCTATTAGTTTGGAGAATTATATATTTGCTATCCTGTCAGTGATCATATTTTCAGAGATTATGTCAGATGGTTTGTTGATATGAAGAGACAATATATTGTGTTGCAGTTATATTCACAATTTATATTCAGCATAGATATATATGTTGAGACTGCATAAGCATATACCTCGCTATTCGTTTGCATCAGATGGTGAACACCAGGAGGAACAACAACACTGGTGGCTCCAGCGGTACTGGTGGGAGTAACTAGAACCCTCCACCACCACCTCTTCCTACTGTGGAGCAGATAATGGCCATGCTGACTCAGTTCATGTAGGGCATGAACTCCATGATGACCATGCTGTAGCAGAACATGATGATGAGCCAAGTCCAGAATCAGCACCACAATCAGAATCCACCACCACCACCCAGGGACAGGCGCAGTGAGTTTTTGAAGGGGCGTCCACCTTTCTTCTCTCATTCCCTTGGCCCTCTTGTTGCTATGGATTGGGTGAAGGATGTGGAGAAACAATTGGAGATTGCCAAGTGCAACGACAGGGAGAAAGTCCTCTATGGATCTGGTCAGCTACAGGGAGCAGCCGCTTCTTGGTGGGATTCATACCGCTTTGCTCATGCAGCTCCTGACACCATCACTTGGGTGTAGTTCACTGAGGTGTTTAAGGAATTCCATGTCCCAGCTGGACTTATGAAGCTGAAGAAGAAGGAGTTTGCTGATCTAAAGCAAGGCTCCATGTCTATTTGTGAGTACCGTGACAAGTTCATTGCTTTGTCTCGCTATTCACCTAGGGATGTCGAGCAAGACCAGGACAAGCAAGATCATTTCCTGGGAGGGTTGAATGATGGACTCGCTTACATGATGGCAAACATCAAGTATGCCAATTTCCAGGAAATGGTTGATAGGGCCATTGTGCTTGAGAGCATGCGCCACAAGATGGAGGACAAGAAGAAGAAGAGGAAGGACAACAAGTACCAGGATCAGGGAAGCAGCAGCCGTCCTCACTTCAACAACTTCCAGAACTACCAGCAGCGTTCTTCTTTTTAGTATGGGAAGAATCAGGCACAACAGGGAGGTCAGCGCTAGAACAACACCAGCAATGGCAGCAATCAAGTGCAACGCCAGAATGGTCAAGCCCCTCGTCAGAACAATCAGGCTCCTCACCAGAATGCTCCCCATAGTGCTCCCGTGAAGACCAACAGCACTCCCAGCAATGCTTGCTTCAAGTGTGGCAAGGTGGGACACTATGCTAATGCTTGCCCTCAGAATCAGAAGCCACAGAACATTGGGAAGGTAAACCATGTTAAGGTGGAGACTGCTGAGGAAGCTACAGATGTGGTGCTCGGTACGTTTCTTGTTGACTCTCATCCAGCTTCAATTCTATTTGATACTGGTGCATCACACTCTTTCATTGGTACTCATTTTGTTCATAAGCATAGCATACCAACTCGACTTATGCCTAGCCCTATGAAAGTAAGAACACCGGGAGGAACCATGGACTCCAATGTCTGGTGTCCAGACATAAAGATTAATTTAAGGGGGGTAGATTTTCCTGCTAAACCCATAGTGCTTGAGTTAGAAGGTCTTGATCTTATTTTGGGAATGAGTTGGTTAAACAAGTGGAAAGAAAATATTAAATGTTCAGAAAGGACAGTGAGCTTGTATGGACCTAGTGGAGATATAGTAGATGTCGTGGTATCTCTGCCATCCAAGAATCAGGGAACAGTGAATCATGTCAGCGGTGAGCCCTTGGAGAACATCAGAGTTGTCAATGAGTTTCCAGATATCTTTCCCGAGGATTTGCCAGGTATGCCACCTGAACGAGAGATTGAGTTTATCATTGATTTGTTATCGGGTACTGTACCCATAACTAAAAGACCTTATAGAATGGCTGTTAATGAACTAGAAGAACTTAAGTCACAACTTAGAGAATTATAGTCTAGGGTTACATTCGACCTAGTTCATCCCCTTGGGGAGCCTCAGTAATCTTTGTAGAAAAGAAAGATGGAACACAGAGGATGTGTGTAGATTACAGATCTTTGAATGAGGTGACTATTAAGAATAAGTACCCTTTACCTAGGATTGAGGATCTGTTTGACCAGTTGAAGGGAGCTAGTGTCTTTTCTAAAATAGACTTGAGGTCAGGTTACCATCAGTTGAGGATTAGAGCTAGTGATATACCAAAGACTGCTTTTACCACCAGATATGGTTTGTATGAGTATACAGTGATGTCTTTTGGGTTGACCAATGCTCCAGCTTATTTCATGTACATGATGAATAAAGTTTTTATGGAGTATCTTGATAGATTTTTGGTTGTCTTCCTTGATGATATTCTGATCTATTCCAAGAATGAGGAAGAACATGAAGAGCATCTCAGTTTGGTGTTGCAGAAGTTAAGGGAACCAGCTTTATGCTAAGTTCAGTAAGTGTGACTTTTGGTTGAGTGAAGTTTCTTTTCTTGGGCATGTTATTTCCAAGGATGGAGTTACAGTTAGTCCTAAGAATGTTGCATATGTGCTTAAGTGGAGTCCACCTAAGAGTGTCAAGGATATCCGGAGTTTTTTGGGAATGGCTGGATACTACAAGAGGTTCATTGATGGGTTCTCTACCATAGCTAAACCTATGACTGCTTTGTAAAAGAAGGACAAACCGTTCAAGTGGACGAAACAATTTCAGGCAAGTTTCGAGGAATTGAAGAAGAGGTTGACAACAGCACCAGTGCTAGCTTTGCCAGATATGACAAAGGACTTCTCTATTTATTGTGATGCTTATAGACATGGTTTGGGTTGTGTGTTGATGCAAGAGGCTAAGGTCATCGCTTATGCCTCTCGACAGTTGAAGAAACATGAATTGTTTTATCCAACTCATGATTTGGAATTAGCAACTGTAGTGTATTCATTGAAAATTTGGAGACATTATGTCCTTGGTCACAGGTGTAACATTTACACTGATCACAAGAGTTTGAAGTATATATTCAGTCAGAAGGACTTGAACTTGAGGCAGAGAAGGTGGTTAGAATTGATTAATAATTTTGACCTAGAGATTCTCTACCATCCTGGTAAAGCTAATGTTGTAGCTGATGCTTTGAGTCGAAAGAGTCAGCTGAACATGTTGGAGGTGATGGAGTTACCTAAAGAGTTACTAGCTGAATTTGAGTATCTCAACTTGGGGTTTGTTGCTAACACTCAAGGAGTTTCTATGGATGTGGAACCGACACTTGATCAGGAGATCAGGAAGGGTCAGAAAACCGATGAGGAACTTCAGGAGATTGTCAAGGTGGTGAGTCAAGATGGAGCCCCATGATTCAGTGTTGATGAAGAAGGGACACTCTGGTATAAGCACAAGTTGGTTATGCCTGATAATCAGAAAATCAAGGATACTATTCATAAGGAGTGTCATGAGTCATCTTACTCTATTCACCCTGGAGGTACTAAGATGTACCAGGATCTGAAGGAACATTATTGGTGGAAAGGTATGAAGAGGGACATTGGGGAGTATGTTGCCTTGTGTGACACCTGTCAGAGAGTAAAGGCAGAACATCAAAGACCAGCAGGATTGTTGCAGCCGTTGAAGATACCCGAATGAAAGTGGGATAAATTCAGCATGGATTTTATTGTGGGTTTACCTCAAACTCAGAGAGGTTATGATTCTGTTTGGGTCATTGTGGATCGATTAACCAAGGTTGCTCATTTCATACCTGTCAAGACCACTTACACTGGAGCACAGTTGGCTGAGCAATATATGGCTCGAATTGTGTGTGCTCATGGAGTTCCTAAGAGGATCATTTCGGATAGAGGTACATAGTTCACTTCCAAGTTTTGGGAGAGGGTACATGAAGCTTTGGGAACTGATTTAAGGTTTAGTTCAGCTTATCATCCACAATCAGATGGTCAGACGGAAAGGGTTAATCAGATTCTAGAAGATATGTTGAGGGCTTGTGCCCTAGAATCTAATGACAGTTGGGACAACAATTTGCCTTATGCTGAATTCTCTTACAATAATAGTTATCAAGCTAGTCTCAAGATGTCTCCCTTTGAAGCATTGTATGGATGAAAGTGTAGAACACCTTTGTTCTGGAATCAAGCTGGAGAGAGACAAGTATTTGGTCCTAATGTCTTGAAGGTAGCAGAAGAGCAGGTCCAAGTGATTCAGCATAATTTGAAAGCAGCCCAGTCTAGATAGAAGAGTTATATAGATGTTCGCCGAAGGGAGCTTCAATTTGAAGTGGGTGACTATGTTTATCTTAAGGTGTCTTCAATGAGGAATCTCAAGAGGTTCAAGGTCAAAGGGAAGTTAGCCCCCAGGTACATTGGTCCTTTCAAGATTTTGGAAAGGAGAGGAGAGGTAGCCTATCAGCTTGAGTTGCTAGCTTACTTATCCAATGTTCATAATGTGTTCCATGTCTCTCAATTCAAGAAATATTTGAGGGTCAAGGACGAGGAGTTGCCTGCAGAGGAAATAGACTTGCAGAAAGATTTGACTTATATGAGCGTCCATCTAGGATTTTGGAGACAGCTGAGAGAGTCACAGGAAGTAAGGTTGTCAAGTGGTGCAAAGTGCAATGGAAGTACCACTTAGAGGATGAGGCTACTTGGGAAAAGGAAGAGGATTTAAGGGCAGAATATCCAGAGTTGTTTCCTGAGTCTTCTAATCTCGAGGACGAGATTCTTTTAAGGGGGTAGGTTTATAACACCCTTATTTTTGAGATTTAAATCTTAAATGAATTGATTTTATATCTGCATAGATGTTTTACATTCATAGGCCAATTATAAAGGTTTTATGAAGTACTTTAAAATGTTAGAAAACATGCATTGTTGCATTCATGCTGCTGCACAATTTTCTGGTTGATTTGCTTGAGCTTGTTGTTTAATTCTTGCTTTATCCAAGCCTCCAGCAGCGCAACCAAGCCGGCCAGCGGGCGCCAGGCCACGCACCGCAGCCTAGCCGCGCGCCAGGCCGCGAGCCAGCAGGCCGCCGGCTGCGGCCCAGGCGCAAGCGCGCTCACGCCGCGCCCCTTGATGGGCCAAACGGCCCAACAGGCCGCCGCACGCCGCCCGCGTCACACCGCGCCGCCTACATCAGCCGCTTGCGCCAGCACCGCGTCACCGCCCACCGTCATTGACAGGTGGGGCCCACCCGAGTGGGGCCCACTCGCACTATGTCATCTCCCTCGCGGAGACGGACACCGGGGCAGGCCCGAACTCGCCCCCGCGCGCCGCGTGAGCACGCGGCCCAAGGATCCCAGGCCACCGCTATAAAGGGCGTCCGTCGCCTCCCCGCGTTGCTTTTCCAAAACCCTAGCCCACCGCCCAGTTTCACCTCCATGAAACCCTAGTCGCCGCCTTCATTCTGCCGAGTCACGCCACCGTCGATCTCCGTCACCGGTCCGTCCCCGCCGGCAAGAGCACCGGCCCGAGTTTCGCGGTGAGGTGAGCCGCCGTTGGAGCCCTTCGGCACGCCTTCCCGTGCCCCACAACACCTTCCCCGCCGAGTTACCCTAGCCGACCATGGCGCCGCCGCGCAGACCGCCGCCTCCGACCATCACCCGCCGCCACTGACCCCGCAGCCGAGCCCGCGAAGCCGAGCTCGTCACTCATGTACCCTCAGCGCCGTCGGCCGTGCCTCGGAGTGCCATTCCGGCCAGCTCCGACGAGCACGCCGTCGCCTCGGCCGTCGCACCGACGACCCGGACCGCTGGGCGCACGCCAGCCATCAGATCTGAGCCGGGCGACTCAGATCGACTGTTGACCCCCGGACAACCATGGGGTCAACAGGGACCCACGCCAGCTAATGGAGTGATTTTCTTTATTTACAATCTAGTCCTACGTAGTTCAAAAATAATTAGATTATAGTCCTATTTTCTGCAGATTAGCCCCTAGTCTTAGAGAGTGAGGAGATGATCGAACCTGGTGTTGATGGACCGATTCAGGCACACACCGTCGTGGGCCTTCTATGGATTGGGAGGAAGAGGCAAAAAGAACCGTGGGTTATGGGTCTCAATACTTAAGGCTATTTTTGCCAAGCCCTCAACCAAGACAATAAGAAAACCACAAACGCCAAGAAATCTCTCCACAATTTCATATTGGGCACCAAAAACAACCAATGCTATATAAGTTTATCTTTCGGTGTCAAATAAAGAATGGTCATGTTCTCTTTTGTTATTTTCAGCTTATTTCGGCTTATCAGTTCTCACATAATACTATTGAATCTGCCGAAATCGACCGGCTTAGCCCTTCATCACTATTAGTAATAGTAAGATTCTTCATAATGTTATAGGCCATTTAGTTTGAAGAAAATACATCATCTTCTTACTCTTTAGGGCTTGCTTGGAACATATGCATGTCAGGGATTTCACAGGAATTAATTCAATGTTTATAGAAAATATGGGGATGAGGATTTTTTTCGTGTTCCGATAGATCCTTACCTTTTATTCTAATAGTATGTGGAATGGAATGGGTTGATCCATCACCTTATTTTTCACAAACTAATAATTAGTAATATTTGAAGGGATGAAGCTATCAAACACTCTACATTCATGAGGTAAACAGTCCATGTGTCTAGACGTGGTACAAGGTTCGAGGGTGTTCTGGAACTAGGTGTGAGTCCTCTGCCTAATACGAATGCTTGGGGACGCATGCTATTCTCCACGGTGTGTGACATGCTATATAGAAATATATACGCCGTACAGTGTATACACATTGTCACTTTTGTATTCAAGCGAACCAGAATCTATGGTTCTACTACCTCCGTTTTAAATTATAGTTTTATTTTAATTTTTTTTACACATATATTTTTCTATATATCTAAAAATATTATTTATCTAAGTACATAACAAAAGACATGTAAAAAATTTAAAATGAACTATAATTTAAAACGGATAGAGTATACGATAGCGACGACCTAACCAAGAACTACGGACACGTGGTAACGTTGTGGTCAGACGTACATGGCCGTCGCGGAAGGAAAAATTAGCGGCAGGGCAGTGGACAGGAGGAAACCAGCAAACCACGAAGTCGTCGGGACCATTACTTGGCCGAGCTGACAGTAAAGGATGATGGGGAGGTGGAGATCCGGAGGTGAAGCAGTCAATCGGTGTGGGCAGAACATGGTGTAGCAAGCAGCGGCTTCAGAAAATTCGTAGATGGCTGGCCTGACGGTGCAAGTCGGAGGCGCACCGTTCGCCTTGCACCCTCCTCCGCCGGTGTGCGGCGGCGAAATGCCGATCAGGTCCAAGTCTTTGACAATAGCAGCAGGTTCTTGCTTCTAGACGGGCAGGTTCAGTGCGGGTGTCACGTGTCAGCCTGTTTTGGACAATTTGAGTGGGCGCGCGCGCTTAGCCATCCCTGAACAAATCTGGAACATAAAAATGGTCTGCGTTGCGCTTGACCTTGGTTCTGGGCCACGGCGTGGGTCGTCTCTCTCCTTGTACTATTCATCAGTCCTTGTACTATTCATCACAGTGAGCCAATTCAGGCGCACACGCTGTCGAAAGGCCGGGGAGAGCTCAGAGTCAGAGCCCGGAGAGTACAAAACTGTCCGGCAAAAGAATGAAATTCAACAATCACTTTGGTGATACAGATGTACGACGCGACATGACGTCCCCCTGCACTCACACTCTGCGTCCGTTTCCGGCCACGCATGACGCACCGCGTGCATCAGCGCCGCCCGCACTCCATGCTTGCGTTGCTCAGTTGCTGCAAGCACATCGCGCACCGCCGGCACCGGATCCGAGCAGCACGCCAGCACCCGCGCGCGTGGTCCGCAAAAACAGTGGACAGCTTTTCGCCGGTGGCCACCGCCCCCGTTACGACCACGAGGACCCGCAGCTATTTGCGGCGCGCGCACAATACTCATCCGTCACCTTCCGGTTCGGGCTTTCGGCGGCGGGGCGTCCGCGTCTTGGAACGCGGGGCCTGTTGCCGTTGTCCCTTGATATTGATGATCTGAAACACCGTCTTGGTTGGAGTACGTAGGTGACATCATCGTTTGGCCAAGCCACCGCCCGCTGGCCTTGGTGGCAATAACGTGCCTCGTGCCGTGTAACTTACTATCAGACAAGTGTTGTTCAGATGAAAACTATCATCACTCGGAATAACAACAGCACTTGGAAACACAAGTGCATTTGCGCATCTATCTATGTAATCGGTTCTCTCTGTTAGAGTATTGTACTAAGTAATAGTATCATATTGTCTATTCATATTGGATGTTAGTCCTACGTACTCTATATAATCAGCCCATAAGGCTCAATGTAATATATTCAATATTTCACCAATTATATTATCTTTTATGGTATCATTCGCCTAGCTTTAGATCCCAACCCTAGCCGCCGCCGCTTCCGCACCGCGCGCCCCCGGAGAGAGGCTATTCTCCGCCGGAGGCAACATCCCCGTTTCGGCGTCCGATCCTATTGATCCGGCAGCCATTGTCGTCGTCGCGCAGCAGATCGGGATCTCCCCTACGTCATCGCCCGGTTGCCGCCTCCTCGTCCCTAGGCTCGTCGCTGGGCTGTCGTCGTCAACGCCTTCTCGATCTTCGCCGCATGGAGGTTGCTGGATCTCACCTCGTCCCATGCCGCCGTGGTGGCGGCTTGGCCCGGCCACACGCCCCGACCTGTGTTGCCATGGAGGTATCCGACCTGGTGTGTCGCTGCAGTGAGGCGGATCTGCCCATCTCCACTACGTTGATCTACGTCGGCGCCTTCGACCTCGCACGTCCTTGCCCCGCTGTGCACCTGTCGCCAAGGGAGCGCCGCCTGATGAGGTCGCACTGCCGCCACCGTGTCGTCATGCTGAATACACCTGATCTACAGCTGTTGTATCTTTTTGGTTTGCCCAATCACTGATCGGGATTGAGTCGCCCACCACCCGTCGACCTTGTGCGAACTATTCCGGCATCGGCATCGACTGCATTGACACCATTGTCGAGTACTACGCTACGCCCATCTTCTCCGAGCAATAAGGGTTGCTGTTGTGTCGCCTCATTGGGCAACAACACCGCCGCCCATGTGTCCACATCGCCGTTGCATCTACATTGTCGTCCCCTGTGCATCGAAGGTTGTGTCTCGCGTCGTCGCTGGGCGGTGCTCGCCGACGCGTCCCCGCTTCCGTCTACACAAGGTCTTCGTCCTGCTGATTGAGTCTTCGTCATTGAGCTGCAACTACACCCTCATCGTCATTGGGCCTAGCTCGCCGACCCTCGCGTCGCTGAGCTCCACTCGCCGATGCGTCGCTATCACACTGCTTCTACTTCGTCCAGCACAACCACATCGTGTCACCGTGGTTGGGGCCCTCTCCCTTGTGCGCCCGGTATTGGCAACATCGACGCATGTTTTCTTCCCCGATGCGTTGCTGGGACTGGTAAACCCAGCACATGCCTCGGCGCACAGGTGACTTGACTGCATCGACTTCGGCATCGACCCTCCCATTCCCACCTCGTCTGCCTTGATGGCGTCGTCGCTTTCTTCTATGCCCACGACGGCCTTGACTGCGTCGACTTCGGCATCGCCTCCTCCCATGACGACTGCCTCGACGTGTCTCCATCATATCACCATGGCGCCCCTTGTGCGCCTGCAGCTCCATTGACAAGGCTACCCGACCACAACTAGGACGACCGCGGCCACTTCAGCACGGCTTCCTCGACCACGGCTACTGCGCCCTCATGCTCGACTACCTCGACATCAGCACAAAGGGCTACCGCCTTGTATGAGGACTTATCGGTTTCTTCTCCAGCCACAACATACGCGTCACATCGACTACTATGACTACGGGGGGATGTTAGCTTGTCAGCTTCTTCTCTAGTCTTATCGTCTGTAGCGCTTCCGCTATGACTGCGGAGGAGTGTTAGAGTATTAGGAATAGTATCACATTGTCTATCCATATGGGGTGTTAGTCCAATGTACTCTATATAATCAGCCTATGAGGCCCAATGCAATATATCTAGTATTCCACCAATTATATTATCTTTCACTCTCATGCCTGCCTTTTTGCTATGAACATAGTTTAATCATCATCAAATAGATTATGGATAATGCTACTTCCCATCGTAAATAAGTGATGTTTGAACAGCAACACAACAGCTACCCAATAGGACGTATCATTGATCAGCTATGTAAGACACATATGAACCACATAGTAAATTTAAGATACTTTGGAATCGCTTTTGTGACTAGTTAGCCATATTATATCAGTTCTAAAAGTCCAACTGAGTATTATATGCTTAGCGGTATACCGCGTGTCATTAGAAAATAAATAGAGCATCCATAGATAAGTATTTTTTTGTTAGTTGTAGATATTAAATATGAACTTCTAATATAATGTTGATGATTTCGGTGATTCTATCCAAGTGATATACCGATATCAATGCATCTATAACTATTTCTTTGCGTCATTGAGATTTAAATGGGTCTGTCTACTCCTCAGGTGAGTAACCCAGCACCACACGTCACTCAAGTTTTGGCTCACGCACCGATGACACTGTTCATCTTCAACATCTCGCCCCCGCTGCGGGTGGTAGGGGTCGTCGGAGCTCCAGCGAGCCCTACCATCCATGGCGGCCACCCTCTTCCTCCCCGCATCTCCGGCGAGCCCTACCGTCCGTGGCGGCCACCCTCTTCCTTTCCGCATCTCCGACCCGACCGCCGTGCCCCGTCGCTAGGGCACCCTAATCCTCCCGTCTACACCCCACCGTCCGGCTTCTCTTCCTCACCCCCACCGGAGATGTAGAAGAAATGGATGAGCTCACCGGAATTGGAGGAGGAAGAAGAAGAGGAGGAGAAGGATGCCTACCTCTGTCTCTGCGCTGCCGAAACCCGCCGCCGCCGCCGTCGGCGCAGAGGAGATAGGAAGGAGAACGCGAGACCACCAAAATCGAGTGACCGACCATTCTCTTTCACTGATAGATTAACCAATTTAAATAGCTAGCACCTGTATATATCGTCCCTCCTGTATCCGCATCCATCTCTGTGTTAAGCATTTATCATGCAAAGCAAAGTTTGGTTTTGGAATTTTATGCAACGAACATCTAATTCACCATCTGGCATCATTAAAATGTTTTTTATTAAAGAAATCTTTTGTGTGTAATAAAAAAAATCTGTTTAACACTCAAGCTGCTGTGGGCCGTCGGATCAACGATCTGAAACTACAACCGAACCGCGGAATCAGGAGCCTTCCCCTGTTAATTACCCTGTTGGTAGGCTCGTAGCTTCTCGCCCGCTCTTTTTCTTTTCCAGTTTCCCTGTCCCTGCTGACCCGCCATTGCTGACTGCCTGACTCCCCTCCTCCCGGGCAAGCAAGCTCCCCGCTCAACACGAAGAGAGACTGACCTCTGATCCCTTGCGGCCAATAACCAAGACTCGCCCCGCGAAGCACGGCCGGGAACCCGGGACGGGAGCATAACTGCGCCCCGGCCCGTCGACCTCACCTCCGGCATCCGATCCCACCCGGCGCGAGCACCTGCTGCGCGCGTATAAACCGCGGTCCAGAGACAGTCAGCGGTGGTGCCTTTTGCCGAGAGCCAACAAGACGGAAGCTTTGCTCTTGTTAAAGCTGAGAAGTCTACTAGGATACCTGGAAAGATCTTTGAGCGCTAGCTTCTTCCGGGCATGGCGACAGAGATGAGGTGCTGAGCCCAGGTGTGTGTGCTGATTCTCTTCCTGCTTTAGCTCCAAACTCTGAATTTCTGCTGGGCTGGTAGAGATATGGTTGAGTTCTCGTTGCAGCTTCAGCTGAAGCTGGCAACTTCTGTTGTCTTATTTTGACTTTTGATCTCGCCATGGATTATATACGAGTATCTGGAAGACTAGTTAGTTTTTCCACTCCAACCGTCTTGGAATATAAAATCCTCTATAAAAAATTAGAACCCACGAAAAAAATAGCACGCTATTTTGCCGCTATAGCGGGCGCTATAGCGCCCCAGATAGCTTGCCGCGAAGATATTGCTCTTTGTAGCGCTATTGCCGCTATTTCGGCTATAGCGCGTTATAGCGCCGTAGCCCGCTATTTAGACGCTAAACGTGATTATGAACTTACAAGATGTGGTTTTGGTTTTCCCGTGGGAGGAGTTATGAACTTATGAACTTATTATTATTATTATTATTATTATTATTATTATAAATTTATGACTTTTGAACTTTTGATTATCATGGGAATATGTTTAGTGTTTAGTTGATTGACTGTTTTGCTGGTTTTGCCTGATTGTAATAAAATAGCGCGTTATAGCGCCGCTATAGCGTGCTAAGCTACCTAGCGCTGTATCATATAGCTGCCGCTATAGCGGTGCCTAGCGCCTAGGAAAGCTTGCCGCGAAATTCTTTAGCACACGATTTAAATCATGGATTAGAACTTCTATAAAAAGTTAGAAGAGATTATGTAGTAAGCTAATAATGCAAGTATGCAATCCTCCCTTAATCGTGTTTATCATATTTTAAGCTTGATAGTTGGGTTGAAAGTAGACAGTAATTAATGATATGACTTCATAAACGTTAATAAATGAGCAGAAGAGTTAATTCTCTTCTTGAAATAGTAGCGTATTTGAGACAAAATTTGATCACTCAGGTACTTTTTATTTGAAAGGACGGAGTGATTAGTTGGTTTCATAAACGTTTGTTTCATGAGGATTTTTTCTCGAATACTGTTTCATGAGGATTTGAGTCAAAGACCATGCAAAATCTAGCATAACCCTGTCAGACCATACCACTCAATGATTTCAAGTAGCACGGCATAACTGCTCTTCTGCTTAATAAAAGACGTGCTTTGCACGATAAAAAAATAACGTCCGTGTAGTAGCGTGAGATTTTCGGCAAGCGGCAGAGCGACGTGCCTTCGCTGTTGGATTCAGCTTTGCCCTCTTCTTTCAAGGCTCTTTCTCCACACGCGTTTTTTTCTTCAAAAAGCGATTCCGATCCACAGAATGTTGTTAACTCGCCACCGTACCTCTAGCGATAGTGACGCCCCATTGCTTGCCAAACAAAAGCGCTAGGCGCCTAGTAGATTCATTCAGCCGCCCACGCTAGCTGAGATCCGTTCGCATGGTGACATTAGCTACGTAACATGGATGACAGCAAACCAAATCGTTAAAACTTTTGGTCATCTATTCAAACACCTATTCTATGCGTTCTTGTGGCAGACCAAAGCTGCTTTCGCGTCGTTATGTGAGAAATGATGTGATGTGAGAAATGAAATTTACACACATAAAGGTAGCTTTGCTGCATGTGACGCGGCTTGGCCATCGCACATAGGAAGAGACAGAAGAGCCGGGGATGCTTCCTGAATCTTGATGCATCAGCAGCTAGGTTTCTCCCTTGTACCTTCAGACAGAGTTCAGAGCTTGAGGCCACGGCTGTTGCACCCTAGGCTGTGTGTGCCACGATGCGCCGTGGTCCAAGCCGGCATTGAAAAACTGTAATTCGGTTTACCAAACCGCATCCTACTTCGTACTATCTCAGTAAATGAAATTGCAGTGCATTCCTTCCTTCCAGGGTCATGTCACGGTTATGGCCCTGCCACGTTCCATCTATGAAAATCTTTACAGATCAACAAATATTCAACGCTACATGTCTGAATCAGAACTGTACACGTGTGGGACCATAGATAGATACTGTAGACTGCGAAGAAGTGGGCCAACCCCCGACTCCCAAAAAAACGAAGATTAGTAGGCCAACCATGTTTGACCTCGTGACCCAGCTTCTGAAACCTTGTTTACAATAGTCAAGAAAATCAAAGAAACAGTCAGTCAAGCAGGGCGAAGTCAGTGACTTGGTCATTTTGGTTGTGCTCGTGCCGCTGTCTGACTGTTGACAAAATTTTTGTACTTAGGAGTATCATTCAGATTGAACATCTCACTTGTATCTGAATGACTCTTTTCAGTTGCAGATAGCGCATACAACATCATTCATGTTCTGAAACCTCGAGGCAGTGGCAGAGGAGTTCGACGGAGATGTCTTGGGACTCGAATGGCAGCTTCGACGGGCATGAGATCATCGAGGTCGTCGGCGACGGTGAGCCTGGCACGCCGTCGGGGACAATGAGGCTGATTGACTTCGTCCCCATCGACATCTACATCCCGTCGGTGGAGCAGGGCGCGCTGAGCAATAGCCGGCGCAAGCGGCGGTTCCTGGACTTCCTCCGCGCCCACCCATCCAAGGACTGGTTCCTCCGCTCCACCTTCGTCGGCCGCCTCCGCCGCCGGAGCCACCACCAGGACCAGGCGTCGGCAGACTCATCAGACGACGGCGGCGAGAGCGGCGGGCGGAGGCGGCGGTTCCGCGTGCCGTTCGTGCGGAAGATCAAGTGGGGCAAGCTGTGGACCTACGCGGTGAGCTGGTGCAAGAAGCCCGAGAACTTCGCGATGATCATCTGGCTGGCGTTCGTGGCGGCCGGGCTGTTGCTGCTCTTCATGCTCATGACCGGCATGCTCAACGACGCCATCCCCGACGACGAGCGGCGCAAGAAGTGGACGGAGGTGATCAACCAGATTCTCAACGCGCTTTTCACCATCTTGTGCCTGTACCAGCACCCCAAGATCTTCCACCACCTAGTGCTACTCCTCCGGTGGCGGCCCGACGGCGACCGCGAGGAGATCAGGAAGGTGTACTGCAAGGACGGCGCCGCGGGCCCGCACGACCGGGCGCACATGCTCGTCGTGGTGGTCCTGCTGCACGTCACCTGCTTCGCCCAGTACTACTGCTGCGCCCTGTTCTGGAGCTACACGCGCAAGGACCGCCCGGACTGGGCGCTCAACATCGGCTACGGCCTCGGCATCGGGTGCCCCGTCTTCGCCGGTTTCTACGCCGCGTACAGCCCGCTTGGACGTAAGGAGCCCGACGCGGAGTCGTCGCCGGGGCCGGCCGAAGCTGCTGCAGCGGCGGCGCAGGACGGTAGCAGCCGTGCCGAGAACGGCGACGTGGAGATCAAGATATACAACCGTCGCGTTGTGGTGAGCAGCCCGGAGTGGAGCGGCGGGCTGTTCGACTGCTGCGACGACGGCACGGTGTGCGCGCTGTCGGCGACGTGCACCTTCTGCGTGTTCGGCTGGAACATGGAGCGCCTCGGGTTCGGCAACATGTACGTGCACGCCTTCACCTTCATCCTGCTGTGCGTGGCGCCGTTCCTCATCTTCAGCGTGACGGCGCTGAACGTGCACGACGACGGCATCCGCGACACGCTGGTGGTCGTGGGCGTGCTCCTCGGCTTCTGCGGCTTCCTCTACGGCGGCTTCTGGCGTTCCCAGATGCGGAAGCGCTACAAGCTCCCGGGCGGGCGCTCCGCCCGGTGGTGGTGCGGCAGCGCGGCCGTGGCCGACTGCGCCAAGTGGCTTTTCTGCTGGACCTGCGCGCTGGCGCAGGAGGTGCGCACCGTCAACTTCTACTACGTGGAGGACGACCGGTCCGTGGCCGTCATGGGCGCGCGCAACGGGGAGGGGCGCCCCGTGCTCGTGCCGCTCCCGCGCGAGGCGTCCACCACGACGTACGCACGGAGCATGTCGTGCCCAACCGTGCTGGACGACGCGGCGGGTGGCGGCGGCGGCGGGGTGGCGAGCCCGCTGGGACTGGAGATGGTGGAAGCCGCTGCCATGGAGAGGTCGGCCACGTACCACCCCATGAGGCCACCGCTGCCTCCACTGATGATGCAAACGGAGCGAGAAGACAAGGACCGACTGTAAAGATACACTCCACCTTTGTAATTGTACCCCACCGATGTCGCAGCAGTGTACTGTATGTAGAGTCATTCGGGAAGCTACTCCTGTAGTTCTGTTCGTATACATATAAGTTTTTTTTTGGGTAGATATTTTTTCCACAATTCCTATTAGACAGTCGCTTGGTTTTTGTGCCATGTTGAGGCGACGTTGTGTCCCTCGCTGGCCGGTATCTAAGGATATAGTAACTATCATCGTTCAGTGTAAATTCATGGGCCGGTAACAGTGGCCTGAAAACAAATATGATTTCAGGTACTTGAAATATAGCAAGTTCCTATTTTTTTTTCTCCAAACATGCTATAATCATTGTATTTATTTTTATTATTTTTTATAAGAACTGAGTGAATACGTGTTGCTGCTGGTATTTTAAATAATTTAAAAAGAAATTAGATTGTTTATATTTATTGTTATATAAATGAAAATCTTGAACTAATTTTGATGAATAAATTGACACATATTTGTGGATAACTAAATACATGTTAGTAAAAGAAGAGAAATTATCATAATTATATATGCTATTAGTTGGTCATAATTATAACTTATATTAGATTGTTGATGTAGATAATTTATATATTTAGAGAAATTCCACGATCTTTATAGGAGATATAGATTTCTACTATTTGGTAACCGCACCCGTGCGCCCTGCCAGTCCAGCCTCCGGCACCGCCCCCATAGCCCTGCCTGCTAGCATCTCCAGCGCCATTCCAGTGCGCCCTGCCTGCTCCCAAGCCAGCCTCCAGTGCCGCCCTCATGCCGGCCAACCGTCGCCGCCCACCGGCTCTAGGCCGGCCTCCAACGCCGCCTTCGTGTGTGTGATCTTTTTTTTGTTTTTTTTCTCTGTGGTTGTTTTTTGTGATTTTTTTGTTTTCTGTGTTTTTGTTTTTTTTTCAAATTTGTTCTTTATGTCAGCAGTTTTTATTTTTCTATTGGTTGTGAAATCCGGTTATTAATTCAAACAAAACAACCGGGATACATATGTCATTTTCCGGTTTATTTTTGGCCTTGGAATAGCCGGTTGACAGGAGGGGCTGGATTGAAAGCCTTATAATAACTAGTATAATGACCATAGTAACGTTACAGGTTTATTTGAGAGATGCACGTAAAACAACCAAACAATAATATATTGTGCATTGTGTAAGTCTCACGCGATTGTATACATGTGATGTGAAGCTGTACAGTTTTCAATTGAGATGGTGTAATGAGAAAACAACCAAGTTAATCAACTCGGCACTCAGATATAGAAATTAAAACAACAAAAACATAGTTTAGTGCATAGAACTTAACAATTTCAACTCAATTCAAATATATATTGTGACATAAAATTCTTTTTATAAAAACTGAGGTAAGTATTTTGGAATGGAGATAGTACATCAGTTGGTCGAATACATCCATTATAGACCATCGACAATTTACATTCCCACTGCTATTTGACATTCAAGTATTGTGTAACACCATTGAAAGATCAAGAGTTGAAGACACTACATCAAGTAGCCACATCAGAGGTAGCAGTATCCATGAGTAAGTGGTATACCACGAACAACACCCTAGTCAGTACCAGAAGTAGCAACAGGCTGCACAGCCACATTATCAGTCCACTGGTCACCACCCCACTGATCAGCTCCTTGGTAATCAGTGATTGCAGCAAATTCAGGAGCTGCGGCTCCTTCCTCATCCTGCTCCTTTGCTTCCTCTGGGTTTCTGTAGAAGGGCAGATCAACCTGCAAACAACATTATGTATAAGAATGTAAAGGATACCGAAAAATTATGGACTCATCTCCACTCCATTATCATAGAAGCAGTGTCAGATGCTTTCACAAAATCCTAAAAGAGATGGCTAGTATCTTTGTGCTTTGGGTTTAAGTTCTATTCTGCTTAATGAAAAACACGCCTAGGAAAAAAATCCTAAAACAGTGACCCAACAGATGGCTAGTTGACATGATATCTGCCAAATGAATTTCCTATGAATAGACAAACAATCAACAAATAAGAATATCATTCGAGGCAGAGACATACCTGCTTATCCTTGCAAGATCTGATAGTTTATTATCGTGGATGAGAGCAAACAAAAGCTCAGTCTTCTCCTAAGATCTGAGTCCATTAGCTATACGCAAGATGTAGCTGAGCAAAAGGGAAACAAAATTGATAAGAAATTAGCATGAAGAGATTCAGTGATGGATGTTGATTCCTGAGGAAGCAGGAGGGCACAAATGATATTTATTGTTTGGAAATATTACTGTAGATGTTTAAAACAAGAAAAAGAATCCACATAAAAGTGAACAGAGTTATGGAAGTCAACACAATTTCTTTTGAAATGCACTGAGAAGTTTACATTCAACATTTGCTGTCAAAAAGCAAACATTAAAACAGAAAAAATGGCTAACAAATTTGAAAAAGGAATGATTTGTTCATTTTTTTATATTGATCATCATTTTATCTATCTACATGCATGATGAGGTACAGAGTTCAGCAAACATACCATTTTGTGCTTCCAAATAATACTCACGGAGCTTCTTTCTTTAGGGTTATTTTACCCATCAGGATTATTGAAGAATAGGACAAAAAAGAAATATCTTCTTAAAGAATCATGAGCCAAAGTGAACACCTTGTATCTCAGTACCACAGAGCCTTCTTATACAGGTTACCATATCCTGCCAGAACTGAGTGCAAACTAACCAGTAAGAAAAGTTCAGAATTCCAGCCCAGCAGCGAAGCCAGTTCAGTTGTATCCTGTCAAAACCTGAAAGTTCCAAAGCACTCGGTAGTAAGAATGCTCATCATGCGGCATAAAAATAAGTGAGGAAAGGTATACAAACAAAATTCTTGTCAGGGAGATTTCCAACTCCTAGCTGATAGCTGACTACATACAGTTACATTGCCATTGCTCTCGCCTTTTCACAACAGAAACAGTATACATATGAGCACAAACATTTTCATAAAACTGTGCACCCAATTAAAGAAATTACCTCCCATTCTTCCTCAATCCTCATATGCAACTATGAAGGACTTCACCCTGTGAAGCATCTCCTCCAAGGAAATCGGTGGTTTCTCATCCATCTCAGGATTACTAAATTCACATGGAACTCTGGCTCAAACTCGATCTGCATGCACAAACCCACAGCAACAAAAACTTTCAATAAAGTCACAAGCACATCCAGATTGCAAATTACTTCAAAATCCACTGTGGTTCTGTACGCACCATGCAGTTTGTGTGAAAAGCCTCGAGGTAAGCATCCTCGACTGGATCTGGCGAACGCGATGGCAGCGGCGGCGGCGGCGGCGGCGGCGGGCGGCTCCCGTGCTGCCGCGGCCGAAGACGACGACGCCTTCCCGGAGGCCGGCGGCTGCTCCGCGCCTAGGCCTGCGAGTCGCAGAGAAGCCGTCGTGCCCTTCGCCCAAACCCTAGGCATGGGCGCTGCTGTGCGTGGAGCCGCCGCTTCCCTCTCCTGATCCTGCCTGGCTTCTGATCTCCCGATCCTTCTTTTCTCGGCAGAAAAACAAAAGAAAAAAAGTCACCCTCGGTACTCGAATTCGCGGCGACGGAGTTTGAGGGCGCGGGCGTGGGATCGTGTCATACTTTTAATCTGGTTCTGGTTCCGGTTAGTTGTTACGAGGTACGTTGTTTGGCGTTAATGTTTAAGTAAGGATTTAATTAGAGAAATTTTTAATTATAGTGAAGATATCTGGACAAGAGAAATTTAATCTAAATCCTAAAAATTAACCCGTGAACCTCTTCTAACTGATGATCTGAACTGGACAACCCAGACCGAGAAGGCATCTCAAATAGACGTTCCATCCAACTGGCTCGAAGGATCCTAGTAACTATCCAAATCCTCCAAATGCATATCCGAACAAAGTTCTCAGGATAAGTGAACTGTCTATAAAAACAAATTTAAATAAGTTTATATTATTAAAAAAAATAAAAAATAGACATGATCCTAGTAACTATCCAAATCCTCCAAATGCATATCCGAACAAAGTTCTCAGGATAAGTGAACTGTCTATAAAAACAAATTTAAATAAGTTTATATTATTAAAAAAATAAAAAATAGACATAAGATTCCATGCTGACTTAGATCAAAGATGGGTGGACTGACGGGGGCTCATCGTATGCTCCAAACTTGTAAGCCTGGGGTGGCTCATTGCAAGAACGGAGGCCCATATGACAATATAAGTCTGGCCTTTGTTTCGGCCTACTGAGAAAAGGCACAGCCAGGACTAGCTCGCCGGGTGCCGGTGCGTAAAATATAGCTGGCCCAAACGTTGCGTGCGCGGAGAAAGACATGTCTAGTCCTAGATGATTTGACCGGAGAAATCGAAAGTCTAAGCTAGTATTTTTTTTGTTAAGTCTATTTTAGAACATACCACTATCATAAAAGTCTAGATTTTAACCATAAATTTTAAAACCAAATAACATTAACCCTTCAACTTTTGAAAAAAAACACTTTTTCAATCCTGGGCAGTTTTACTAGCTGTTTTAGCATATGAATAGTAACTTTTGACATTTTTCTATTATATTAATATTTGTTTATTTCATAACTAATTATTGGTGCATGCTAAATTTATGAAAATTTTTCTATACCTTCTTCATGATGTACTCTACCTAAGAAAAACATGGAACCTATAAAACGAATAGTTTTTCCATGTTTTAAAATTACCTCTTTTAATTAATAAATACAAGTTCTATGATTTTTTAGGCCATAATAAATATCAAAAAATATGAAAATTGATTTGTGTGACAGAACCTCCTAAATTATATGGTTCACACGCACCTATTATTGTCCCAAAGACTTCTAACAACCATGCGTGTGTTCCATATAACTTAGAAAGCTCTGTCGGGTGCCCTCAAAAGACCCCGATTAAACCATATTTTACACTCATACCAGGATCAACACAGGAGTAGCTGCAACATTACAATATTTATTATAAAATCAGAGTGTGAAAGAATGATAACATTAAATTTACAAAACATAAATAAGTTAACTTTTACAACTTAACTTCAATTGCGGAAGCAGAGTAGAACTACAGAAGACAACTTAGGTAGAGCGTCTAAGTCGGGAGAGGACAACCAGGTCACGTCGAGCCCACCGACATGAATTTGATTTGAACACCAATTAGCACCTGCAACAGGGGTTCAACAAACCCTGAGTACAAAAGTACTCAACAAGACTGACCCGACGAAAAAAAGGGGTGAAGACTCAGGAATGCAGGCCAGAGGGACAAGGTAAGGCTGCAAGAAACAAGGACTTTTGAAGAAAAGCTCTTGTAGATCAAGTTTTAACTCATCATAAGTTATAACACACTATGACATATGTGGGGACTCTGGCCCATGTGACAG
The DNA here is from genome assembly GCA_023333625.1 of Bothriochloa decipiens. Taxonomy (NCBI): domain Eukaryota; kingdom Viridiplantae; phylum Streptophyta; class Magnoliopsida; order Poales; family Poaceae; genus Bothriochloa; species Bothriochloa decipiens. Next base: position 80,407,730 of record CM041628.1, read on the forward strand.
AACCTCCTAAATCCTATGGCCCATACGCATAATTATTGTCTAAACAGACTCCAAATAGCCATGAATGTGTTCCATAAAACTTAAAAGGTTTGTCGGGTAAATCCCGAATCATCCACGATTCTCCGAGCAAGATCAATCATTACAAAGAGACATTGCAGTATTACAACAGTTTTATACAAATTATATACATCAGAGTAAAAGAGTGGAAGGATTACAATAACATAAATTTACAAACTGTTTAATTTCAATTTACAAACCATAAGTTGAATTATTACAAACCATAGTAGCAGTGGAATACAATATAACTTATTACATCAACCTTGATTGAATGCTCTGCCTAAGAGCGAGATATCCTATTTGTCGTCACTTTCCTCGACGACGGTCATGCAGTAGGATGCGAAGCATTTCTGCCCATGAGGCTCACCTGCAACAAGGGCTCAACAAACCCGGAGTACAAAAGTACTCAACAAGACTGACCCAACGAAAAAGAGGGGTGAAGACTCAGGAAATACAGGCTAGAGGGACAAGGTAAGTGTCGGTTACCGAGAAAAGGGGTACCCTAAACCTCCCTTGTTTTCGGTTGAACCCCGAGTTTACCCTCAGATTAATCTCACGGGGACCCTCCAAAAAACACGTGCAAGACCAGACCATACATCCTCGACCCACCGGGGCCCACCGGCAAATACACACTGGGCCGGCCCACAACAGAATACTTAACTTCTGCCGCAACCCTCGACAAGTCACTGACGTCACCAACTGATGATCACTCGAGGGGGACCCCGTGTCAAGTGTAGAGGCCCCGGCGGGACGGACGCCTCGATACAACAAGGGTCGAGTCCCCCCTCGATCCACCAACTCCGGGTGCGTCCGACAGCGCATTTGATACAAAACTACCTAACCTCGTCCAATTGTATGGCTACAGTAGCCGCACAGTGGTCCGTACAGCGGTCGAATCCCGCTTTACCGCCCATACTGGGGACGTGCATTGGTCTGCACGGCACTGTTACGCCGTACTCAGCACTGTTAGGCCGCTCGAGGCCCCCTTCGACGCGCTACGCGACAAACAACCGACATCGGATTCCCTAAGTTCAATCTTATTCGTTCAACCACTACGCTCGAGGCTACCCCTCGATTGGACCTCGAGTATGTGTCGATGCCCTCCGGTCAACCCACATCAACCTCGAAAGCTGCGCCAACAACTCCCGATGCGACCCCAATAGGGACTCGCACGTCCTCTACAGGGGATCACGTCTTTCGCCAGTCAGCAACCACGCCTCCGAAGGACGCCTGTCAACTCCGAGCCATGCTGCTACAAGAACAAGCCATGCTCAGCGCACGTCTCTACAGTGGCCTCGAGTTGACCACCACGACCCATGACGTCACCACTGCGTCATCGAACCAGGACACTTGTACCCTGTGTCTCCCCTTGGCCTATAAAAGGGGACGCCAGGATAGGGAGAGGCCCAATCGGACGAAGAACCGACTCCAGACAACGATCTCACGAACAACCGAACACACGCCTAGGCAGACTCCTAGACTCTGAATAACTCTTTCGCTCTATGCTCGACCCCCCTCGAGTTCTCTCCTTCGCTTGTATTCACCCTTGTACAAGCACTCAGGTGCAAGATAATACAAATCTTCTCCCCCCGCTGGACGTAGGGCCTTCTTTGCCCGAACCAGGATAAATTGCTGTGTTCTTCTTGCATCACCATCCGAACGGGTTACGCACACATACGTTTACTCGTTGGCTTAGGACACCCCCGGGTTCCTAACGTCGACAGTAAAGCTTGCAGGAGATAAGAAATTTTGCAGAAAAGCTTGAAAGAAAGAAAGGTTATCTTGCTTAAGATCAAAATTACTAACCAACTTCTTTCTTAAACCTTAATTATTATTCAAGTTGTTACTACAATGATGAACACCGATCGAGTCTTCTTCTCCGAGAAGCAATGGCGATTCGAATCCATTTTCATATACCCAGCTAGGACCTAGGTCACTGATATACAGGAGACTCTAACTCCTAAGCATATCAGATGAACCGATATACCGGGATAACAACCGCAGCCATATATCATCACATGATACATGTGAGCACTTCGACCCAGTGTACCGATATACATGGGATCTTAAACCCACAGTATAACACACTATGACATATGTGAGGTATCTTGCCCACTATAAGTCACTCCATGACATACGTGGGGACTCTAGCCCACTGTATGACACTTCATGCATGTGGATTTCAAGTTTCTCGATATCACCAGTTCACCATCGACACGGGACCTAGGGCATCAACAGACGGAAACACTATAGACGGACTCCTTTCCCATTGCAAGTTAGCCGTCCGGACTCGATTTATTAACTAAAAGCATGATTCCAACAGATAAAGCCAAACTCATCTTTTTCATTCTTTTACTTTTGAACACTTAATTAATTAAGCAGGGCTAAGCATTATTACGCATCTTTTAGAACAGGTAACAAGGAATATGGAAGTAAGACAGGTAATGCAGTTGGTGGGTTTTCACTCAACTCCTATTACTTAATGCAACATATCATAAATGAAGCGATAAAACTTTTATAAAAAAGAATAGGGTTTGAATGCATCCGGGGCTTGCCTTGATGGTCGGGGTAGACGGTTTCGAGTTCCGCATCAACTCCCAACTCCTGAGTCTGCTCTTCCTTGGGATCTGGTGTGACAACGTTAAACTCTCCGTTAACGGAAACTATACGATACAATGCTATGCTTCAACAAGATGGAATGGTAAACAGGATGCTCGATGGATACATGATCAGATTAATGGCTTGGTTCATTAGGGTTAACTATATTATTTAAGAAAGTTATTAAACACATAAAATAACGTTATTTAAGCCCTAATGACATGATCCATGTAAACGCAAACAATTAATTAAAGTGCCAAAGGTCATTAGGGTTAATGATCCAAGGTCATCAATTAATCCCAAAGTCAAACAATTCCTATAATGATTAAACTTAATTAAAGGGGTTAATTAATTAATTAAAAACATTTAAATAAAGGCATAAAAATTAAAGTTGTCTAATTGAACTTAATTTTTTATTTTGAAAAGCTCTTGGTCTAATTAGATGGCGAAACAAATTTTAGAATTTAAAAGCCAATTATTTTATTTATTAAAAATCATTGAATGTCCATTTTTTAATTAAAAGGGCTAATTTTAACTTATACAAAAATTATTCAAATTTGGAATTTCATATTTTTTCTAGGTAGATGAGATCATAAAGAACACACACAAAAATTTTTAGAATTTTTGGAGCTATACATGAATTACTATGAATTTTTAAAGAAAATAGCATTTAAATCATTTTCTGGAAAAAGAAAAAGAAAATCCTTTTTCTCTCCCCGCGTTGACCCGACGGCGACAGCGCTTGACCGGCGGCTATCTCGCCGGCGGCGAGGTCTCTGGCCATGGGGTTGGCACCTACACGATCACCTCGACACAGCGAGCAGATTGAGCTAGCTAACGTGGCGGCGGAGCAACGGCGACACCCACGCCAGCGGCCATGGCGGCACTGCGGAGCTCCGACACGGCGGCAAAGCTCACCGGAGCGATTTTCGGCGATGGCGAGCGCACGGGTACAATCTATACATCCACGCGAGCGTAATGGACAACAAGATGAGGCTCAATTTGGCCCCCAGCCGCAACGGCTACGCGAGCGGCGGCGCTGGCAAGGTCACGCCGGCGGCGACGCACGTCGGCCGGACACTAGGACGCGACAAGGATAAAATTGAGGGCACCGACAAATGCAAAAGCTCACCACGGTAATGATGCGCACGTTGGTTGGCTCGGAGACGAGCTGAGTCAAGCTGTAGTCGGCGGCGACGATGGCGGCGGCGGCGCTCCGATGGCAAGAACGGTGTCACCGCGGTTTCTGTGCACCATTGAACGAACCAAGGTGCGCATGAGAGGCAGGATAGCATGGAGAACATGATAGTGAGGTTAAAGAAGATAAATAACTGACCCTGGCGGTGGTCGACGGTGAAAAACCTCGCGGCGGCGTAGCTGCCGTTCGCAAGGAAGATGACGTCATGCGGGCGGCCCGGGCGGGGAGAGCGAGCACAAGCTAGCTCAATCGAAGCGGAAGGACGTGGCGAAGCTTCTGGCAAGACGAAGCAGGCAGAGGTGGCTCGAGGGTGGCGAATTTTGCCGGCGGGGACGAGCTCGACGGCGGTGCGGGAAAGAAGAAAAGAGGAAGACGACGGTCGGCCACGCCTATTTATAGGGCAGAGGCGAAGCATAGACGTGCGACACGGCGATGGCGAAGCTTCGCGTGTCCAGGAGCACGCTGGCGGCCATGGCATGTGCGGCGGTGGACGGCGGCGCGGCTTGAGAAGCCGGCGATGGCGGCCGACGATAGGTCTCGGTGTTGTTCAAGCAAATTATAGAAATGCCACTCGTTTAAAATTATAAATTACTCTAAAATTTATATAAGAACTTGAAAATCTCTAAAAATATCATTTGTATAACTTTTCAAGAGCTACACTTTTAATTTAACAAAGATTTTTGAATTCTGCATACTTTTTGAAATATGAATTCAAATTCAAAAGGGAAATAAAGCCCTAGAAAAAACATTTAAAATTACTTTTGAGTTTTCAATAAAACTTGAAAATCTTCAAAACTATGAAATGTTTAGATTTTGAAACCAAACCTTTTTCATATACAAAGTTTTCCCAAATTATGCAAAATTTTTGAATTATGGTTTTAAAATCAAAAGGGGACAAATATTGGAAAGCTGTATTTTTAAATTCAATTGAAATTCTTTTTGGAAACTTAAAAAACTTTGAATACCAACTTTGTAGCTCTTGACAAGATCTACAAACTATCTATTTAGAGTATCTCCAAATTATTTTTAAATTTTTAATTATAGAAAAGGGGATAAATCTAGATTTTGAAATAAAGGGTTTTTGAAACCGAATTCAACTCGATTTGGTTTCTAAATTAATTGGTTGGTCATTAGTGATCACCAACATCATCCAAGGACATTTTTAGGTCAATGACCTAATAGTACCCTTGGTTGACTAGGTTGACTTTCAAAAATCATTTTTATAGCATTCCAATTTGAATTTAAATTTAAATTGCAAGACTTGCGAATAAGTTTTGAAATTCAAATTCAACTTCAAATATGGGAATCATTTTTAGGGTTGGACTTAGATTTATACACTATGCTTGACACTAGTGTAAACACGGTTTACACCTCAAGTACATAGAATATAAACTAAGTATTTGAGATGACATTCTAAAGTATCGTTTTATTATTTCATGTGACAACACATTCCAGAAACACAATCAACCTATGAAATATAAACTGATTTTAGTTAATGCACATCAAGGTTGACCTAATCATGAATGATTTGCAGTGCATATGATGACATGGCAGGTTTTAGTTAATATAACACCAGAGGTGTTACAGCCTTTTTCCCTTAAAGAAATCTCATTCCGAGATTTAAAGATGTAGGTAAAGTAATGGAAAAGAAAATGTGTCAAGAGAACATACTTTAACTAAATACATAAGAAAAGGGGGTTTTGCATCTCACATTGTAACTTAGATATAAGCATAGAACTCTGAGAAATTCTCCAACAGGTAATCTTCCGATTCCCACGTAGCTTCTTCTTCTGAATGTTGATCCCATTGTATCTTGTACCACTTAATGGTTCTGCTTCTAGTGACACGGTCTTTCTGATCCAATACTCGAATTGGATAGTCAGAATAAGTCAAATCAGGCTCAAGTTCAATTCCTACCACATCAATAATCTTATCCGGCACTCAAAGACACTTCTTAAGTTGGGACACATGGAACACATTGTGTACAGCCGATAACTGTTCAGGCAGTTGTAGACGATATGATACCTTCCTAATTTGTGCCAAGATCTGAAATGGTCTAATGTAATGAGGTGCTAACTTGTCTTTAACTCCAAATCGAGTAACTCCCTTCATGGGTGACACCTTTAGATACACATAATCTCCCTTATTGAACCACAATGGTCGACGCCTTTTGTCGGCATAACTCTTTTGACGAGACTGTGCCACTTTCAAGTTTTGTTGTATTTGTTTAACCCTTTCTTTCGTTTCTTTCACCAGATCAACTCCGAAGAATCTTCTTTCTCCAGGTTCAGACCAACTTAACAGAGTTCTACATCTGCGACCATATAGCGCTTCAAATGGTGCCATTTTGATACTTTCTTGATAACTATTGTTATAAGAAAACTCTGCTAAAGGCAAACACTTATCCCATTTTTCTAGAAAATTAAGAACACATGCTCTCAACATATCTTCAAGTATTTGGTTCACTCTTTCAGTCTGACCTCCTGTTTGTGGATGGTAAGCTGTACTGTGCAAAAGATCAGTACCTAATAAATTATGCAATCGTTTCCAGAATTTATTAATGAACTACGTGCCTCGGTCTGACACAATAGTCTTTGGTACACCATGAAGATTAATGATATGCTCAAAATACAATTTGGCATATTGCGAGGCTGAATTTGTACTTTGAACTAGAAGGAAATGTGCGGACTTTGTGAGTCGATCCACTATGACCCAGATGGAGTCAATACCTCTTGCTATCCTAGGTAGACCCACTATAAAGTCCATACTAATATCTTTCCACTTTCAAGCTGGAATAGGCAATGGCTGAAGTTCTCCTGCTGATTTCAAATGTACAGCCTTAACCTTCTGACAGTATCACATTGAGCCACATACTTAGCAATTTCTATTTTCATCTTAGTCCACCAAAATTTCTGTTTCAAATCATGATACATCTTATTACTTCCTGGATGAATAGAAAATTTTGAATTATGTGCTTCATCAAGGATCCTTTGACATAACTCAGGAACTTTTGGTATGACCAGACGATTCTTATACCATAGGACATCTACTTCATCAATTGTGAAACAAGAAACCTTTTCTTTTCTAACTTTCTTTTTGATATGCTTAATTCCCTTATTACTTCTCTGCGCAGTAATAATTTGATCTTTGAGTGTTGATTCAACCGTAATGTTGGACAAACTACCATGTTGCACCATTACTATACCCAACTTTTCTAATTCATGACATAAAGAAATGTCTAGAGGTTTTACTGTCAAGCAATGGCAACTACTCTTTCGACTAAGAGCATCAGCAACTACATTTGCTTTACCAGGATGGTAATATATTTCTAATTCATAATCATTGATTAGTTCTAACCACCTCCTCTGTCTCATATTCAACTCATCTTGAGTAAAAATGTATTTCAAACTCTTGTGATCACTGTAGATATTACATTTATTACCCCACAGATAATGTCGTCATATCTTCAATGCATGGACAACAGCTGCTAATTCCAAATCATGTGTTAGATAATGTTTCTCATGTTTCTTCAACTGTCGAGAAGCATAAGCAACAACTCTCCCTTCTTGCATCAATACACATCCAATACCAATGCCAGAAGCATCACAATAAACATCAAAAGGTTTCTCAATATTCGGCTGTGCTAAGACTGGAGCAGTGGTCACTAATTCCTTCAATTTCTAAAATGTCTTTTCACATTCAGGTGACCAAATAAACTTGACATCATTCTTTAACAACTCGGTTATGGGTTTGGATATCTTTGAGAAATCTGGTATGAAACAATGGTAATAACCCGCCATTCCAAGAAAACTACGAACCTGATGCACAGTCTTTGGTGGTTCCCAATCAAGTATATCTTGTACCTTGCTAGGATCAACAGCAACACCCTTGTCTGATAAAACATGCCCAAGAAATTTCACTTCCTTCAACCAAAACTCACACTTACTAAATTTAGCATATAATTGATGTTCTCTCAGACGTTGTAGAATAATTCTAAGGTGTTCAGCGTGTTCTTCTTCACTCTTGGAATATATTAAAATATCATCAATGAAGACTACCATGAACTTATCAAGTTCTGGCATGAACACTGAGTTCATCAAATACATGAAATAAGCTGGTGCATTGGTAAGTCCAAAAGACATAACCAAATACTCATACAGACCATATCGAGTAGTAAAGGCAGTCTTTGGAATGTCTTCCGGACGAATCTTAATTTGATGATACCCGGATCGAAGATCAATCTTGGAAAACACCTTCGCCTCCGCTAATTGATCAAAAAGCAGATCAATGCGGGGTAGAGGGTACCTATTCTTGATGGTTACTTCATTCAAGGGACGATAATCCACACATTACAGATCAAAAAGCTGTAATCGACGGCGGCGATGGCGGCGGCGACGCTCCGATGGCAAGAACGGTGTCACCGCGGTTTCTGTGCACCATTGAACGAATCAAGGTGCGCATGAGAAGCAGGATAGCAGGGAGAATATGATAGTGAGGTTAAAGAAGATAAATAACCGACCCTGGCGGTGGTCGACGGTGAAAAACCTCGCGGTGGCGCAGCTGCCGTTCGCGAGGAAGATGACGTCGTGCGGGCGGCCCGGGCGGGGAGAGCGAGCACGAGCTAGCTCAATCGAAGCGCAAGGACATGGCAAAGCTTCTGGAAAGACGAAGCGGGCAGAGGTGGCTCGGGGGTGGCGAATTTTGCCAGCGGGGACGAGCTCGACGGCGGTGCGGGAAAGAAGAAAAGAAGACGACGGTCGGCCACGCCTATTTATAGGGCAGAGGCGAAGCATGGACGGGCGACACGGCGATGGCGAAGCTTCGTACATCTAGGAGCATGCTGGCGGCCGTGGCATTTGCGGCGGTGGACGGCGGCGCGGCTTGAGAAGCCGGCGATGGCGGCTGACGATAGGTCTCGGTGCTGTTCAAGCAAATTACAGAAATACCACTCTTATAAAATTACAAATTACTCCAAAATTTATATAAGAACTTGAAAATATCCAAAAATATCATTTGCCTAAATTTTTAAGAGCTATACTTTTCATTTAACAAAGATTTTCAAATTCTACACGCTTTTTGAAATATGAATTCAAATTCAAAAGGGGAATAAAACCCTAGAAATAAACATTTGAAATTACTTTTGATTTTGCAATAAAACTTGAAAATCTTCAAAACTATGAAATGTTTAACTTTTCAAACCAAACCTTTTTCATATACAAAGGTTTCCCAAATTATGCATAATTTTTGAATTATGGTTTTAAAATCAAAAAGGGACAAATATTGGAAAACTGTATTTTCAAATTCATTTGAAATTCTTTTTGGAAACTTAAAAAACTTTGAATACCAACTTTGTAGCTCTTGACAAGATCTACAAACTATATTTTTAGAGTATCTCCAAATTATTTTTATATTTTTAATTATAGAAAAGGGGATAAATCTAGATTTTGAAATAAAGGGTTTTTGAAACCGAATTCAACTCGATTTGGTTTCTAAATTAATTGGTTGGTCATTAGTGATCACCAACATCATCCAAGGACATTTTTAGGTCAATGACCTAATAGTACCCTTGGTTGACCAGGTTGACTTTCAAAAATCATTTTTATAGCATTCCAATTTGAATTTAAATTTGAATTACAAGACTTGGGAATAAGCTTTGAAATCCAAATTTAACTTCAAATATGGGAATCATTTTTAGGGTTGGACTTAGATTTATACACTATGATTGACACTAGTGTAAACACGGTTTACACCTTAAGTACATAGAATATAAACTAAGTATTTGAGATGACATTCTAAAGTAGGGTTTTATTATTTCATGTGACAACACATTCAAGAAACACAATCAACCTATGAAATATAAACTTGTTTTAGTTAATGCACATCAAGGTTGACCTAATCATGAATGCTTTGCAGTGCATATGATGACATGGCAGGTTTTAGTTAATATAATACCAGAGGTGTTACAGCCCACTATATATCACTCCATGACATACCTAGGCTCCAACCCTTAGTATATCACTTCATGCATGTGAATTTTCAAATATTCACCATCGACACGGGACCTAAGGCATCAACAGACGAAAACACTACAGAGGGACTCCTTTCCCAAGACAAGTTAACCGTCCGAACTCGATTTATTAACTATCATCATGACTCCAACAGACAAAACCATACTCATCTTTTTCATTCTTTTACTTTTTGAAAACCTATCTAACTAAGCAGGGCTAAGCATTACTATGCATTTTCCAGTTAACAGGTAACAAAGAATAAGGAAGTAAGACAGGTAATGCAATTGGTAGGTTTTCACTCAACTCCTATTACTAATGCAACATTTCATAACTGAAGCGATAAAACTTTTATAAAATAAGAGTAGGGTTTGAATGCATTTAGAGCTTGCCTTGGTTTCGGCGGTGGTTAGTTCTCGTCGGGATCACAGGTGTTACTCTTGACACCAGCTCCAGGGAGGAATGACACCAATATCATGGATCCACGTTTCCATCTTGAATGGTACTTTTCGAAATGTACCACGATCCAACTCACTCTCAAAACTACACGTAGTAGAATGATGCATGCTTTAGCATGATGGAATGTATGACATGATGCACGGCAATGCATTAGTGGAAGCATAACAAGATTAATTAACTAACTAATTATAAACTATTTTAAAAGCATTAAAAAAGATAAATATAAAACTCTATATATTTTAAAATCATATAGCCATATTAGGTGTTAACATGATATAACAACATCATACAAAGGTAAATGAACTATATTTTCTATTTATATATTTTTGTTATAATTATAAACTATTTAATAAGTAACAAACAAGATAAATAAAAAGATAAAGAATATGACATCCAATGACCATAATATTTTTACTACAATACACACATGGCATCAGAAACATGTCATAAAAATTTCAAGTCAAAAGGAGTCACATAGCATGAGATATGAATTTCCTTCCTTTCTATCATAAAATAAAGGCATAAAACATAACTAATTATTTTTTTACAAAACATGGTATATTTTATATTTTTAATAAAAACTAGGCATCACAAGGAACACAACAAAATTTGGTTCACCAAAAACAAAGTTACCAAACTCCAGATATGATTTTTCAAAGATTTAGAAAAATATTTACCAATAGGTCCTTGGGGCACTATTCATATGAGTCATGGCTGATGCAGTTAGGTTCTTGTCTTTAGTTGAATTGCTGCGCGATGCCCTTGGCGTGAATGAAGAACAGAGGAGATGACCGGTCATGGTGGTAACGGCGACGGGGTGCTCGTTGGCGGCAGCTGAGCGGTGCAGGAGCATCGGGAGGTGATCGGCACTCGAGGGTTTCCTTGGCTCGGCCCGAAACAAACCGTGGCATCATGGCCACGCGAGCCCGCGGCGAGTCGGCGAGGCGGCATGACGGCAAGGGCTCCCCGGCAAGGAGACGACCGGAGGAGGGTATGGATAAATGAAGCATGACACAAGGATGAAGATGACGCGCTTGGTTGGGGCGGAGGTGGAGCAGAGGCGGCTGTACGCGTTGGTGGCAAAGACGACGGCGCGAACCGGCGGCAGGGGAAAAGAAGAAGAAAACGGGGTTGGCTACTGGTATTTAAAGCTCGAAGACGACGCTTGGATGGCCGACACGCAGACGGTGGAACTCTCCAGCGTGGGGCACGAGCTGGCGGTCGCGGGTGCGCCTGGAAGGCTTCAGAAGGCCGTCGGCGGCGAAGCAGCTCACGGCACTCGTGATTTGAACTATTTACAGGATTGCCACTGGCTGAACTTAGCAAATTACTCCCAAAAATATATAGACACTTGAAAATCTCCAAAAATAAAGTTTGCATAACTTTTCAAGAGATATAATTTTCATTTAATAAACATTTTCAAATTCTACATAGATTTTGAAATATGAATTCAAATTCAAAAGGGAAGCAAAACCCTAGAAACAAATATTTGAAATTACTTTTGATTTTTCAATAAAACTTGAAAATATTCAAAACTATGGAATGTTGAACTTTTCAAATCAAACATTTTTAATATACAAAATTTTCCCAAATTATGCATAATTTCTGAATTATGAGTTTAAAATCAAATAGGAGCAAATGCTAGAAAACTATATTTTTAAATTTATTTGAAATTCTTTTTGGAAACTTGAAAAACTTTGAATACCAAAATTTTAGCTCTTGTCAAGATCTACAAAATATATTTTGAGAGTTTATCAAAATTCCTTATAGATTTTGAAATATAGAAAAAGGGATAAAATAAGATTTTGAAAGTAGTTTTTGAATTATCAAACAACTCATCATTTCATGTATAAAACAAAGCATCACATAAAAGATATTATTAAAACATAAATGCATTTATGCCATGATGCTCGATGATTACACTTGATAATACATTTGATTAATATTTTAATTACTTATTAACATCTGGGATGTTACAATTTGTAGTTGTTTTATAATGATATATTAACCTATACAAAAAGTTTAATTAAGAAAAGGGGATTAGGATTAGTATGGCAGATGGAGACATTGACTCGTTGTAGTTGTGTGCACAGCTGCTTAATACACATCAATTTTTTTACGGGTTGATATCATCATAAAACAGCTACAAATCAATTTCATAATTTTTGGATATTTATTTTGGCCTATAAAAATCATAGAAATTCCATTTATTAATTAAAATAGGTAATTTTAAAACATGAAAAAATTATTCGCTTTATATGTTTGATATTTTTTCTAGGTAGAGTACATCATGAAGAGGCTACACAAAAATTTTCATGAATGTAGCATGCACCAATAATTAGTTATAAAATAAACAAATATCAGTACTATGAAAAAAGATCAAAAGTTACCGTTCATGCACCGAAGCAGCCAGCAAAACCTGCCCAAGGTTGAAAAATAATTTTTTTTAAAAATTAGAGGACAAATATTATTCGGTTTTAAAGTTAAAGGTTAAAATCTGAACTTTTATGATAGATGGAGGTGTAAAGTGAAATTAAACCTGCAGCCGCTGCAGGTAGCGGGGGTGCACGTGGCCTCGCCGCATCGCCCCGGCTTTAGTTTTTCCTATTGTGGGCGAGATCGGTGTCTACTCTCACACAAGCAACAAGCGCGCTTTACTTTCCGAAAGATTTCTTGTCTGCGCTCGCATCCATCATGCATCGCATCATGACCGAGGAATAGGATTCCTTGTAGTTGTTGGTGCTTGGTGGAACAGCTTGATCTAGTATGTTCGCTTCAGCAGCAGTCGCTGTTTGGCTGTGCGATGGATGGATATATGTGATGTGCCATATGCCTGATGTTACACAAAGAGTGATATGCTGTTTTTTTTTTAACAAAGAGTGATACTTTAAACATTCATTTTAATTACATAATGCATCCACCACTATATATCATCGAGAATATAATTTGAGAATCCAAACATATCAAAGTATTTTGTATCCAAACTATAGATTCTCAAAATCTCTATCTACTATATGGATTCCTATAGTTCCTCTAGGATTCAAGTAGGGCCTAACTTAAGGCCACGCATTACACATGCACATACGAGTGTCAGTATCAACAAAAGATTCACGCCAAGTAGGAACATGTATTTAGGAATACTATTCACGTGTTGCAATGGCACACTTTGCTTTGTGGTCCTAAGAGAATATTTTTCCTTTCTCGATTTATCTCACACCTATCACTTTCATCTTAGGTCCCCCCGTTATCTCTCCTATGGCATGTGGTAGCCTCTGCAGGCTATACTACCAAATGGAGAGCACCCAATTTGCATAGACGGTGGCATCCGAAGCTAGCTTGACCTACGCATGCGGAGTCATCAACCAAGCCACTGCATTTGGCATGCTAGCTCTAGTAGACTCATGGTGATACGGAGTATGTGTGTCTTTATTACACAGTTGAGCTTTGCTTCGTCGGTCGTCACTTCTGATAAAATTGGTGGATATGTCTGCGATCAGTTTATTTGTTGGTGGTCCTAAAGAAAAGGAAATTTGCAGGAGCATTGCACACGCATGATGCACCACACCAACCAACCAACGCATCGAAAATGTTGGTGCCGATGCAATGCAAACAGAAATGATTCTTTGGTGGCTTGTGCGCCCGGCGGTGCAGTGCAGGGCAGTGCTCTCGACCGGTACAGGGATCCGGGGACACGGCACGGAGCAGCCCTCCCCCGATCGCCTCGCCCCCAGATGCAGACAAGCCGAGCGGTGACAACTGACAGCGCCCACGTCGCATGCCATGCCAGGCTACATGGGATTCGCAGCATAAAACTTTCTCGTGCTCGCCCACGCTGACGCCACGGCCACTGGCCACTGCGCACGGGGCGCGCGCGCGCCTCTTGGTGAGCACGACGACACCCGCGGCTCTCTGCGCACCGAGGGCCGAGTCCGGGAGGGCAGGTTCCGAGGCTCTACACCGAAGCGAACGCCCCGAGCGAGATGTGCTCATGTCATGTGCATCGTCCTGGGCTCCTGGCGCTCATGAGCTTCCGCGGGGGGAAAACAAAACGAAACAAAAGGAGGATCAGTTTCTTCAGTTCCTCTTCCTGCTTCTCTCCTGATATCGCTCGGCTGTTTCGATTCAATTACAAATTCGCCACTATTTTTGAATCCGTATCACAAACCTGTTAAAGAAAAACTACGAAAGAGCGCCCTAGCTTTAAAACTAGTCAGTGAAATAAAACAGTCATCGAGTCAATTTCTCAAGAAATAATTTTTTGGAACGCCAGAGTAGCTGGTCACCATTAGTTCGGCAGGCACATTTTACCTTGGAAAGCTTCCATGTCTTTCCGATCCTCCTCCTATATTGAATCAAAGTCGAGTCAAATTCGAGTAAACAAGAGTAGTCTCTGGAGACCAAAAGCGAGCCATGAGCATGTAGCTCTCCAACATGACACAAGGACTGACGCTGGCCCCGGTGTCTGATTTTCTCTGTTAACCCCCTGCCTGAAATCTCAAGATATCTCGGACCCTGACTGCGACGGCCGACGGTCAAAGATGACAGAGACAGAGATACAGAGACAAACAGAGTTTTATTTTTACAGCACAATCTCCAAATTGCGAGGACCTAAATGCTAATCTAATCCTTTACTTAGCCGCGGCGGGCGCGGCGCTCCTCTATATAAACCACCCTGCTCGCCTCGCCACAGCCCAAAACACAGTCCTCGTTTCCATCCCATCACACACCCCATCCAACCATTTCCGTTGCAGAGTAGCTCGACGGTTTCTCAAAACCATACACAGCCTCGAGCGGAGCGGGGAGAGGATTCGATCGGATCGGAGAGGGGAGTGGATCGGGATCAGATCAGAGAGCCTACGCGGCAGGAGCTGGCTACCCCTCGAGGTCAGGGAGCGGCGGCGTCGCCGCGCGCGCACGAGACGGCAGAGCTGAAGGCGGCGGCGTTCGTCGCCGGGGAGGAGTCGGCGGAGCAGCGCAACCGCTTCCTGGTGCTGCGGCTGTACGAGGCGCTCAACGCCCGCGACGCGCGCCGGGCGCAGGAGCTGCTGGCGCCCGACCTCGAGTGGTGGTTCCATGGCCCCCCCACGCGCCAGCACATGATGCGCCTCCTCACCGGCGCGGACCAGCGCGACAAGAACCGAGGGTTCGTCTTCTCCCCGCGCTCCGTCGACGCCTTCGGGTCCACCGTCATCGCCGAGGGCGCGGACGACGCGCGCCAGCTCTACTGGGTGCACGCCTGGACCGTGGGGCCCGATGGGGTGATCACCCAGCTCAGGGAGTACTTCAACACCGACCTCACCGTCACCCTCCTCTCCGGCTCCGGCGCCGTCTCCTCCACCACCACCAAGAAAGCTGACATTGCAGGCGCCGCCTCTTCTTCTTCATCCTCCTCCTCGTCCTCCTCTTCCCCTGCGCCCGCAACAGGGCCCAAGTGCCTGTGGCAGAGCCGCCGCGCCGACAGCGCACACAAGTCGCTGCCGGGCCTCGTCCTCACAATCTGAAGAGACTAGAGACAGCAAGATCCATCTACTGCCCTCCATTATAACCGTATAAAAATCCTTCTGTATTCAGAGGCAGTCAGTGAAGACGTAATGACGTAGTATGCGTATGGACTCAACTGAACTGAATTGCTGCTCCGTATTGTGACTTGTGAGGTTCGGTATCAGTTGCTTAGCTTGTGTCGTGTCGCGTCGTTTGTGTGGAAATACTAGTTTGTTAAGTCATGGGTTATGATGTGCTCTGCCATTGCTTCTACTGTAATGCTCTGCTATCATGGTCTGACGATGGATGTGATGATATACTGTGGTTCTATAAAAGTTGCATG
Source organism: Bothriochloa decipiens (assembly GCA_023333625.1). Lineage (NCBI taxonomy): Eukaryota > Viridiplantae > Streptophyta > Magnoliopsida > Poales > Poaceae > Bothriochloa > Bothriochloa decipiens. The sequence continues at coordinate 80,423,871 of CM041628.1, forward strand.
AGTTGGAGGGTTAAGACGGGCGTCTCTTCCCCTGTTCTTTCTCCCTCTTCTGATTTCTATATAAAAATTGTCTTTTACAAGAAACAAGTTCTTTTTTCTTACGTCTACTTGAATTATTGGTCTGTTGCAGGCTGGTGACTTCTGCCAGTTTTGTATATTTTATTTGACTATTGACTGGTCTTAAAGTTTGAGGAAGGTTGAGTGAGCAATCTTCTACCAACCAAAAACTCTCGTGAAAGCGTGAGATCCATCACTCACGGAATTCAGATTAAGAAGCTAGCACTAGCTGTTCACGCACGGCGCTTCAGTTCCCAAATCACTTCAGTAAGCTTATAACACGTGGTACCAATTTTGAACGAGATCCAAATTAATAAGCTTGCAGAAACAAAAGCATACAAGTAATAAGATTTACTTGAGCTAGATCGCCAAAGATTCAGAGGTGCAGTGTGCTCTGTGTTCCTCTTCCTCCCAGGCCCTAGGGCCGGCGATTATTAGATATCAGGGGTTGCTTTCAGCGTTGCCAACCTAAATCTTTGATGTGAGGTCTCAATGGGATTCCCGATATGTCCGGAAGAAGGAACAACGCCGGGTCTGGAATTTCGTCTTCCACCGCACTGACGCTTCACACTTTCTGCGCCCTCCTTTTGCGAATTGCACTGTCATTTTCACAAGCCATCGTCTCTCGAGGTTAGCTAAGACTGAGACTGAGAGAGTTAGCGAGCGGTTGGTTTCTCGTCCTGTGGGCACCGAGCGCATCACTCTGGAATCTGGTTTCGGCCGGGCTTTCAGATGCTTCGCTTTACTCGCGCAGTCCTAGGCAAAGTTCAGGTCACATTCGGCCAGCCGGCCAGGCTATGGAGAACCAAAGCAGAGAAGAAACTACTAACCTTACCAATATATGGTACCAATATGTTTATGCTTCTCACGCCCAACTTTAATTAAGATCCTCAAATCCATCGTGTCGTACAGTACAGTGCGTATCTTTGAAAAAAAAAAGAGTTCTTAGAGATGCCAGCAAGCCAGGCATTTGACGTGCTAGTTAGTTGATTGTACTCGAGGGAATTTGTCGAACAAAATTATATCTTAGCATTGAACAATGCAACTTTTGTCTATTTCTCTTAATTCCATTTTGTACATAGGGCATAAAGAATATACTCGAGGTTTGCAAAGAAGGCACAACATCAGCAAAAAGAAGATAAATCCTATGAATTCTTATACCACAATAAAACATGTCTAAGCTTTAATATGGTTGATAGACTCTAACCGTTATTAACTTATTATCCATAATGGCTAATCGATCTATTCATTTTTTCAAGAGCCAGTCGATCTATTCTTTTTTAAAAAAAAAATTCCGCCAATCCATTATGAAAAAAATAAAAAGCAATCCCTAAATTTGCATCTAAATATACAATATAACTTTTTTAAGAACTCATTATTTTTCTCCTTTCCACATCTCGAGATATATATTTCGATTGGATGGAACGTCCAAGTAGTAAAACAATAGATGACATCACGTAATCCTTCGGCCCTTGGCAACAGCAACGCAGGTCATGTCTTAAATTGTACGGTAAAAAGTAGATGTCTACAATATGCCCTATGCTCAACATTGTGAATATATACAGGCAAACCCTACTACTATAGACATCAAGGATTAAGTCAACAGATCTTAAAATTTACGAGTCATCACAGGCACCTTGCTGTCAATAAAGATATCATCTATCACTAAAAGTATTGCACTGTTAAATTCTTAATTAAATTTAGGAAAAAAATATGAGCACCCATACCAATAAATTGTGGACTATCAGATAAACAGGTTTTACCATAAGAAATCTAGCCATGTTTGATCACTTCACAAAGCAGGTCATTATTTTGAAACAACCGTATGCAAGTAATAACTTTCAACACTAGTACTTGCATGGAATTAAGTCTATCGGTTCTTCCCGTTGAGTTTTCGTGGTCTGGCTCTCTTGTACCAGCAAGTACACCGTAATTTGTAAACACTGCCGCATATACTACTACTACTACAAAATGTGCACCATAAAAATCTGTCCGCACAAGTACTCTATATTTCACGCCTGCACTCAGTGTCTGCTACTATGACCAACAACTATGCACCCCGTACCTTATACTGCACTCAGCGTGACTACAACCAACAACTACTATGTGCATCGTCCATCAAAATTTAGGTCAATATTTCAGGCATTAGTACCTGTCGTCACCAAACTAAATGCATTACGTACTCGATCAGGCCTACAGTTGACATTTTAATCTTTTTACCTTAGCTAGTTGTGCATTAATGTTTGAATAGTTTGGTTTATTTGTTTGCTTGTAATTTGTCCACTAGCACAAATATGGGTCGTTAATTAGCGGTAACAACAATGTGCACTTAGGGTATACTGGTGTGGCTTTTTCATCTATTTTTCAATAAAAACGGCTTGAAACAACTCCTCCTAAAGAGTTTCGTAGCGCTTCTCTAGAGGAGCCGGAGCCAGAGCCAGGGAGAAGTCATACCGAACAGTTCCTTAGTCCTACAGCAGGCATAAGACATTGCCGCAACTTTAGGTTTACCACTAGAAAACCTAGGTGCGGTTTTGTTGTGCCTATCTTAATTGCACAGTACCATTTATATACCTGTGGAAAACTAATGCGCATAATTATTGAAATAGCTCCAAGTAAATATTAATTTTTGCTTTATGGATCTGTTTTTGAAAAGCAATGCATGTTTGAGCAAAAGGTTCTAGCCATATGCTCAAAAAAAGGTTCTAACCTTGACATATCAAGTTAAGAATAGTAGAAAATAAGGATTATACAAAAGCTTCTAGCTATAAATGAACCAAGTGGAGAATTCCCCCTGAAAGATAATGTCATTATGCATCGTCTAAATTGAACTACACATTGTGATAATAATCTCCATAAAAATGGCAGGTTGAGCTGAGTCTTCAAAACCTTCTATGATTTGGCAGGGACCAGCATTAAATGCAAGGTATATATAAAAAAAAGGTGCTACAAGAGCACTCTAACTCACGACCGCAAGCATAGAGAACTCTAGTCCCTACCGTTGAGCTTAGTGCTCCTAAAGAAAAGCAAATTTGCGGGACCGTGCACACGCACCAACCAATGCAAACAGATATGATTCTTTGGTGGCTTGTGTGCGCGCCGGCGCCCCGCGGTGCAGTGCTCCCGACCGGTACAGGGATCGGGGGACACGGCACGGAGCAGCCCTCCCCCGATCCCCTCGCCCCTAGATGGAGACAAGACAGGCGGTGGCAACTGTGCGCCCACGTCGCACAACGCCCACGTCACACCGGGCTGCAAAAAGTTGCGAGAGAGTTGCCGTCGCGGAGTGCCAGTGCTGGCGCACGCTGACGCCACGGCCACGGCCACTGCCCACTCCGATCCGCACGGCGAGCGCACGCCTCGTCCTCGACGACACCCGCGGCTCGGCGCCGAAGGCCGAGTCCGGAGGCTCTGGGATGGATAGCGCCGACACCGAAGCGCACGCCCCGAGAAGTGGCTATGCCATCGTCCGCTCATGATCGAGCTGTTGCCGCGTGATTTCGTGAGGGCAAAAAAGCAAAGATCCGTTTCTTCAGTTGCCCTGGTTTCCTCCTGATATCGCTCGGATGTTTCGATTCAATTACAAATCGGACACCGTCTTAAACCCATATTACAAAGCTTTTAAAATTTGCAGTTATTGGGTATCGTTTTTCATATATAAAAAGTATAATGGGTTTGGAAAACGATTTAAACCCCTGCATTCTCCTGACGCATATCAGCTCCAACATGAATATGTACCGCTGCAACCAGCCTGACTGCAACATAAACCCCGGAAATCTCAAGATATCCAGCCTCGATCTGCAACGGCCGACGGTCAAAGATGACAGAGACAGAGATACAGGAACAGCAGAGTTTTTTACAGCACGATCTCCAAATTGCGAGGACCTAGATGCTAATCTAACGCCTAGCCACGAAGCTCTATATAAACCGCCCGCCTCGCCACAGAAGACAGAATACGCAGCCCAGGCCTCCACCGCGTCCTCGTCTCTCCATCCATCCAGCCGTTTCCGTTGCCGAAGAGGCTCAGCAGTTTCTCAAGGTCACAGCCTCGAGCGGAGCGGGGAGAGGAGAGGATCGGATCAGAGACAGAGAGAGAGAGAGAGCCTACGCGGCAGGAGCTAGCTGGCTACCCCGAGACGGCGGAGCTGGACGCGGCTGAGGCGGCGGCGTTCGCCGCGGAGGAGGAGTCGGCGGAGCAGCGCAACCGCTTCCTGGTGCTGCGGCTGTACGAGGCGCTCGCCCGCGACGAGCGCCGGGCGCAGGAGCTGCTGGCGCCCGACCTCGAGTGGTGGTTCCATGGCCCCCCCACGCGCCAGCACATGATGCGCCTCCTCACCGGCGCGGACAAGCAGAACCACGGCGGCGGCGGCGGGTTCGTCTTCTCCCCGCGCTCCGTCGACGCCTTCGGGTCCACCGTCATCGCCGAGGGCGCGGACGACGCGCGCCAGCTCTACTGGGTGCACGCCTGGACCGTGGGGCCCGATGGGGTGATCACCCAGCTCAGGGAGTACTTCAACACCGATCTCACCGTGACCCTCCTCTCCGGCGCAGCCACCTCCACCACCAAGACAGCAGACATTACAAGCGCCGTCTCTTCTTCCTCCTCCTCCTCTTCGTCCTCCTCGTCCCCCTTGGCCGCAGCAGGGCCCAAGTGCCTCTGGCAGAGCCGCCGCGGCGACAGCGCACACAAGTCGCTGCCGGGCCTCGTCCTCGCCATCTGAAGAGATCGACTAGAGACGACAGCAACATCGATCTACCCTCCATTGTATTAATTAGCCGTATGAAAATCCTAAATTTCCATACTATTATCGCCGAAATAATCTGGAACTGCTCTAGTCGTGTTCTGTATTCAGAGCCAGTCAGTGAGGACGTAATGCCATAGTATGCGTATGATCTGAACTGAACTGCTCCGTGCTGTGACTTGTGAGGTTCCGGTAACATTTGCTTATTTCGTGTCGTGTCGTGTGTGTGGAAATAGTATAGTTTGTTAAGTCATGGGTTATGGTGTGCGGTGCCATTGCTTTTACTGTAATGGTCTGCTATCATGGTCTGATGGATGTAATTGTATACTGTGGTTTTATAAAGGTTGCATGAGTTGGAGGGTCAAGATCTGTGTCTCTTCCCCTGTTCTTTCTTCCCCTTCTGATAATTCTCTTTTCTTTTTGGAGAAACCAAGGGGGGCGGTGGCTTCTGCCAGTTTTGCGTATTTTATGTGACTATAGTTTGACGAAGATTGAGCGAGCAATCTTACCAACGACTCACGTAAAAGCGTGAGATCCAATCACTCACGGAATTCAGAACTCAGAGGCGAGCACTAGCTGTTCATGCACGGCGCTTCATCAGTTGCCAAATCACTTCTGAAAGCTAACATATGTATGCACGTGCTACTAAACTAATCAACTTGGAGAAACAGAAGCATATATACAATCACTAAGATTTTCTTGAGCTAATGGATCACCAAAGATTCAGAGGTAGTAGTGTGTGTGTTCTGTCTGTGTTCTTCCCAGACCCTAGGGGCTAGGGCCGGCGAGCATCAGCCATCAGCATCAGGGGTTGCTTTCAGCATTGCCAACCTACTAAAATCTCTGATGTGAGAGGTCTCGAGGGATTCCCGATGTGTCCGGAACAAGGAACAACGCCGGGTTTGGAATTTCGTCTCCCCCCCGCACTGACTGACGACGCTTCCCACTTTCTGTGCCCTCCTTGTTCGAATTGAACTGTCATTTTCACAAGTCATCATCTTTCGAGGTTGGTTGAGTTGAGAGAGCTAGCAAGCGGCTGGTTTCTCGTCCTGTGGGCATCCCGCATCCAGCAACAGCATCATTCTGGAATCTGGTTTCAGCCGGGCTTTTCAGCTGCTTCGCTTTACTCGGGCAGTCCTAGGAAGTAGGAACAATGATGATCTCCCAAAGTTTTCCGGTCACATTGGGCCAAAGCCAAAGCTTCGTTGTTCTTCGTCGAAGCTGAGAAGAAAACGACTAACCTTTTCTTTTTTGCGGAAAAGAAAACGACTAACCTGACTAATATGCGTACAGTATACCTTTATTTATGCTTCTCACGCCCAATTTTTTTCTTTTTTGAACACTGCAACGGGGGGGAGAAAAAGACTCCCCACCTGATTTTATTGATGTGTGGCTCTTTACAATGGATTACAAGGTAGACATAGGAGATTTTACAGATGATTTTACCATCTCATTTGGCACTCTATTACATTTGGATATTGTTCACCAAGGAGTCAAGTATCGTGGACCAGACCTCTGGGACCGCCTTGCTTTTCCTCGGCATTCTGTGTTTCCACATATTTGCTTCGGCTTTGCACGAAATGAGGATTTGTCGAAGAGCTGTTCCTCTCTGAATACGAAGGCATTTCTTCTCTTCCAGAGTTGCCAGCAGCAGAGAATTATGAATGCGCTGTACTGATCTTCAGGTACTCCGCTGATCCTTTGAATGGTGTGCCAGTTCTTGTTCTGAAGAAGGTTGCATGGACGCAGGCCAATCGCTTCCCAGAAACTGATCGCTATAGGGCATTGGAAGATTATGTGATCCGGTGTCTCCACAGCTGAACCACAGATTTCACAGTTAGGGGAGTCCACAATCTTTTTCTGGTAGAGGTTTGATCGACACTGAATATGTCCCTTCATTAGTAGCCAGAAAAACATTTGCACTCGTGGTGGGGCAGCATTCCTCCAGATGAAAGATGAGGTTGGATCATTTTGCTGTCCTTTGGCTTTGAGAAGCCTATAGATGGCCGAAGTATCAAGCCTGTCAATGACCCGACTGAAAGGAGATAGCCTCTTATCTGGGGTATCTGAGATCTGTTGCTGTTGAATCATTTCACGTAGCTGTTGTAGTTCCATGTGTGCCTCAGGCGTCAATCTATTCACAAAACACCCTTGGAGGTTGGATGTGATAGCATACTGAACCGTGCATGTCTTGTTACTGCAGTGGGATTTTTTTTTGACAACATCTCACGCCCAAATTAATGGTCCTCAGCTCCATTGTATGGTACAGTACAGTGCATATCTTTGAAAAAGAAAAACAAGTTCGTAGAGATAACATTAACAATTAATATCATGCTCATGCCGGGCATTTCACGTGCTATTTAGTTGATTGTACTCCAGGGAATTTGTGGCAACAAATATCTAAGCTGTGTCGCTATGAACTGTGCACCTCGTATCTATTTCACTTAATTCCATTTTGTACATAGACGTCTCCGTCACATAAATAAAAATATTACTATATGTGTCAGAGACATGGCCGAGTGGCAACCTGGGGGCGGCTATGGTGATGGTGATGGTGGACGGTAGTGTTAGGCAAAGGGAGGAGGCGGCAGTGCTATGGAGGGCGGTGGCTAGTGTTTTGGAGAAGGGGTGGCGGTGCTCAGAGAGAGAGGAAGAAGAGGAGGTGGCGCACAAGAGAGACGAGAGAGGAAGGGGATAGGAGAATTGAGCTATCTCTTGCTTTGTTGCATATAGTCTCGGCGAGACTTAACCTCTAAGCAACCTAGGAGATCCTTATAGATTCTCCTTCTCTAACAAACTCAAACTTGATTCCTTAACTAACCGACTCTTTCCAAATCTACTAGGACTCAATATGGTAACTAGATAGTGATGACAATGGCGGCGCCTTCTCCACCTGGGCGCGCGAAGGGCCCACTTAGGGAACGCGTTGGGGGCCGCCGGCGCCCCTTCTCGAGCCCTTGCTTGGCCCATTTATTCCGTTGAGGTTTGCAGCCCACGTTGGACGTGTGCAATATACATGCTAGTAATTATTTCTAAAATTGACTAGGTTGTAGACAATATTAGCAATATTTATATTATGCAAAATATTAATTATAAATAATATCTGACAATCTAGCTACTAGCTAATGATACTAATTATATACCATAAAAATAGTATTCGTTATATGTATTTGGTCAAAGTTAAATATGTCTAAATCTTTAAGAAGTGAAAATGACACTTCTTATGGGACAAAAAGTACCTTGACCGCGTGGCCATGCTTTCTTTTGATTAGTTGCTCTTGCGGCTTGTCGACACTCAAAATTATGTAAAATATAAAACAATCTCTAAATTGTATCTAAATTATCCCTATATAAAAGATATTTTAAAATAGCCATTGTAAGTACTCACTATCTATCTTTTTCATTTTCACGTTTCATGATATATTCCGATTGGATGGAACGTCCAAGTAGTAAAACACTAGGCTATTGATATGATGTAATCCTCCGCCCTTCGCAACAGCAACGCATGTCATTTTTTTGGAAGGACCGTGTGCAGGTGTGATGTGCTAACTTTCAACCTTAGTATTTGCATGTAATTAAGGCTATATGTCCTTCCCGTTGAGTTTTGGGCGTCTTGCTCTTCTGTACCACTAAGTACTTGTACTTTGTAACACTGATGTACGCTATGAAAAATTGCCCCTGCAGGCACTTTATACTGCACTCGATCAGCGTGTGCGATTACGGCCAACAACTATGTGCATCGTCCATCCATTTAAGTCAAAATTTCAGGTATTAGTACCTGTCGTCACTCAACCAATGCAAATGCGTTATTGTACTAGATCAGTCCTACAGTTCACATCTCAGTCGTTTTTTATCTTAAGAACATCTTCGACTATATGAGATAGTGACTAACTTTAAAAACTTTTGCAATAGTAGTTATAACTTTTAGCACATAACTTGTAGTATGAATAACCATGCACCAAAACTTCACATGATCTTAGAGTGTTTCCTGGACTAGCCTTTGATCAGAAGAGATTTTTCTCCCTTTTATTAAAGTATGGAATAATACGCTTAGAGCTAGCTCATCACCATTGAAGAGACCCCCCTAACTAGTAAAGTGGTCCATGAAAACAACATATGTAGCTACCTTTTTCAACCTAGCATTTGGGTTTTTTCCCACTTGAAATATTTTTAACAATTTTTTTGTTTGCATGTTTGTAATTATCCATTAGCACGAAGTACATAGCGAAAAATTCTTTCTTAAAGCTATTGACGTATCTCTTTTTTCCCTTTTTTTCACTTCTATTATAATTTGCACCTGCTAAAATTTAAGGTTTTCACTTCTATTATAATTTGCACAAGCTAAATTTTAATGTATCCTTTTTAATTTTTTTATTATAGTTAAGCTTAAAGAAGTTTAACTCACCGAGAAGCGAGACTTGTGGTTATTTGGGATGGAGGAAGTATGTGCAGCACACTTTTTCTCCTTCCCTGCCCTATTTACCTAGAGATTCAAATTCTGGTAAAATCATTTCACATTCAGACTTTGTCAAAAAAAACATATGATTAATCAAAATATCTTTATGAAATCATTTGGCTAGTGTGCTAGATTCTGATTCATAAGAAAAATAGATGTAATCTTGAAAAAATCATACAAATAAAACTATGCCTTAAAAATTCTGAATCTTCTTGAACGAAGAACAACTTAAATACAATCAATTTTAAGTTGTTGCACTAAGAAAGTTATTATTAAAAGAAATGTAATTAGTAGCATAGAAAAGGGAGGCAAAGAAAAAAAAGAATCACTGCGAAACTAGGATATGTCAGTTTCGAGTTCCAGTGCAGGAAGAGAAAATTGTTTAGTGGATAAACAAACGGTTCACTTTGCTCATTGCGTTCGGAACCGATTCTCGGCCTTTTTTTTTTTTTTTTGAGCAGATCACAGCGGCCATTTGTGCAGTGTTGTGCTCGCCTTTTGCCGGAGCTCGCCCAGCCTTTCGTTTGCTGTATTCGTCCTCAATTCTCAACCGCTCAGCCCGGCCCACTATCGTGAACCCACCAACCTCCAGTCCTCCACCATGCGGGCGGTCTAGCCCAACGCGCCGGTCCACGGGTCTCGACTCAACAACCACCCTCTCCTACTATAAAATGAACCAACGCAGGCCTAGGGTTTCCTTCCTCATCCAGTGTTCTGCACGCGCCGCCGCCGCCCCAGTTCGCTTCGCGTGACCGAGAGCTCGTCGGCCTCCTTCCACGCGAGAAGCGAGAGGTGAGACTCTTCTATCTCGATCCATCCCAGCGGTGCGCCGTAGCTTTAGATTTATGCTGCCTCTTGCGTTCCCTATCTGTTAAGAGTACACGTTTCCTAATTCCAGAGTACATGTTTCCTGTTTGCAAGCTTTGATTCATGTGTGATCGTTCTGAATCCTCTGGTGTTAGGCTCTTGTACCACGGATATTATGCGATGCATCAGCATAGTGGCACTGATTTTTTTTTATTATGTTGGATGCTGTGTGACTATGAATCTGGTGTTGGCGTCTTCCTTATTGATGAGATACGTAGACTTTGAGGTGCAACCTTGAACGGTATTCCAGTGTTCTCCGTGGATGAAGCTCATCATGTTAGTCTTATGTAAACAAACAATAATGAAGAACACATTTGTTAGCACTGTTATAGAATAATATGAGTCGTTAAAAAAACAACATGAATTTGAATTGTTGTGGAATTGAACATGGATGTTTTGGGCATAGCATCGTAGCACAGGATTTCATCGTTTAATATGGGGGATGTCATGCAACTAGAGTCTGGTGCCGTGGATTCTTGATTGTTGTTATGATCCTCCTTTGTGGTACAACCTTGAACTTTAAGGTTCCTTAAATAAAGCTGGCTAGAAGCATCTTGAAGAACACTTATCTCGTAGCTTAGTGATTCGACAATAATGCTTGACTTGTGCTGGACAACCTAGCAAACAAAACATAATCATGAAACGATCCCAAATGCAAGGTGATAGTGATAATTTTAGAATTGTGCCAGAGCAACCATTCTTTTTTAACCTGTCAAATGCAAGGCAGTATCAATGATATGTATTGTTCCACAGCAAGCTATCAAATGCATGGTGGTAGAAGTAGGTTGGAATTGTGCCAGAGGACACATTATGTGAACTCTTCTTGCATACTGCAAACACAATGTGCTGGATACCAAATGGGTCATGTTGTGCTAATATTTTGCTTTCGTACATGTGATGCTGTTAATTTGTTTGTCAGTTTATGTTCAGAAGCTCCAATTTCAACAAATCATGTGGCCGTTTATCTTTACTGTGCTGCAGTTTAAATGAACTATTTGAACAAAGCATATGATTAACCTTGAACTATTTGAACAAAGCATATGATTAACCTTGATAACTGACAAATGCTTTCTATCTGTGCAGCATGGACACCCAGGTGAAGCTTGCCGTTGTGGTGAAGGTGATGGGCAGGACCGGCTCCAGGGGTCAGGTGACCCAGGTCAGAGTGAAGTTCTTGGATGACCAGAACCGTCTGATCATGAGGAATGTCAAGGGCCCCGTTCGTGAGGGTGACATCCTCACCCTTCTTGAGTCTGAAAGGGAGGCCAGGAGGCTGCGCTGAGCCCTGGCGGTTGTATGGTCTTGGATGTCATCGAATTTGTGCCATGTTTGTTGAACTCGGTGTGACCCTTAGACTACCTGCCTTAAGAGTAGTAAGCCTGGTGATAAGATTGCAGTTTTGTTTAATGGTCCTGGTCGAAAGTGCACTTGTTATGCTGAGACATGGTTATACTTTGGTATATTTGCCTAATCTATGCATGCATTGAATACTAGTTGAATGGTTTTGTTCTGTGGTTTTATCCGTATAATCCCTATGATCATGTTGATTGGTTTGTGAAAAGCAGCAGTCGGCGTTGGTCGAATGTGTTTATTGAACGGTTTGGTTTTACTCAAGTTTTTGCACGGCCATTGAACGAACCTGCTAACCTTGTGAACTTGCGAGAGCTTCTGGTATTCCTCGAATCACTGGTGAACTGTTTCTTCGGGGGAAAAAAAGGAATTGAGAAACCTTTTTCATTTTTTTGAAACAACATCGAGAAACCTTCTACAGGTCAAGCATTTTACTCCGTATAAAACAACACGCGCTTCATCTAAACAAACGAGCCCAATTGCAAATACTCCCTCCGTATCTGAAAAAGGAAGTCGTCGTAATAGTAGTCGTTCTGGCGGAGAAGCAGACTTGACGAAAGGAAGTCGTCGTAGTGCAGAAGGAAAGTTTTGGACGCTGCTGCCCTTGCAGGCTCGCGCTCCGGCTCCCGCGCCCTGCGTTAATACGCCGCCGCATTAATAGCATTGTTTCGTCGCCCCTCCTACACCTCTCGCGCTGGAAGCACGCCGCACGCGGCACGCCGATTGGACCTCGTGCTCTCGCCGCACGCAGCTCGCCGGTCGCCATCCACGCTCCACATCCGGCTGCGGCGGTCCGCGCGACACGCCGGTTTCCATCTACAGGCGGCGGTGCATGGGGGCGATGGGGCAAGCCCCTTTTTTATCGGTGGTTCATGCGGATCTTGGTGCTTCATGCTAATACATCCATTGCACAAGCAAGGAAGCAAGGAGAAGTGGAGAACGGTAGATGGATGCACAAAGCTTAAACAGGCATGATGTGCTAGTAGATGAATAAGCAAGCAAGGAGGCAAGGGAGTAGATGCAGGAAGCTAATAAGCTTTTAAGCAAGCAAGCAAGGCCTGCCCCGGATGTATAAGCAAGCAAGGAGGCAAGGGAGTACTAGATGCAGGAAGCTATGCGTTTAAGCAAGCAAGACCGGCCCTGTGCGAAAGCACGAAAAGTGCCATGCAAAAAAATAAAATCAGTTCTCCAGAAAAAAAAAATTACAACACAATGGATCGATCCGGAGACCTCACAGTTGAGGACACAAACATGGCTGCGCTAGCCGTCACGGCCTTCATTATTTCTCCGAAAAGATGAGCCCACACCACTATTTCATAGGGGTAGACATGAAAAAATACCAATCACATGCGCACTCATGTCTCGAACGACTTCTACTTGAGATACGGAGGGAGTATATGGCCCGTGTCCGCTCAATTTGCGTGGTGTCTGATCGGATTTCTTTCGGGGATTTGAAACCAATAAATAGAATCTCGATTTTGAAAAATTAAATTAACTGGTAATTACAAAATTGCTTTTGCCGTGGTAAACCCCTTCGGCAACTGATTTGACGGCGTGTTTCAGTTTCCACTAGGCGGAGTTAACGTAGCCGGCAGCGGCTCGTCCGCCGCTACCTAAAACAGAGTCTCACGGCGTGGAACAGAGCAACCAGTTCCGGTGAGACCGGAAAAATTCGCCTCCCCGCCAGGGGCGTCGATATGGAACCGGCGACAGCCAATGGATCCAGATCCGGATCCGCCTCGGGGCCTATCGCCGGAGACACCCGCGATTGGTCCGGCTTGCCGGAGGACTGCTGGTCAGCGTCCTGCGGGTGCTGCACGTCGCGGATGCCGTCCGCTCCGGCGCCGTCTGCACCTCTTGGAACGCGGCGTACGGCGCTTTCCGCCGGTTCCGCATCCCGTCGCCGAAGCAGCCCCCCTGCCTGCTCTACGCTTCTGACACCCTCGGCCCCGGTGCCGCTGCGCTCCACTGCCCGTCCACCGGCGCCACGCTCCGGGTCCCCTTCCTGCGGCCCCCAATCGCCCGTCGGCCGCTGCTGGGCTCTGGGCACGGCTGGCTGGTCACCGCAGACGAGGCTTCCGACCTGCACCTCGTCAGCCCCGTCACCGGCGCCCAGGTCGCGCTCGCGCCCATCACCGCACTCCACCACGTCGAGAGGGGTGCGGACGAGGATGGCGGCCCCGCGTACCTCGTCTACGAGAATCTGCAGGAGTACAATTCCAGCACGAGGCGGTTCGAGGTGGACACGGAGCCGACCATCCTGCCGGTGGACCGGGCGCACGAGTTCATGTACCACCGCGTCGTGCGCCTGCGTCGTGCTGCTCCTGCACATGCCGCAGGGAGAGATCTCCTTTGCCAGGATCGGCGACGACAGGTGGACTTGGGTCGCCGGCGACGACACGGGTCTGCCATTGAGGTTCTTCTACCGTCACGCCATGTACAGTGCCGCTCATGGCCTGTTCTACTTGCTCCGGTTCGATTCCTCCATGTACAGCTTGGACCTTGACGGGCCTTCGGCGGTGGCACGTAAGGTGCTCGACTACTTGCCGAACTCGGCCAACCTGACCAAATATCTAGTCGAGACGCCGGCCGGTGACATCTTTCAAGTTTGGAGGAAAAGGGACTGGATCGACACGTTGACGCCGGTGTACTTTCCACCCGACTATATGGACGACGGCGAAAGGTGTATGGACCCGTGTCTGGAGGTCAACACCAGTGAGATGAAGCTGTACAAGATTGACCTGCATGGGCAGAGGGCGGAGCTGATCAAGAGCCTGCTAGAGTATGCATTGTTTCTTGGCTTCAATGGCTCTCTGTGTCTACCCGTAAAGGATTTCCCTGGGTTAAAGCCGAATTGTGTTTTCATGACCGACGACTCCATAGAGTATGTGAATTTCTGTAAGCTTAACCGCCTTGAAATTGGTATTTGGAGTTTGGCAGAGCAAAGCATGTCGAAGCTTATTGATGTCTCACCGACTACTTACCCTTGGCTGAATTATCCATCTCCTATCTGGATTCAACCATCCCTTTTCTAGCTAGTGGAGGATGCTTGCAAAAACTGTTGTACTTTTTATCTGAATTGCATATGGATATGGTTGCCCCTATAAGCATCGATAGTTCTAAGTAGCAGTAGAGAAAAGGGAATTAGATTGATGCCGCATCTGGCAACGCCTTCCAGTGAATGATATGTTGATCTGGTAATTATTAATCTGAATTATGCTTTGGTACGTTATGTTTATTTATAGCAGTAAAACCATCTTATAGTTTGTCTAATTTTTGAACTTCATGAATTTTCTTTTAACATCTGTTATATAGCCATCTTGATTTCTTCTATCTGATAAAATCCTTGTTCAGGTGACACTGAAGCCTGAATTGAATCCATGTACAACACCATAAGGCCTTCGAGGCTTCGACTAGGGAGTTTGGTCAGACATGAATTAGAGCAGCAAAGCCTGTTTGACGGGAGTGGAGAGGGAAGATGCTTAGTTGTGATAGTACAGAGCGAGCAGGTTCAAGGCCTGACCACTAGCTGCACAAATTGGGAGGCGCCTGATATAGTCTCCAATGGCTTTAATAATGCCATCTTGCACATACTCCAGCAGCTTCGACCTCGCCAGTCGCAAGTCTTGGTCTCTGGATTGTTTCTGATCGAATGGCGGTGTCCGGGCCGGAGAGTAGTCGGAGAGGCTATTGTCCTATATGGCTGAGAGCAACGCAGTTTCAGATATTTTCTGGCCCTAGCTCCATGAATAATCGATCAGTGCGAGATGTATGAATAATCGATCAGTGCGAGATGCATGGATAGAAGCTCTTCACCTCTTGTCACCGGACCGAAGCGCAATGGCCCTACCTCTCCTTGGACGACGCCGGTCGCCAGTGCCGGCGACATCACCATCCTCCACACGCGCACTGCCAGGTGCCTCAAGGTCAGCCTTCCGGAGCTCCGGCGCTACAGTGTCGTCGGCTTCACTGACGGGCAACGGTCTTCGCATCCTTGTGCACAAGGCCACAAGCGCAACACCACCGTCCGCGTGCTCACCATTTCGCGCGCGTTCCGGTCGACCTCCCTCCCCTCGCCCCCATGGCGCGCAACAGGAACTCGCTGCACTTGCTCGATATATATGAGGGTTCAAACAACTCCAAGTCCCGCGTAACACAGACACGGACAGAGGTTGGATGCAACATGCATCCGTGTTTTGACCTTTCGACTATTCGACATGAACGTTACAGTGATCAGTCTCGTGTGGGTTGGACAAACCAGGAGCGAAAGTTACTTGACTAATCAAATGCATCACCTGTTCACCGGAAAGAATGCATAGAAGGACCGTCAACCGGAGGACAGGTACTTGTACATTGGAGAGCTTATCTTACACATCGTGCACGCCAATACCGTACCCATAGCGTAACAGGAAATACAGCACAACTACACCAACACCACCAGCAAATTGTCTGTCACGTATTAGAACAAAACATCACAATATATCACACCCTGGTTATTTTTCATGTCACTTGACAGCGGTCTAGAATGAGCTAGGCCACAGCTCTGGCACGAGCATAAGGTAGCCGGCGAGCAGCGCTGTCAGTGCAGCACCGTTGGTCGCCGCCGGGGAGACGCCGCAGCCGTTGGTCGCCTGCAGCGCGCGGGAGTCGGTCGTCGAGTTGTCCTTGGCTGCAAATTAAACAGTCTCAATCGAGTGTACTGCAACAGTTTTCTTTTTTCGGGCGAAAACTCCAACAGTAAAATTCGGTCGGCTAAATTGCACAGTATTCATCTTCTTCCCGTGAACAAAATCATCGATACGTGCTACATTCTCTACTGTGCAGTTCAGCAGTGGCATTCCTTTTTTTTCAGTGGTCATGTACTGAAATGTTTCACAATATAACGTGCCCAAATGAATGTACTGCGGCCATGGAAGCAATCGAGGAGAGGTAGGCTGACCTGGAGCGGCGTTGGAGCCCTTTTCGCCGCCGGAACTGAAGACAGCGGCGTCTTTGGAGCCCGGATGAATATGCAGGAGCTCTGCAGCACAAACACACATAGTTTAGATTTTTTTTTTTCCCTACCACCCAACAGGTGTACACACCCAGGTCTGTTTGGTACAGCTCATCATTTCATTTCTACAAATACAATGGTCAAACTTGCATATCTAGTACTGAAATAATTTCATTTCTATTGCATATCTAGTACTGACATAATTTCATTTGTACAAATACAATGGAAAATTGAAAACTGAAATGCAGTTGGTGCAGTTCCATGGCAGGCTAACCGCTTGCTGAAAGCGGAACCCAGACCACGGAACAGCATCCCGCGCATGCGTTTGTCGCTTGGTTGCGACTGCAACAGACGTCTGCCATGAGGAGAACTGGAAGGAGGAGGAGATTCTCGGTGATCTCCAGTTAAAAGTACCCTGGCCCGGCCGGCAGCGTGAGACAACCCCAGTCACGGTCACGGACTGCATGCTTAGAAATTCCGTGTGCTTAATTGGTTGCATCGCATCGATGCATGAACATGCTGGCAAGAAAGCAACGCCGCTGGGTCTTTGTGGCTGGCAGCAGAAGCAGCAGCAGATGAAGCAACGAGCGAGCGAGAAGACAGGGCGAGGTGAGGGAGGTGGACGAGGACGTACGAGCGCAGTGGGAGACGTTGGTGCGGGTGGCGCCGCAGGCGCCGGGGAGGGCGAGCGCGAGGGTGGCGTTGATCTTGATGCCCAGGCCAGGGTCGTCCTTGTCCCTGACGAGCACGCAGAGGCACTTGGCGCTCTTGTCCACCACCTGCCGCAGGCCGCCACAGCAGTCTGGCGGCGGCGCGCGGGCCTGCCCCTGCACGTACTGCAGGCACGGCGCTAGGCCCACCACCTGGTCCGTGCACTCCGTCTTGTCCGCGCTCATGTCGCCGCCTGCCACGGACGCCATGGCGGCGACGGCCGTCGCCCGTCGCCACTGCGAGCACCAGCACCGCCGCCCACCGCGCCATCGACCGTGCGTCGTGTGCTTGTGTTTGCGCCTTCTCGTGGACGCGCTCTCTCTCTCTCTTCTTGTTCCTTTCCTGGCCTTGCCTGCCGTTCAAATGAAGTGCGCTGGGAGTCAGTGGAGTGAGCTGGGCCGCTGGCAGTTTTTTTTTTTTGGTGCCTCAACTCTTCAAGTACAAGATGTATGCCTAGGGGTTTTGGTGAGGGAGAGTTATAACATTGTCCGGAAGAGTTCGACGAAAAGCTGACGCGACGTGACGTGCTCGCCGGCCGCCTGCTCGTGTCGTGCTGGTATGGACAGGCCAGCCCACAGGCGGGTTCGCTGTGGCACTGGCACACCGTTCCCTACTTTCGCGACCTGCCCGGGAGGCCCAGCTGTTTGTCCGGACTCCAGGACAACGGAGACGGCAAAGAAACAAGGATTCATGAACGGTCGTTACTGCTCCAAGATGGCAGGCAGCCTGACCAGTGTTGATCCAAGTGCCATGACGTTACACATGTGCAAGTTCAGCTGATGAGCTCTGTCGAACGATGTGTTGATGGTGATCCCAAAGCCGCCATGGATGATGGATGCCACTCGAATCCACTCGAATCCGTTGCCAATTCGCTACTCGCCGTTGAGTTGACGATGGACAGGAGCACAAAACCCATGAACGCATGGTGCAGCGACGGTAGTCCCTAGTCCGGCTTTGAACCTTGGCTCTGCATGGATGGAGCAGCAATTCATGGCTTCCGCTCGCCGTGGGGACAGTCGCAGCACTATGGATCAGCTCAGGTGGAAAGGCTGGAACTCCATGTGGCATTGTGGACTGGCTGACCATTCTGTGGCTGACATCCAGACTGATGACGGCAGGGAAGAGAGGGCTATTGCGTCCTTTGCATTCGTATCATATATCTAGAGTGCTCCGGAAACCGGTTCATTGGGATCTCACAGGTCTCTTCAACCAACAAATTGAAATGACAAAAGAAAACCCAAACAAAGCAATCCGTACTTTAACTAAGAAGGAAATAGTAAAAGAGAATGAGGTTACCAGCAGGCATCAGGCAGTAGTATATCAGATATTCAGAAGTACTGAAGTAGTATGTTCTCATAGCTGTTAGTGTTTAGAATGCATTCATGGATAGGGTCGAACAACCCAGAATACTAGCACACTAGTATATGGTAAAAATTCTCAACAACAACGCATTTTGGGAAAACTTTTGTGGCTGTTTCCAATAGAGACAGGGCCGTCCTTAGCAAGTGCGGCCCAAGGTCGCTCCCACCTGCTTGGGGCCCAACTAGGTTTGGTTCCTACTCCACTGGGCTTCAATTTCAGTCGCATGCCTTCCTCTCCCCATCAATTGCGATCTATTTCTAAAAAAAAAAAGTGATCTGGCTCGTTCGCTTCTTTACCCAATTACCCGATCAGTTGCAGCACAACACCTCTTGTAGTTTAGTAGTTGCATAATCCACGGCCATCTTTTGTTAAAAAAGAATCCACGGTCAAAACCGCCTTATCCTGTTTATTTCCCCTGGCTAATCTTCATCTTCATGGAAGAGTATTTTCGTCACTTGGACTTCAATTTGGTGTTCTATAAATATGCATTTCGATTATCTCGACGAGAGGGATGCAATGGTATATCCCATCTGTAATTCAAGAAAGTTCATAAAACTGCTTTTGGAAATCGTTGTCTGGTGGATTCTTCCAAAGCCATTTTTTTCTTTTATCTGATCTTCAAAGTTATATGGTTTTCGATAGTCTCGACAAGTAGAATCTGACAACGAGGCCCAATTTTCAGTTAGGATGTCCTAAAAAACCGGCTTAGGCTGTCTCCAACAGATGGAATGCAAACACGAGAGGCAATCGACACGAGGTAAAACTACTCGCCTCCAACAGCAGACCAACAACGGGGCCCTAAAAACTCCATCGCCCCATCCCGATGGCGTGAGGGGACGGAGGAGCTACCGCGTCGCCGGCCATCGGGGACAAGCAAAGGGAGGCCGTCGGAGGCCGTCGTGGAGGCCTGGGCTGCCGCGTCCGTGCGGGCCCTGCACCGCCGGCCGTCGAGTCCCAGCAAGGAAGGACGGCGCGGTAGTCGGAGGCCGCCAAGCAAGCTCCAGCCACCGCATCCGCGCGGTCCTGCGCCGCCGGCCGTCGAGGATCAGCAAGGAAGGACGACGTGCTCGCCGCAGGCCGCCGGGAAGCTCGAGCCGCCGCGTCTGCGCGGGCCCTGCGCTGTCGGCCGTCGAGTACCAAGGGCGGCGCGCTCCCCGGAGGCCGCTAGGCAAGCCACAGCCACGCATTCGCGCGGGCCCTGCGCCACCGGCCGTCGAGGATCAGCAAGGAAGGGCGGCGTGGTCACTGCAGGCTGGCGGGGAAACTCCAGCCGCCGTGTCCGCGGGGCCCTGCGCCGCCGGCGTCACGCAATCAACGCTGCACCCGTGCGGTTCGCGCTCGCGGTCAAGACGGGCGAGCGATGCGCTTGCCAGAGGGGTGTTGGAGCGCGGGAGGTGCTCGTGAGATCCTCTTCTGCCCCACGGCGGCCATCGAGCTAATGTCCACAATGGCTTCTTCCTCGGAGCTGGAGGAGGCGGGCCGTCGATGCAGCCGCCCTCATCTCCTCCCTCCTCCGCCGCCGTTGAAGCAGGAACCACCACCGCCCTCATCTCCTCCCTCCGTCGCAGTCGTTGATGCAAAAACCGCTTCTTCCTTGGAGCCGGAGGGTACGGGCAAGGGGTCCTCCTCATCTCCTCCCTCGGCATCGCCGTTGCAGAAGGCGCGACCAAGGCGGGGCCCGGGGCCGTTGCGTCATAGAGAATGCGCCGAGGAGAGAGAAGTAGGCCTTGTTTAGTTCCCTGAATGAGGCCAGAATTCATGTAGCAGAATTTCGGTAGCATTTCGTTTGTATTTGGTAAAAATTATTCAAACTTTGACTAATTAGGCTTAAAATATTCGTCTCACAAGGTACAACCAAATTATGCAATTAGATTTTGATTTCATCTACATTTAATACTCCACGTATGTGCGGATATTTTGATGTGACGGAGAATTTTTTTACATAGTGCCAAATAATGGAATTGGGAGGCCAATTCGGACATCTAAACTAAGGCCGTAGCCTTTTTTGCCTTTCCTTTGGGCCGGCACCGAAAATGGATCGTGTACCTGGGTGAGCTGTTGGAGGTCATTTGATAGGCAAAGCACTGTGGGGGGTGTATTTTTTGGGTTTGGTTGCTTTGTTGGTGATAGCCGGAAGATTTCCCTTGAATTAGCCTAGATTTGCCTCTTTTAGTCAATTCTGAGTATTAACGCATTAAGAGTGCAGAAAAATATCAGTTGATATGTACTAGCATCGATGCCATCCAGTAATTGGTGGGTCTATCAATTCTCGGTTGTGTCTGTGTCCCTCAGGTAGTCGCTGACAGATAGACAGCAAGGACACATGGGAACACACAGAGAACATGATATAGCCTACAGTATAGCCGAATACTACAGCCATCGCGTGTGGTGTAGGCGTAGGACTGTAGGAGCATGATGCATCGCACTATACTTCCAGTCCCAAGCCCCGTACAGTCCCACTCCATCGGCCGATCCTGCCGTTTACAGGCGTGCATGGGATCTACAGTGCGTGTTTTTGCCGAGCTGGAACGTGGAAGCACAGAGGGGCAGAGGGTAGGGGCCCAGGCTGCTCGCTGGCGTGCACAGTCCCACTGCTGCATTGACAATTACTAATCTCAATTTGACACGGCGGCGGTAGCCTGTCGTAGCCACTATCCAGTAGCCACACCAGACGGGTAGGGTAGGGGGCCGGCCGGTTCTCTCTGCGATTCTATCCGCCCGCATCCCGGCGCCTAAAGGACGTGTAGGGGTCCGGTTGTGTCTGATTCTGTCCGCCCGGCCGCCGTTGCCCCGGCGTCCGTGCGTGGCCCGCCTTCTGAAGGACGCGACGCATTGGACGACCCGTGTGTACTGTGCTGTATCGGGCAGTCAGGTACGATCGGCTACTCTGCACGGGCCTCTTTAATTCCCAATTTTGCACGTACAAACTTGTAAAAAAATTAGCGTCACTATAGTATTTTGTTTATATTTAATAAAATTATTAAAACTGACTAACTATGTTTAAAACGTTCGTTTCGTAAAGTATAATCAAACTGTATAATTAGTTTTTTTATTTTATTTATATTTAGTATTTAATACATGTGCCGATATTTTACGTGACGATGAATCTTTTTTACCACAGAGAAAAATTTTGAATTTTGGTGGGACTAAACAAGGCCCGACCCGGTAGTTGTACATTTGTATCCTGGTCCCTCCATAAAGTTCGAATCAATCAATCAAAAAGAAAAAAAAAACTATGGAATACACTTGCCTTTTCGTACCGGTCCTTTTTAAAGAAAACATCAACGTCAATTGCTGGCTGGCTGCTACTCCCCTGGCACGACCCCAGGATTGCTACTGGCTGAGCCGACGAATTCGTCGATCGGGTGGTTAATTGAGCAATCACCGGAAGACGGCAACTGTTGGTTTTTTCTCTTCAGTCTTTCCTCGTGAATCACGAGCATCATCACGAAGCAAACTTGTCCGTAATCTCACAGCGTTGTACGTACGTAATAGAGTCTGGCAGAAGCCAAACCAAGAAATCAACCCTAGGCGAACGGCGACACATGCCCATCTGCCGAGACCGAGACGGAGTGGAGATTCACGGAGACGGAGCCAAAAACACAAAACACGAGTCCGGCAACTGAGCAGAACTCCGCGCGTCGTGCCAGCCAAACCAAATCGGTCGCAGTCCCGTAGGGCCGTAGCCCCAGTCCAGAACCATAAGCCTGATTGGATGGATTCCTGCGCCGGCAATCGGACAAGCGCAACAGCCTCCCGGCGCTCCGTTTGTTTCGGGGCGCCCGGCGGCACCGGCGGCAGCGACAGCAAGCAGCGAATCGGGTTTTACCGCTCGAGCCTCCAGAGCGATTCTTGGACTGATTGAAAGAGGCCCTCGCTTGTACGGACACCTGCACTTGCCGGACTTCGCCACCGTTCTCTTCTCGTTCAGTTCAGGGCGGGGTCGCCGCGCCCGCGCAGATTTCACGCAAGGACCAGATTTCACGCAAGGACAGAGCCTGTCGGCGGGGTCTGGCCGTCTGGGGGAAAGAAAATTCCCCCGTCATGCAGTAAACAGCTGCTGGGGAAAAGAAAATTCCCCTGTCCTGCAGTAAAACAGCTGTAAAGTTTGTCGCCGTCACGGCATCCGAGTTAGATCCCCTCGACAACAGCGAACATCCTAACGCCAGAACAACCGGACGCGACGACGGGTGGTGGTAGAGCAAGTACGGGTACACGTAGTACGCCCAGTCAGAGTCTCAGCTCAGCGCAGCCATTGCTCCTGCCTCCTCTAACAATCGCTCAGGGTTCTGGTAATTGCGACCTGGCCTGTTCTCCGATCCGATCGATCCAGTCCTCGCCCGCCTCAGTCTGGGCGCTCCCGTACGTGTCCCGTGACGGCGGGCGCCCTCAAACCAGGCGAGGGGACAGCGATTCTGTCGTGCGGGGGTCCCTGTCCGGTTGAGTGCCCATGCTTACTTAGCTTGAGACCACCGTCGCTTCTGTTCCCCGCCGGTCTGCCGACGCCGACGCGCACACGCCATTGCACGTACGGCTGCGGTTAGCGATTCCAAAATGCCAAATTAGAATTCGCGGATTTCTTGTCTTCTCGTGTATGGCACTCCCATCTTTTCTTGTCTTGCTGGAAGCCTGATTTGTTCTCCTTCTGCGGAGAATTGTTGGGTTCGCAAAATGTGCCAGTGGTGGAGGATATATTCTCAGACAAATCGAGGATGAAAGGAGCAAGTTTAGGCCCTTTTTCTTCTATCTAATCTAAAGATAAGAAAAAAGAAGCAGACGATGAAGGCGCGGCGAACCGGGCGTCGGCCTTTCGCAGAAAGGCAGTTTGAAGGTGACGAAAGCTACTCAAATACTACTATCGCAAGGCATCTAGTACGTACATGCACGGGGATAGAAAACTCAAATGACATTCGATCACTGTCGGGCACACAGATGCTGCCTTAATATTCTAGCGATTCAGCTTACGGCCGGCACACGTGGACCGCCATTTCGTGGCTTTCTGCGCTTCCTTCCTGAAGCCCTCGTCTCTAATCGCGCCCCACCAATGGGAGCATATTTCCCCCCCCCCCCCCCCCCCCAACACACACCCCGTGTTTCGATTTCGGTTAATCATCAATCGCACATATGTTTTGCATGCTCTTGTAGACGTCCTTTTCTTTTCTCAATGACAACGAGAGGATCCAATCCGTTCCCTTTCCGTTACCCCACAGCCATATCTTTGTCTAGTGGTTGAAAGTTTAAGCAGTTCTTATAAAAAAAATGCTTTTCCTCAGAAATCCACAAAGCTTCTTATGAGAAGCAAACAAGAATCAATTCTCTATTTATATTAGGAGTTACGACATTATCTTAAAAAAATAGTGTGAGCGTTGATTTTTGAGTGATTACGGTGGAGAATGAAGGAGCATTGAGGAGAGTTTTCTCCTTGTACCCTAAACCCCGCTTCCCTAAGGGCAGGCCAATGGAGTCTAACGTTCCAATTCCGTCATAGTTTCACCAAAAAGAGATGTCACATTCACAAAGAAGCATTTGAGACAAATATTCTTATAATGCGAGCTGCTTCTTAGAAATTGTTTATGGGTCCTGCTAGCACTAGGACATCCTATGCGTAGGACGGCCAGTGCTAGCAGGGGCCAGGCCCATCTTCTAGTCATAGCGTAGCAAAGCCTCCCGATTCAACCACTGCCCCGTACGCCTCCCTCCGCCTCCCGCACCATGCATGCATTGATGCATGCCTCGCTCCATGGCCACGTAGCATGCACGCACCATCAGATTTGACACCCCCCTGACGCGAAAACACCTGCAAAATCGCTCGCCCCAACCTGAAACAAACCAAAAAAACACAATGAAAGCAAAATAAGAACTGAAAACTTAGATTGAAACACGCAAACAGCCCGGAAGCAGTGAAACAACACATCGGAACAAGTAAACACAACCCATCGGAACCAGTGAAACAGCCAGCCGGAACCGGTAAAACAGCCAGCCGGAACCGGTGAAACAGCCAGCCGGAGTTGGAGAAAGAAGAAAAAACATCACCTCGGAATCAGTGAAACTGCCCGGCGGAATCCGTGAAACAAACCACCGGAATCAATGAAACAACACGTCAGAACCAATGAAACAACCAGCCGGAGTTGGAGAAAGAAGAAGAAACATCACCCTGGAACCAGTGAAACAGCCCCGCTGGAACCAGTGAAACAGCCAGTCGGAACCAGTGAAAAGCAGCGGAGTTGGGGAAGAAAGAAGAAGAAACATCACCCCGGAACCAGTGAAACAGTCCACCAGACGAAGGAGAAGTAGCCCACCAAAACCAATGAAAGGAGCAGAGCTACCTGGGACAGAAACCATCTCTGTCGGGCTCGCCGCAACCGCCATGGCCGGATCCAGCCTCGGATCCACCGCTGCCCCACCCTGCCCCGCCGGAACCCTAACTCTTTCCCTCGGAGATGGAGGAGAAGGGGGAGAGCCGAGATAGGAGGAGATGGGGCGTGGGGGGAGAGAGAGGAGGTCACCGTCGCCGCCAGATCCACCGTCATCCCTCGCTTGATCCGCACGCTGGCGCCGCCACGCCCGTCCTCGGCAGATCCGTCTGAATCCGTGGATGCTGCCACCGGATCCGGGGGATATGGGGCCGGATCTCGTGGATCTGTCGTCGCCGGCTGATCCCGTGGATCCACGGCTGTCGCAGCAGGATTCGGAGGCGCGCGAGACGGATCCGTCGTCGCAGGGGATGGCCCCTAGCCATGGCTCCGGTGCGCGAGGAGAAACTCGAGAGAAGGGGCGCACGCAGCGGAGGAGGCCGGAGAAGAGAGAGGCGCCCGGCGCAGGGCGGAACCGGGGGGCTACCCCCTTACCCGCCGCCAAAGGATCCGGCGGAACCAGGGCCGGCGGCGCTAGATCCGGCGGATCCCCGGCCGACGCCGTCGATCCGGCTCCCTCTCCCACCTTGGGAGCACCTCACCCGCGAAATGTGCAGCAACGTGGGCACGAAGAGGAGCAACAGCTGGAGCGCGGGGAAGGGCGCGGAGGTCGCCGCCGTCATGGGGAAGAAGAAGGAGGAGGGAGGAGGTGGCGCCGTCGTCGTGGAGAGGAAGGAGGAGGAGGTGGCGCCGGGTCAGGGAGAGAGAACTGGGGAGCTGGAGCGTGAGAGGGGAAGAGTGGTAGGGCGGAGTGTACGATGGGAGGGGAAGGAGTAGGAGTGGGGATTGGGGTGGGCCGGGAGTAATGGGCCGGCGTGTCCGTCCGTCCAAAGCATCGGACGTTCGATCACAAGCATTACCGATTGTTTATGGATCAGATATTGCTTATATTTCGCAGGTCTTCATCAGACATTGCCCCTAGAGCACACTCCATAGCTTAGTCACCGCCAACTTGGAGTTTTGAGGCAGTACACCATGTCTTTGCGTTGGAGATGCCCTAATGAACCTTTGATGTTTATTCAAACTAGGCTTCAAAACTGTCTTAGAGCAACCTCAACCATCAAAAAAAAATCAGAATCAGATCTTAAAACTAGAATCAGAATCAGGAGAAACCAGGTTTTGGGTGTTTTATGGATTAGTACGAAAAACAAGAATCGGTTTTAAATGATTCTTCTGAGAATCTAAAACAATTTTACGCAGCGACTCTACTAAGAATCTAAAACGTGTCTCTGATGCCAACTGCACCCTCAATGTCACCAAAATCACAATAACTAAATTAGAACCACACTACCAAAGGATCAAGAAACCGAGGCTAACAATCAGGCAACGGTGCTCTCTTAAAAACATGGCCTAATGAACCTTTGCTCTGTATTCAAACTCTGGCTGGCTTCAGAGTGTCTTATCTGTCCTGAGTCTTGGTCTTGACCGCCAAAAGATCCTGAACAAGCTGTGGAGTTCCAGCAGATCAGCAGCGCTGCGTTGTCTCTCTCGCTGCCTGTAAAGCGATCTCCGACCATCACATTCCCCGTACCAATGCTCTGTCCCTTGAGCCGGAGCGCCGGCCGGACCAATGCAATTTGCTCCCTCCGTCCAGTGTGATAGCACAGGACACTTCCTTGGATCCTGCTGCTCTATTGTTTAGTGCTAAGCTGAGAGCAAACAGGATGGCGACGACATGGCGAACACATGTGCCCGCCATGCTCGGAGCCCTGTTGTCGCCGGCCAAGGCAGCCCTCAGCGAAACCTGGCATAGCTGTTAGCTGGTCTGAGATGTCTCTCTTTTTTGAAGACGTCTTGGCTTGTTAGTTTTGGAAAGGCATTGCGATTGGCAAATACTTCTTCCAACTCCTCACATGTTTTACTTTCACCTCGTCGCTGCATAGGAATATGTATGTCTTCAGAAGTTTGATCTAGTAGTATCTTTTCTTGTATTGGCAAATATACCAATTCTTGCTTGAATACGCCTGGTCTGCCGGCTGCAGCTGCAGCGTCGGTCACAGCGTCGTCAATAGCTGCGCTGGCCAGGCAGGACTTTGCCGTCTGAACTGAACATTTTTGCGATATTGGGAGCAGTTGGCTTCCCGGATCATGACCAATGCAGTGACCACATCAGATTGCGTATCCGGGGTCCCTACACGGTTGCGGGTCCATACAGAAAACCCACCGTCCGTTCTGTCCAAAAATCTTCTTTTCTTTAACCTACACAAAGTTTTTTTTCCCTTGCCTTTTCAGTTCTGTAACTGCGACTGGAATCTGTTCTAGCACAAAAATTATTTTTTGGGGGTTTCAGCTTCGTCATGATCTCATAGTTTAGAAACCAAGTCACCTACTCCGCATACATTTTATGTTGCTTTTTGTTGTGTACCACACTATGAACCTATTTTATACTAGTATTTCGTTCGTGGATTGCTCATATGAACTCATTGAATTACCACTTGCGAACATAACATATAATTAGTGTGCTAGTAGTATTATTGAACAGAAGAAGAGCTATCACAAAAGATGTGTGGGCGAGAGGACAGTTCAGCCTTCAGCGGAAGCACTCGCAATCGCAAGTGGACCACAACATAAGCTCCAATCTATCTAGAGCCGGGGGCTTAAAACTTTTGTATGGGTACAGTTCAATCGTACTTATCCTGTTGTTCATCAATATTTTTGGTCTTTTCAACGTCCTTTGTCAGCTACGGCCTACTGCTGCTGGTCACGATTCCCGCCTCTCCGGTGGCTTTGGTACCACGGACAGGTACTGACTATTGAATCATCCAACAAATGGTTCCTCATTCACGTGGCAGGACCACCAGGAGAAATCAGACAATTCAGTGCTCTTCCCTGCTCGGCAAATGCAAATGCAATTGCTGAATAACAGCAGCAATGCTCATCAGATGATCAAGTCCAACATTTTCGTTGACGAATCAATCAACCAAATGAAATCGATCACTTCAAGTACAACTAAATTGCCAATTCTCTAATTAGCGTGCGTAGCCATGGAATCACAAGCCGATGAGGTTCCTGGAGGTGGTGACGCCGCCGTCCACGACGAGGTTGTGGCCGGAGATATATCTGGACTCGTCGCTGGCCAGGAAGAGCACCGCCTCGGCAATGTCCCTGGGTCTCAGCGTGGGGCCCTTGAGCGTGGCCAGGCCCCTGACCACCTCCTCCATCTTCTCCACCTCCTCGTCGCTGGGCACGGTGATGTCGAGGTCGAGGTCGGCGTCGCCGGCGTCGTCGCCGTGGCCCTGTCGCCAGGCGTTGATGAGCATGGGCGTGGCGACGCCGAAGGGCGACACGCAGTTGACCCGGATGCCGTGCGCGCCGAGCTCGCAGGCCGCGTTCTTGGTGAGCCCCACGATGGCGTGCTTGGAGGCGGTGTAGGCGTGCGGTCCCAGTCCCCCGAGCACCCCGGCCACGCTGGCGACGGACACGATGCTCCCGCCGGCGCGGCGCTGCAACATGGCGCGCGCCGCGTGCTTCATCCCGAGCGCGGCGCCCAGCGCGTTGACGCGGAGCACGCGGTCGAACTCGCCCGCGTCGAAGGACAGGATGCTCTTGGCGGCCCGGGTCTGGCGGCCCAGCACCCCGGCGTTGTTGCAGTAGACGTCGAGCCGGCCGCCGTGCCGCGACAGCGCCCACTCCACGGCGCTCGCGACGTCGTCCTCCACTGACACGTCGCAGCGCACGAAGCTGACCTGCGGGCCCAGCGCCGACGCCAGCGCCTCCCCGGCGGCGTCGTCGATGTCCGCGATCACCACCCGCGCCCCGTGCTTGGCGAACAGCCTCACGATGGCCTCCCCGATCCCGCGCGCGCCGCCCGTCACAATGGCCACCTTCCCGTCCAGCCTGCACGACAAAACACAGGTCACCACCGGCATTAGCCGCCACGGCAAACTCCAAGAAACCAGGGGGGACACGCAGCTACTGTACTGTAGGAATACTAGCTAAGATAACAAGGAAGGAGACAGGGTAGTAGTAAGTACCTCTTGGGCATAGGGGTGGGCACGACCGCGGCGCCATTGCCGTCCCAGCCGTGGTGCGACGGCGACATGGCGGGCTGGTGCGCGTGCGCCATCTCCGGGCGGAGGTCGAGCGCCGGCATGGTTGCCGCGGCGTAGGAGGCGAGGCTAGCGTGCATGTATGCAGTAGTGTGTCTCGACAGCTCACGCAGACGACACACAGGAGGCGAGCGCGAGCGCGTTTGCTCCTCTGCTGTGGCCTGTGCCGTGGACTCCTTGGCTCGGCGGACCGGGCCGCTACTTATAGCGCCGGGGAGCGGGCGGGGACGGGGCGGGGCGGCTCGTGTGGACTGGGACAGAGCGGCACCCCCTCTTTCGTGCGCCCGTCGCGGCAGCACCCGGCGCGTTCGCGGAATTGTGTGTGGGACGCGAGAGGCGAGACCGACCGAACGGCCTCTGTTCCCGTCGGGCCGTCCCGTGAGCCAGCCATCTCCAGATTGGGACATGCAGACCATACAGGCCAGAGCCGTCTCCCTGGAGAGGTTGGTTGGGCGGGACGACTGGTTGACCGTGCCCCTGCCTTGTTGGCCTGTTGCGAGGGTTCGGCACCGGCGCCGCGGAACCGCAACAGCTTGGTCGTGCTGGCTGGTACCGGGCCTGGACAGGTGGATCTGCGTGCGCTGCGCTGCGTACTTGGGCCGGGTTGAAACTTGTGCGTGTGAGTCTCTGCTTACCTCACGCGTGACCATCTCGTATTTGACGGATGTGACGAGTTGTTGATCAGCGACCATCTTGTCCCGCGTCGTACAAAACCTTAAAATAAATGCTGTAGTAGACGGGTGTAGATGTAGATCGGTCAAGTCCACTCGCTTTTTTGTTATTTGAACCGGGCAAATGGCGAGGCCAGTCAACTCCTGATAAATGGTACGAGGAGGTCTCCTCTCTCGGCACTTGACGACGTTACTATTACTGCAGCCAGCGGAGCCTACGCGGCTGCTGCAGCTGGGCAGGTAGGTACGTGCCGACAGTTCATCGCTTGTGCGAGAACTGCTGATGAACTGGGAACTTCTGCCTGCCGTACGTGGGGTCGGTCTCGCTGTCTCAGAGTCCAGCCCAGCCAAGCTGTTTGGTCTTTGACGATCTTTTTCCGAGTATATTAACACGAGAATCGGGAATAATACGGCACGTTCTCGACGAAAGTCAAATTCGAAAGTGGGTACGTGACTTGCTACGCAAAGGCGCCTGTTTGGAGTTCTAGGTTCCCAAGCCACGCGATGAGTGATGCATCATGGACTTGGACGTACCACGCCCTAGTTGTTTGTTTGTTTTTCTCCACCAATGTAGATAGAACAAAGCATGGTCGCTCACGAGTCATGTCTTGGGGATTACGCGATCAATTTGGTTACTACGTATACGCTCTGTTTAACGACAAGAGAATGTCTCTTTAGATTTACTAAGATATACATTGTCATTCAAAACACCAGCAGCAGCCAGAACGTAACCACACAACAAAACAATAGACATATAATTGAAGCAATTATTACACAATCCAAGCTGTACTGTACATTGACAGTAGTGGACACTAGTACGTAGTAGTGCTTAATTCAAAGCGCAAAGCCTAACTGTCCCATCATCATACACACTAATTAACACACAGGATTGGACTTGTCGTCGACGAACCAACAAAGCCCACGCCAAACGATCCGAACTCAAAAAACAAAGTCAAAAGCTCCGACGAGGCAGCTCTCGTCGCAGCAACCACGAAGCCTCCCCTGTCCCTCCCATCCGGCCTGGAACCGGAAGGCGAAACCGAATTGGGGGGAAAAGAAGTGATCTGATTTGTTCTGCGCTTTCGGGTCCACCTTGCAGACGACTTAAACAATTGACCAAATCTTGGCCTCACCTAAACCCTCTTTGATTGAATGAACAAAGCTGACATATATAGAGGTATCCTGGCCCTGCCATAGCCGAAAGCAACAAGGATCTCTCTGTCACGTACACGTACATACAGCTGTACGTGCTTTGTATTGTACGCAATGGCGACAAGGGCTCAAACCTATATAGTATCATCGATCAGCAGTGGAAAAGTAGTGACGTGATGCTGATGTCATTGCGCTTAAGACCACTTCGGCCGATAGATTGGTGGATTCAAACAGAGCTCGTGGAAGCAGTCAACCAGCAGATTTTACAGTTTACTTTTAATAGTCTCAGTCTAACCACCATATGCAATCTAGTAGGGATCGATGTAGAGTGTTGAAACGTCAGCGTGACTTCTGCACACTCAAACCTTTTATAATTCAAAAGCCAACTTAAATTTTATAATTTCTCCTTGATCCAAATGGGTTCGTCAACGAGAAATAATGCAAGCATCTATATGCAGGAGAAAAAAAGAAGTGAGGTTTGTGATTCAATTTACCATGACTCAAAGTGACACTTGTGCATATATAAGAACCAGCTAGAATGCTAGATAGGACGTCTAGAGATAAAAGATAGTGATATGATTAGACGAGTGATTGTTGTACATGAGGGCTTGTTTATATGCGGCTCGTATCACTCGTGTACAATAAACAAGGACACGTACATGACGTGTACAGTACCTCTCAACTTACATATACGTCCACATTCTACTATCTTCATAATACTATATCGTTATTTTTTCAGACGGTGCAGGAGTACATGGTGCAAGCAAAATTTTCAGAAGTATTTTCTCACACAAAAAAAAGAATATCTTGATTATTGACAAATGAAGACCTAATAAAGTATTTTGATACATTTGTACTTAATTTTTTTTAACGAAACACCTTTAAATTTAACTTTAAAAATTTGTCATTAATCATTAACATATAGTCGATCCCCGCTCATTAAATGGTAAGATGAACTATACCAGGGTATTGTTTTGTTCCCAACTACTGGTGTGACCTATAAAAATACTGTCATAAG
Organism: Bothriochloa decipiens; assembly: GCA_023333625.1. Taxonomy (NCBI): domain Eukaryota; kingdom Viridiplantae; phylum Streptophyta; class Magnoliopsida; order Poales; family Poaceae; genus Bothriochloa; species Bothriochloa decipiens. Next base: position 80,455,712 of record CM041628.1, read on the forward strand.
CTTTGAGCTGTGGGAAAGTTGATGTGAGAAAGAAACAACTACGAAGCTACCTTTTATTTCTTTCATCTCCCTTGAGGCAGTTTTAAAACACATCCCTGTTTGTACTCATTTGAAGAGGCAGAAAGTGGAAAGCCAAAAGCAGTGTATAAACCTATTTCAACATCTTTTTCAAGCGATTAAACGAAAAGGTGGGGAAGTCTGCTCAAGAATTGCGAAATCGGATCAAGACTATATTTATCTATGCTATATCTAGACATTTTTTATTTTTATTTTGGGCTAATACATGCAACATTATAGGAGCACAAACCACACAATTTGTCTAAGATCGCGTGAGTCATGACCTGATTAACAAGTAGATCCTCGGTGGATCAACCTGTATCCCAAACTGGTATTTAAATGACGTACGGTCAGATTTGATTCCGTCTAGACCAACCTAATCAACACACATCATCCCCGCATAATCAGCCTGGAGATCTAAAACCGAGCACATAATGAGCTTCGTGGATGGCACTCTCTATAGCTAGTACTGTTTGGACATGATAAAACAATGCAGTTGGAAAGATTTGTATAGGGCAGGGCAGGGCAGTGGGTGAGGCACACTGAAATACTATATATCAAAATCCACCGAAACTTAGAAATGCCATGACGGGAATACTTGGTTAACATATCGAGGCGGTCAATGTTGTACTATACCTAACCACGGAGAGGCCAGACGTACGTGTGGTAGAAACCGTAGAAGAATATGCTCGATGAATCAACAAAAAGGAAAAAAGAAAAAATAAAAGGTGAAGACGACACGTTCATTCTTGGATTTGGTTCGATATGTGGCGGCATGAAATTCTTTTGAGAGACGCACGCTCGTTCTTGGATTTGGTTCGATCGAGTCAAAAATAGATCTCCCTTTTTTACCAGCAGTACTAGCAGACTGCAAAGTTTGAACGAACGAGCTCACGAGCAAGCATTTTTGAGGGAATAGCTCACGAGCAAGCTATGCGGATGAATCCAATTCCCAGCATCCTTCCAGACGCTCGGTTTGGAAGCCTCGGAGCAGGGAGCAGGGGTGCTTGTCTTTCGGCTGTTTGCACGCGCAAGTACATGGCTCGGGCTCTAAGTTTATGACCTGCCTCGTCGTCCTCGACAACCGCTGCGTTGACTCGTCTGGTCAAAGGTCAGAGCCCTGAATGAAACTGAAAGGCCAGCTCCAGCCTCCAGGTCTAGAAGGTGGAGTCGTCGTACTGTAACTAGTAAGAAATGCGCTCGATCGCGATGCCCACCAGCACCTACGCCGCCGCGTGTGGGTGTAGGTCCGCTGGCCTGGCTCAGCGGCGCCGGCGCGCAACCGCACCATCTCTCTGTTTGCCTTTCCCGGTGAAAACGATGTCCGTCACATCGACGAGAGTCTCAGTCTCGTCTTATTCTTCTAGTTGGCCTCGTTTAGATGTATTAAAAAAATTAAAAATTTCACTCTTTTCTAATCACATCACAGGTTACGTTGAATGTATTGAGCATTAAATATTAATAAAATAAATAATTAATTATATAGATTAGTTATAAATCATGAGATAAATCTTTTAATCCTAGTTAGATCATAATTGGATAATATTTATCAAATACAAATAAAATGCTATAATATTTTTTAGGCTAAAAATTTCGCGATGGCCTCTGTAACGATCGACCGACCACTAATATGCTAATTACGTATTGATATCGGTTTGGTGCATCGACTTTGGATTGTTAATTCCCCTATTTCGATCCACTCGACAACTCCTCTGATGGCTGATGGCAACTCGGCAACGACGCTCGCTCCGATCCCATCCGTTGGTGTTGTTGACTGGGGCAGCGTTCGTCAGGCTCGAACAGCGTCTTACCAACTTCCATGCATGGCAGAATGGGTAGCAACACTGACCATTCCGTACCCGAGAGTCAGGTATAGCAGATGCCTGATCTGGTGCCCAGTTCGTGTGCCGCCAGAGAAGTGAGTGCAACTAGTAGTAGCTGCGGCAGCAGGGCATGCAACTGGGCTCTAATCAACGTCTTGTCTGGCTAATCAGAGGATCAGAAAGCAGTGCCGCCGGCTTATCCTGGCTTAATCTAAGCTTACTACAACCATGCCCACTAGACCCACTTGCCGGGCTGCAAAAGGCAAACGCTTGCGTTGCGTGCGCTGTTCTTTCCTGGAACCGGAAGTGGCGGCGCTGTCTCGGGGAGATGTTGCGAATTTGGCCCAAAAACCAAACGGTCCCGACAGCTAAACCTAGCGAGATTTAGCAGAGCAACTTGGACACCAGTGCCACACCACGCAAATTGCAGAGGAGACCAGTGCTGGCAGTACCATGCATGCATGGATGATTGCTCCAGGCTGATTCCGAGAGGCGAGCAGGAGAAAAAAAGAATCCAACCTTTCCAGGGTTCCAGGACGGAGTGATGCAGCATGGATCGACGAAGCGAACAGCTTCCACGAACGCTCATGTATGGCCGGGCTGGCTGCTCTGGCAACTGGCCTCCTGCATTGTTTCAGCTAAACCCATATGTCCGATGATGATGATGATGATGATGATATTGTTGATGTGGAGCTCAGCGGTAAATTGCAACGAGACCTTGCGACTAGCGTAGTACTCTAGATGATTGACACGGTAAAATTTTTGATTCGCTTTCCTCTATAGCAGAAGCATCGTTGGTCGCTAACACTTGGCAGCTGGCACAATGCCAAAACTCCAGCACAACTAGTAGTAGTAATGCTCAAAACTACTGCCACCGCCTTATAAAAATTTACAGCCCACTAGACACAGACAGTTCCCACTTGCGCTGCGCTGTCGTTTTCCGGTAAGCGGAAGTGGCGCTGTCATGGCGATCAGCACATTTCTGGGCTCCAAATTAACGGAGCCCGATCGACAGCTGAAGCCAGTAACAAGATCTACTGTTCGATTTTAATTAAGTGGAATAGCAGAGCAACTTGGGCGCTAAACTCCAAACGTTCAAGGGTGGGCTTACGTGGCGTGCTTTCCGACTTTGCTGAGGAAAACCAATCCAGACGTTACATGGATCCAGGACGCCCGTTCAAAGAATTCTGCTGATGCTGTCGCAAAGCAACTAACTGCTCTGTTTGGCAAACGCCTGGTCAGTCAGGCTCAGGCACACTGCAGATGGCCTGTAATAAAGAGTAAAGACACTGCTAAACGGCGGCCATTTGAATTATGATGTAAGTACGCAGTATAAAAAGCTTTCCTTCACCGGGCGTTTGAAGCGTTTCACGCAACGGGTGTTCATGAAGGCCGCCTCGCCACTGTTGTCGTCGCCGACCGTCAAGTCTTTCTCGTCTTGGATGCCGTGACGGAGCAGGCGCATCGCGGCAAAGCCATTGTCAAGCAACTGGTGGCCAAGCGAGATGAGTATCTCCTCATGCAGAGGATGATACTGCTACAAGGGAGGACTACGGAGGAGACCACACAGGAGCTTAAGGCCATGTTCGGCGGCAAGCCCGGTGATGCCGACGCGATGGGGAGCTATTCCTCAACGCTGCGGACCACGGCGGCCGGGTGGACGACGCGGACGACGCGTTTGACGCCACCACCGATCTATGGATCGAAGCCGGTGCGCGCAGACTAGGTTATCGATTTATTGAGTAATCCGTTTACGATGTAAGGTGTGGGGGTAGCGCTTCATGTAATATCTTCGCTCTCAAAACGCGTGAAAGCGCGGGTTGTAAGAAATTTTTTCACTTAAATGCAAAGATGCGTAAGCCTTTTGCGGAAAAAAAAAAGATTTGACTAGTGCTAGTCGTTCTGCAAGAGCCAAGACCAGCCTTCCGGCATCAGAGCAAGATTGAGCACTTCAAACATGTAAGGAGGACGACATATGTGCTCGGTTTTACACACAACCTGTAGCTATTTTCTTCGCTCCTTTGACTTGGCAAAAGTTAGAGGAACGAAAATGAGGCTGGCAGAACACCAAGTCCAAGAAAAATGAGGCGTGGAGGATGAATATATAGTACGCTAGAAGCTGAAAGAAAGTCAAAACTTCATATCATACTAACACGTAAGGGACTGATTCAAACGCAAGAGTTTCGGACACCGCACATCAGTTTTGCTCAAGAATTCATCGATGTAGACTCTGTTCGAGTGCTTCATTCATTAAACCAGTCTTTTTTTAGCAGAATTCAGTTTCTTTTTGGAGCAACTGAGCTGAATTCAGTAACCCAGTCTAGAAAATGTTTCGGAAACCACTGGTGAATTTTTTTTATTAATAAATTTATTTTTTAAAAAAATTACAAAATTAGTCTACGTTTCTAAAAAATTACAGGAATGGGCGACCAGTCGCCCGTTGGAAGGGCGACCAGGCCCAGTTCGCCCGGCCAAAGGGCGACCAGGTCCAGGTCGCCCGGCCAAAGGGCGACCAGGCCCAGTTCGCCCGTTGGAAGGGCGACCAGGCCTAGTTCGCCCGGCCAAAGGGCGACTAGGCCCAGGTCGCCCGGCCAAATGGCGACCTGGTTTTTTGGATTTTTTTAAATAATATTTATTTATTTGGAAATTTTAGGAAAAATTTCGATTTTTTTTAAATATTATTTATTTATTCGGAAACTTCAGAAAAAATATCGAAGTCGGAGAAATAGCAAAAATAATACGCAGTCATGCAATTGGCGTGCGAAAACGCTGTTGTCGTGTGCTCGCCCAAGCTTAATAGATGAAAAAATACAACAGTGAAACATTAATTAAGTTCTAAAAACTAAAATAGTATCAGTACAATATCATAGAAAACAACATCGGCGACAAATCATACAAAACTAATATCGTCCACGCTTAGGTGCAACCCCCCTAATCGTGCCAGGCTTTGGTGCTCTGCGGCCCGCTCGCACATGACCGGCTGAGTAAGTAAGCGGCGAAGGAGGAACTGTAACACGTGCAGG
>CM041628.1:80465614-80661320 GCA_023333625.1 Bothriochloa decipiens
TACCCATGACCTTAACGTCATGTTGGTTGCTGTCAAGCCCAAATATTTGCATCAACCAATTCTGCATACCACTAATTGTTCTCTCATTTGCCCTAGACACCCATCTAGTTACTGAGGCAAATCCTGACAGATCAACCCCGTGTACACCTTGAATAATTTCTCCTTCTCCATAATAAATTTGAAATCCTAACTTCTCCGACATCTGTGTAATCTAAAAATTTCAGCTAAAATAGCTTTTCACTAATATATTACTAATATTATTTCAACTATAACTATTTAATTTAACAATATATATAAAATAAAAATATAAGTAATACTGCCGAAATATAATATTAATCGCTTAACAGAAATATAATATTATCTAACAATTAATATAACACACATTAAATAATTATATATAAAATTATTTTTTTACTTACCGAAAATTTTCCTCTTCCTCTCTTCTCCTTCTTCCTCCTCTTCTTCTTCTTCTTCTTCTTCTTCTTCTCTTCTCTTCTCCTCTCCTCTTCCTCTCCTCTCCTCTCCTCCTGTTCTGTTCTCCCAGCCGGCAGCGGCCGGCCGCGTTATATATAGCGGCGGCCAAGTCGCCCACTGGACGGGCGACGTGGGCCCAGTCGCCCACTGGCCGGGCGACATGGGCCACGTCGCCCATCGGCCGGGCGACGTGGGGCCCGCCATGCCACGTGCACGGCCTAGTCGCCCACTGGTCGGGCGACATGGCCCAGTTAGCCCACCAGTCGGGCGACAAGGCCCATCTTCGCCCTTCCAACGGGCGACTGGTGGCCTACTCCTGCAATTTTTTGAAAACGGAGACTAATTTTGTAATTTTTTTAAAAAATAAATTTATTAATAAAAAAAATTCGCTGCTATTCGGCTCAGACCTGTTACCCCGCCCACGGCCTTCCAACCCAAACACAGGATCCCAGCCCAAACACGCCGCCTCGGGCCACACCGACTACTGAGAGGGCCCACGAACAAGACCACTCATCACCAGAGAAGAGATAGGAAAGCAACACGCTCTCGCGCGCGGCAAGAATTTTCCCGGCCCGAAACCGAAAGCACACGCAGCAAGCTCTGGGTCTCTTCTCTTGGTCTGCGGCGGCGCGGCGGCGGCACTAGCCGACGAGGTCGAGGAGATGCTGTCCGGCGACATCCCCCCGAACCAGACCATCTACCTCAACAACCTCAACGAGAAGGTCAAGAAAGAAGGTACCGCTCTCGTCCGCCTCCACACGCCGAATTCCTCCTAAAACCCTAGGTTCCCGATCTGTGTATTTGCTCGGCGTCGCGTCGCTCTAGGGTTTGGTTGGCTCCCTCGCGTGTACGATTACGTTGATAAATTTTGAATGTTTTGGGATTTTGGCTGCAGCAGAGTTCGAAATTGATAGGTTTTGAGCTCCTTTTATGGTTTAATTTAACTGCGTTTTGAGTTCGAAATTGATAGGTTTTGAGCTTTCGACATTTGGGCAGAAACCCACTGGCAAATTTAAGTGTGTTTTGATCCATGGACTCGGGAGAAATTCGTTAAATTCTTGCCTTCTTCCACAGAACAAGAGCATTGTACATTTGCCATGATGTCCTAGTGAGAAGCCAGCTCAAAAGGAGAGGTGTAGTGTTGAATGTACTGGGAGTCATATGTGTGCCCGAGTAATATCCATGCCCAGTGACCAAAACCTCCTATGTGTTCATGTAAACGCGATATCTTGATTTTGTTTAATCAACATGAACCATCTTTTTGTTCATTGCTGAAATGCATGATTCTATTCTGCACAGAGTTGAAGAGATCGCTTTATGCCCTGTGCTCACAGTATGGAAGGATACTGGATGTGGTGGCCCTGAAAACTCAAAGACTGAGGGGGCAAGCATGGGTGGTGTTTAGCGAAATTACAGCTGCTTCCAATGCTTTCCGTGGATTGCAAGACTTTGACTTCTACGGCAAAAAAATGGTATTGCACCTTTATCTTATTTGATTTGTATTTGGTAATTTTCCCAAGTCTCTTATCTTATGTTTTTTCTTCTCATGTCATGAGATACATCATAGATATGTTGTTCCTGGCCATTTGGTTCGTAAGTTTGAGTGTAGCAATATCCTACCGTGAGTATTGAGCCAGACATTAGTGCATGGTAGGCCTGCACAAGTTTAAGGTTTGCAATTTTCTCTGCCCTATTGCTCAGTTGAGCATCCACGTGTTGTCGAGACTTCTAGTGGCACATGATAACCGGCCAGTGTTGAAGCGGAAAAGGCTTATTTTTCTCAATATTTTTATTGAATGTTGAGTTCCATATGATGGGATACACACACGGTCTTCATATTTTTGGATCAGCGCACATCTTTGTTTTGTTTTTATTGGAAATATGCACCGTTTCCTCTGATAGATCTAAATAAATGCTAAACAACTGAAGGACATATCCTTGTCTATTGCTCTTGGTGGAGCGTCTTGTTTTTTTTACCTTTATTTATAAGGTCAAAAAATATTTATCTTACCCCTAATGAAACTATCTTAATAAACCAGGAATGGAGACTTAGTAATATGTGCCTTCATGCATGAGGATTCATAACTAGCTTTTTATTTTTTCTTCCCTTGTACAGCGAGTACAATATGCAAAAACAAAATCAGACTGTATTGCAAAAGAAGATGGTACTTATGCTCCTAAGGAGAAAAGGAAGAAACAAGAGGAGAAAGGTAACTCTGGCTACATGTTTCAGCTATTATATGTCAGATTATGGTTTATGTGACAAGACCTGGTATTTCTGATGTTGTAATTGACCAACAATACTGGTTTATATGTTAGGTTATTAAATGTATGTATAATTATATGTCTAACCTAAACATAAAATTAAGCCTTCCCTGTTGTTTATGATAGTGAACTATGACATCTGTCCTTGAACTTATCTTATTCTATCTAAACTTGAGAGCCCTCCATTTTGGGGCACATTTAGTTTGTTTGATGGCATTGCTTACCTTGCATGGCTGGGCAAGGCTAGCGGACTGGAGAGCCAATTTTGCTTGCTTGAGTTGGCAAGGAAAACGCTGGAAAATAAAGGCCCCGAAGAAAGATGGCTATACATCCAAATGCTTTGTCCAACTGCCAATTCCTTACCTAGGCTACACAGTAGCCAGTAAAAGATCCAAATGCACCCTTGGTCTCTAACTTGCAAAAGCAGTTAACTTAGGTCCTATGTTATCAGTGCGATTATGTAAGTTAAAGGAGTTTATGCTAAATACCCCTTCAGTATCACATTCAACTTTAGGGACCTGATTTCTTAATTCAAGGATGAACTCTGCTGTTTCGTATGCGGGAATCTGTCATATCCCATGGACATGTGGTTGGACAGCTAGCTAGTAGTTGGGCAAATGGAAGCATTGAAGCAGTCCTGTGTTGTGTTGCATCCTATTTCTATCATAGTTCTTCATATATTGAACTTTTTTTCTCTCTTTCCCATGGTACTGTTTGAGTTATGGGTTCAGGACTTAATTTTGTTATCCTATATTTTTACATTTGGAGTGTTGAAAGAACGCGCACTTACTAGTTTTTCATCTTGCCTCTTGTTTCCATTTTAGCTGCTGAGAAAAAACGACGAGCAGAAGAGACACAACAAGCTGGCCCCAATGCTGCTGCTGCCCAAAGCAATGGAACTGTAAGTTTTCTTCTGCTTTAGAAGCCTAACCTTTTAATTGCTGTTTTCATGCTTTTTGTTATTTAATAAGGCTGTCACTGTGCTAGTACAACAGTTGTTTCATTGCATTACCGATTTTTGCCTATTCTACTAGGCCACTAGCCTGTCCTTTCTTAGGCCTTATGTGCTTCAGGGCTGCTTTTGGTTATGATAAAATTGATATTCTGTGCTTGGGTCATCGTATTTGTGCCCATGTACACACGATGGTCAATGTGGCTTATCATTATGTGATTAGTTTAGTTCTGTGTGCATAACATAAAAAGTCTGCATATGCGTTTCACGGTAGTCTTCTATTGCTCAGTTTTTTTAACATGTCTGAATGACCTAGTGACATGGGTTAGGACTACCATTATTCTGACAGTGATAGTAAATGTCTTTCCAACCTACCTGAATGGGTTTACATTATATCTTATGCTTTGCTTTTAGGGACCAACTTTAAGTATAAAGGTTTACTTTGTCAGGTTCTGACTATGTTCAAGTATTTCTTGTGGCCTATTTGGATGTTGTATTTTAGAAAACTTTGGTATCAAGAAACTGTAGTTTTATAAGCCAAAGACATGCAAAACTGTGGTTTTTAGAAAAATAGGTATCGAATGGAACTTCTAAAACTCCAAAAAGGACTGCTTTTGACAGTGCCGTTGTTTTAAAAGATGAAAGGTTTGTTGCATCCAACCACCCAGAAGTTTTGGAAAAATCAAAGTATTTTGCAAAACTTGTTTTTCCAATACTTTAATAATACTAACTTGTCAATGCAGTAGTCATGTGTCAACTTTCTTTGAGTTTGACCTTTGCGGTTGTTTACTGTTCCTTGTCTAAAATTCTTCCCTTCTAGAATCTAGAAAGGTTCTTTGACAATATATAGCTGAGTCATCCTGTAATTTTTGAGCAAGTTTATGGTGAATTTAATAGTGTTTGCCCTAACAGTCTCACCTGGAACTCAAAATGAGCAATTTACCTCTGCCTTGTGCTATATTGTACTTGACAGCTAAGAAATCGCTAGTTACTGTTGCGGCTGTCATTTTATTTGCAGCAGTTTTTTTATTCTTTTGGCCTATTTATTTTTAGTAAGAAAAATAAAATCAAAGTGGAACACTATCCTTTTTCAATGAAGTTAGCAGATACCAGATAGTACTTTAGCTTTTGTACTTCCAGAATTCTTTTTGCCCAAACTCCTGCTACCTGGAAGGCGAGGACAGGCCTGCCACTGATTTGGTACAATTAGGTTGTATTTTAAAGATTTAGAAAAACAATGCCTGTTGGGTTCAGAACTGTACATTACTAGTTGCTAAACACCAGCATATAGGTGATGTTAGATGGGTTTCCTAGGACCCATCACAGGTCACTCAGTTCAACCACCCACATTCATTTGTAGCAGTGATGACGCAAATCTCAATGGTATCATTGAAACATTTAAGGCATCATTGGTTGTTTATGAATTTTGTCTACAATCGTAAAGTTTTCTTCGAGTTTTATTGGTCTATGTGGTCAATTTGAGCAAGGGATATTGGAAAATAAACTATTGTCTGCCCACTAAGGTGTTTGAGTATTCTGAGAGAGACTAGTCTAAGAAAACCTCTTGTGTTCCCATATTTAATCCTGGTTTAGGTATATTAGCTCACCCATGTGCTGATGAAGTCTGCTGTCATATGATTTCTCCCATCTTTGCCCACAAGAGTCAAAACTATATTGCAACTGAGAAACCGTGACGTTAGTGACTCTTCATCTTACATGATGTGGATTTGATGGGAGATTAGTTAGTAATAAGTCGTATCCTTCTGTTGGTCCAATAGCCCTACTGAATGGATCGTCATCCTCGTGTATAATAACGTATCTGAATTGAAACAGGCTCGATGTACTTAAAAACTTTGGATTATCATCTCGCTTTCATGTAATTTCATATGTCAAAGACTTCAACTAATGACATGTGTCACTGAAGTTCTAGAATTTGTAATCTGTACCTCAGACCTCTGTGCTTGTTTCTTCATGCGCGTAGTAATGGTTGAGCTTCTTTGACAACTTGTATACAGGGCTATCAAGCGTCTCGTCTGGGCAAGGTTTCACAAGAGCCACCTGCTCCCCCGAACAACATCCTCTTCATCCAGAACTTGCCGGACCAGACCACAAGCATGATGCTCCAGATCCTGTTCCAGCAGTACCCTGGCTTCCGAGAGGTCCGAATGATCGAAGCCAAACCAGGCATTGCTTTTGTGGAGTTTGAGGATGACGGCCAATCCATGGTCGCGATGCAGGCTCTCCAGGGCTTCAAGATCACCCCAGAGAACCCCATGGCTATATCCTATGCCAAAAAATGAGAACCCCCACGGAATCCCTGTACTCTGGAAGATCCGTTCCGCCTTTGGAATCAAGCCACAGTATGTATTTTTGGAAAGTACTTGCTTAATTTGGAAGTTTAACTATTGCCACTTTTAAATCAGGTTTGGTCCTCACTCTTTATGTTAACTCAACTTTTGCTCTTGTCAAGTCTGGTATTGTGCCTATATAGGCTGTCTTGATTATCTGTTTGCCTACAGTGGTAGAAGTTGGACGGGTCATGGCCGTATCTCTCGCTTGAAGGCGAAGAGAAAATCATGCCCCCACTGGTCAAGGTGAATGAGGTGTATATTCCCAATAGTATATTGCCAGAATCTGAGGTGTCGACCAAGTAGTCGCAGGCATGATTGCTGAACACGTATTTCAGTAGTGGGATGGTAGGCTTCGTGGCGACCTTTTTCTAATGGAATGGGAGGCGTGCTGTTGGCTTCGTGGCCCTCAGCAATTAGCATGTTAGGTTTGTGTATGAGTAGCTTTGAAGTCGATGAACGTGCGTGTAGTGTGCCCATGCGCGCCATGCATCTATGTTCGTTCGTTGCGCGAGCGGTCGGCAATGCTGTAGGCTGAGGCGTAGCCGTGTGCTCGTAGTCGTAGGTTTTGGCTTTGCCCGGTCCCCCTTTTGCTGGGTTGCGTCTCCCTCTGTTGTTGGTGCTCACCCGTCTGTCACCCGTGTAAGCTATGCTATACTGTGCTGGTCTTATCTGGTTGGAAAAGGTAGACGGTTGGGTTGGCTTGAGTTTTTGTTGGGGTTTGTCGCTGGTCCTGGCCCCGTTTTGTTGTGGCGAATCAAGCATCAAAATCTTGTAGCCTTGTGAATGGTCTTGTCGTGTAATGCGCGGGAGAGCTCATGTGACACATCTTTTTCCCTGGAGGATTTACCTCTCGACCAGAGAGAGACATGTTGGGCAGTCTGGATTTGCTATTGATACTGACGGTAACGCGGTAGTAAAAGAGCTTTCGCAAGTTATACGATGTACTACGTAGGAGATAAAGTAAATGCCGCCCAGTACTACGTCATGGCGAAGAAGTGCATGGAATCATCGGGATCGATAGCTATAACTGCTCTCGGGATGATGTTCCTCACAATATATATAATGAGAAAAACAGTGAGGTGTCTCTACGGGAAGATAAAGAAAACGCAATCAGTTTCCATCATGGAGTAAACATAAGCAGTTTCTTGGCTCTATTCTTATCCGTGACATTGGAAAGGCGTATGGAAGATGGCGGAAATGCAATAAAAAAGAGCGCGACGATGATGTCGCTGCAGAAATGATGAAGCGATAGTGACTTGTGCAGGTGTCGGAACTTCCCCCTCCTCCCGGTCGTCTCCCATGCGGGCGACGCGGGAGGCCCTCGCAGAACCCTAGCGCCGCCCCCTCCCACATCTTCTCATGCCGCGCCGCCGCTAGAGCTAGCCGCCGGCATGGCCGGCAGACTGCCCGGGAAGGCGGCAACGGGGTGTATGGTGGCGGGCTGGCGCTCCTCCTCCGAGCGGCGTCGGAGCTCGGCGGGAGGGGGCCACCGGCGACAGGGCGGTTCCAGGGCCCGGGCGCTTGGATCCGGGGACTTGGTGACTGATCCGGCCACCGGTCGTCCGGATCGGACCAATCCGGTGGTGGAGGTGGCGGCGGCCAGCGTTTGGCGGCGTGGGGCAGTCGTCGGTGCCTGAGCTGGCGGCGGGGATGGAGAGGGCAGCCAGGCGGCGATGGCGTCCTTCTGGATGGCGGCGCGGTGGAGGGGGGTCGACGCATCTGGCGGCCGGATGCGCCCCCCTGGCCGACGGCGTTCTGGGGCCGATCTGGACGCCCTTCCCCTCCGACGCCCTCCTCTGGCTGTTTTGCGGCTGAAGACTTGGGGAAGGTCCCAGACTGGCGTGGATGGCCCCCCCACCCCCCTTCTCCGGCGCGGGGTCGACAGCCGGCGGCCGGATTCTCCGGCCTCAACAGTGGCGTGGTGGTCTTTTCAGCGATGCATTGGTTTCATGGTCGGCTATGGCTTTGGCAGCTCCGCGGTGCCGTGGTGGTACTGCTGGGGGTGCCGTGCCCGGTTGAGGCTGCTCTCCTCCATTGTGCCTGTGCGGACGCAGGGGACAGCGGCGGGGTTCCCCCTCCTCTGCTTGCCCTCTCCTTCTTCTCCATGGTGGCTAGTCTGTGGCGGTGGCTGGGGCATATGTTGGCATTGGGGGTGCGGTCCTCGTCTATACCGTCCCTTCCCCCATGCTCTTGGCTGCCGTCACGGGGCAGTCGGTGTGCGGACGGAGGCCTCGGCGTCTCTGGGGCGCTGGTCTAGGGCTCTGTCCCAGGTCCGGCAACCCTTAGGGCAGGTCGGCGATGACTTCGATGGACGGGCGCGGCGGTGGGTGGTGCGGCTGGTGGACGTGCACGGTGGCGGGAGGCCGGTCTTCGCATGTCGTCTGATTGGGGTGGTGCTGGCGCAACTTTGCGGCTACTTGCGTGGCCGGCTGTAATGTTGAGATGGACTAGAGGGGTGAATAGTCCTTTCTAAAAACTTATCGTATCGGCTAACCAAAATAATTGCAGAATTAAACTAAACGGTCTAATCAAGACTTCACCCCTCTAACTATGACTCTAGATGCACCTTGATAAAAGATCCTAAGCAAGAATTCAAGGTGTCAATCTAGCTAGTGCTCTTCTAATCAAGTCTAGCTTGCAAAGTACACCAACCTAAGCAACTAGTACTTTAACAACCAAGGGAGCACTTATACAATTCTAATGAGCAAAAAGCACAAAGCCAACCTAAGCTCACTAGATGCTCAAGGACAAAGTTACACAAACTGAACCCACGAGCTCAATTACTTAGCTACACAAACTAAGCAAAGCGAGAGATAAACTTCTAGCTACACAAGCAAAAAGGCAATTAGAAAGCTACACAAGCTATCTAAATACAAGAGCAACTACACAAGCAAGATATATATATAAGAATGTAAATACAAGCTTGTGAAGAGAATTGTAAACCACCACGAAGTGTGGAACAAGATGACATGGCGATTTTTCACCTGGTTCACTTGGTTGCCACCAAGCTATGTCCAATTGTGTCGACCACCACCCTTGTGATTCCTCCGGTGTGACTTGCAAGCCACTTGTCTCGCAAGGCACTCCCTCGCAAGGGAACCATGAGCGAACCCACACAAAATTGGTTCTTCGGTATGACTCGCAAGCCAGTTGCCTCGCAAGGCAAGCTCTCTCAAGAGCACCGCAAGATCCCGCTGTGTTGAGTGAGGTAACTCAATGACACGAGCAATCCACTAACGTTACTCTTCGCGATCCCCGCGAGGTGAGCACCAACCTCTCACAAATCAACCTTCGGAGCACCGCATAATCTCCATTGCGTGTCTCACGGAGTCTCCAGCCACCAAGCCGTCTAGGAGGTGGCAACCTCCAAGAGTAACAAGCTTGCAAGCTTGCAACACGAACACCTAGTGCCACACGATGCTATATCTCAAAGCAATCACACTAGAATCGTTCACTCACACTATCGAATGATCTCCTATCAAGCATATATGAGTTAGAGGGCTCCCAAGCACCACAAAACAAGCCACCAAGGCCCTTGTGTGCTCGGCAACATCAAATGGCCAGCCACCCCTCTTATTTATAGCCCCCATGGGCTAAAGAGCCGTTACATTCAAATTCAGGTGGCCTACCGGAACTTCCGGTGAAGCCCTAGTGGAACTTCCGGTCAGAACAAATATAGCCGTTGTGAAAGATTCCCCAGAAAACGCATACTTCGGAAGCCTACCAAAACTTTCGGTCACCTAACCGGAATTTTCGGTCGTCCACCGGAACTTCCGGTCGTGAACCGGAAGTTATTCGGGGCGCGAGGTTGCTCGGGCTGGGCTAACCAGAACTTTTGATCTAGGCCCACCGGAACTTCCGCTGGTCCAGCACCACCCCGCACTAAAACGGGCATATCTCTTAGCTCTGAACTTGGACTCTATGGAAAGCTTATTCAGAGGGCTACACAACCCACATAGCCACTTGATCCAAAACGCAAAGAATGAAAGTAGTTTTCTAATCCAAGAGCCATCAACTCTCTTTTTTAACGCAAGAGTTCGCGAAAACATCTCCAACACCTTCTCCTTTGTAAACGTGCCAACACCACCAGGTGTACATCACCATGTGCATGTGTGTTAGCATTTTCACAATCATTTTTAAAAGATTTTCTCTTGATCTCACAACGCCACTCGATCCTAGCAACATCGCAATGTTAGATCGCTCAAGTGGCACTAGATGACCGATATGCAAACTTGTTTGCCCCTCTTGATAGTACGACCTATCAAGCCTAAATCCGATCATCAACTTCTCTAAACACCTCATGACCAGTGAAATGAAATGCCCTAACTTATACCTTTGCCTTGCATCTTCATTTCCACCGTCACCTCCAATGTGCCAATGCACCGCGTGCATGACACACTCAACAAATGATATGATTCAATTCACATCATCACATGACCGTCTTGATCCATCGATCTTGACTTCACTTGCTCTTATCCGCTGCGTTGGTCCATCGACGCCAAATCTTGCCTAAGCTTCACCGTCGCACGGTCCTTCATTTCGAAGCCTCAACTTGCCCTTCACACTTGCAACCGGTCCTTCGAGCCAAGCCTCATCTTGATCTTCACCATGCTTAGGTCACATGACTCCATGTCATGTATCATATGCAATAAGCTCCTTCAACATGCAACCCTCTAGGTCCATCGATCCTTGACTTTACTTGCTCTTCACCGTTGGGGCGGTTCATCAGCGCCAAGTCTTGATCTTCACCTCTTGGTCACATACAAGTACCTGTGGACTAATCCTGTGTATCTCAACCATATACATATTAGTCCACCTAAAGTTGTCACTCAATTACCAAAACCAAACATGGGACTTTCACCGGCGCGTCGACCTCTCCGCTGAGCTTCTGCAGGTCTGGCAACGACGGCTTGGGTGTCTGGCGGGGACCCGACATCTTGACCGTGTTCCGTGCAGTGGGTTCTTTGGGCGAATGCCTGGCGACGGCGACATCTACGGGTGTCGTTCTTTCTGTTGAGGGCGTCGCGTCCCCTACACTCTCCACAGATAAAACCCGGTCCTTTGGGACGAGCGACGACGGTGCTTGGGCGTCATAATCTTATTGAAGACGTCGTTGTGGTTTTTTAGACTTAGTCAAGATGTCTCGTGGCAGGGCCTGGTTCGTCGTTTTCGGTGTCGTGTCGCGCGGGTTGGGTCAGTGGTGGAGTAGTCGTAGTTTGTTTTTCTTGTTGGAGTTGAGTGGTTTTTGTGCCGCCTTGATGACCCAATCCAACCGGTAGTTGTTATTTCGAGTTGTTTGGTAGGGTTCTTTGGACCAAGTAGAAGTGGTGGCTCGTGTCGATGACCCAATCCGATCGAGTTGTTGAGTGGACATCGACTAGCTGCAAGTGGCGGCGTGAGTTGAGTTGTGTAGGATGAGCGAGGCTCTCCTCAGTTGTATGGTCTTTGCCTAATTTATATTCGAAGAACTGGACAGAACACTTGTCTTTTTTTCCTTTCTTTGTCTAATAGAAATTTCGGCGAAGTTTTTAGAAAATAATAACTTGTGCTATGGCTACGTCACCCTGGTACTAGTACGTTTTACTGTAATAATCAGTAATCACTCACGAGAATTACCTTGCGATTCGATTTAATAACCGATGCACGGGCACGGCAGTAATTGGACACGCGATCGCGATCACAGGCTTCGTTAACCAGTTCACATGCACCGCGCCAGAGCACGAAGAAGAAGCGCCCACAGTACCCCGGTAGACCCCACCCACCCCTAGTGGGTCCCGCTTGACCTCCCAGCCCAGGGAGCAGGGAGGGGTCGAGCACGAACATAATTAATCAAGGGACAAGAAAACTAAACTAACCTCCCTCTCCGAGTCTCTCCACCTCCCTATCTCTGTCTCTGCTTTGTGCTTGCTCATGTCTTGTGTTGACGCGCCTGCAAGTACGGGACAGCGAGCGGGAGGAAGAAGAAACAAAAGGCCGGCGGCCCTGGTGCAACCTCGCCGCAAGAGCACCACCACCGCATCGCCAATCTGTTGAGGCCGGCTTCCTTAGCGTAGCGGTGGAGGCGGCCAAAGTGTAACAGGGCCGGCCGTGCGCTCCTGCCGGAATTGGTGCTCGCCTCGCCTGGTTAGGCAAAAAGCTACCACGGCAGCGGCGACGAGGAGGAGGCGGAGGCGTCTCGAGGTTTGCGCGGCGCAATGCCCCTGTCGCGGCACACGGTCCGGAACGAGTACGCGCTGGGCGGCCGGGACCTGTACCGCGCGGCCGACCAGCACGACCCGGAGGCCGTCCTCGATGGCGTCGCCATGGCCGGACTCGTCGGCGTCCTCCGCCAGCTCGGCGATCTCGCCGAGTGCGTACCATTCCCGTCCTCCTGCCCTGTCTCGCTCTCCTTTCTCCGCCATGAATACGATATGATTTTGCTCTTCTCGTCTTAATTCTGTGGTGGTTTCCGCTCCCGTTGCATTTGGGATTTCTGCGTCAGGGTTCCCCAACCGATCGCATTTGCTTGGAATTTCGGCCGTAGTAGATCACCTAATGCTTTTGTTTATGTTATTATTATTATGTTACGAACAGAACGGTAGGTTTTCGAATGCTTTCTCCTTTTTGAGAATCGGTTGGTGATTGACGTATTAGATGTTTGACTTTTCAGGTCGTTAACTCTGCTGCTGCTGATGGCCTTGTCCTAGCCTAGCTCAGCAGCACAGACCACTCACTGTGCTGTCATAATATTCCCGTTCCTAATAAGTACCGTAATTGTGAATTGTCATCAATCACTTCTAGCTACCCTGTAGGCCTGTACGGAAAAGTTGTTGCCCTTTCTAAAGGGAGAAAAAGGAGAACAAATCCGAATTTTTTTTCTTATCGTCATCTATGCAAGAATGCTCCGATTAATTTCTGATACCTGAAGATTGAAGCAAAGAAAAGAAAACTGCAACAGAAAGACCACAGTTTTACCATCATGAATCGCAGCAAGCTGCATTTGCAGATACCAGATTTTCAGAGAGGAACACCCGTGATGCAACTGAATTCCCTCCACTGTATGTCTGCAGATTTGCTGCACAGGTGTTCCACGGCCTGTATGATGAGGTGATGAGCACGTCTGCGCGAGGGCACGGGCTTATGCTCCGAGTGCAGCAGCTGGAGGCAGAGCTGCCATTTCTAGAGAAAGACTCCTGCCAGAGGGACTACCTGTATATTGCTTCAAACAGGGGTGGGTTCAGTATCAAGTGCACATTTCTCTTCTGATACTTATCCTTCACTACTTTCTCAATTTTCAGAAAGCAAGAACATACTATTTTTTCCCTCATTTGTAGAAGGCATAATTAAATCCCTTTTGCAGGTGTTGATTGGCATTCAAATCCAAGGGTGGACCATGGGGTTGTCACAAGAGGTGATATGCCTCGCTTCATCATGGACTCAATCAAGCAGTGTCGCGGACCACCCAAACTCTTCATGCTTGACAAGTATGATGATGACCTATCTCTAGTGTGTAGCAATTGAAAACCTGAATCGTGATGGTTGCAGCATTGTTCAACGTGCAGGTACGATATCGGTGGTGAGGGGGCATGCTTGAAGAGATACAGCGACCCGTCCTTCTTCAAGACGGATTCCGCATGTTCTACCTTGCTGCAGGAAGGAATTCAAAATGAAATAAGACCTCTGAAAGCCATGGTAATAAACACTTCAAAATTCCCACAAGTTCATAGGGATATATATTCATTAGCTGAAGTGAGCACCGTTAACTCTCCTCCAGTATATTTGATAGACCAGTGTATGCTGGAAATAAATAGATTGGATTTTTGTTCTGTCAATTGCTATACTTTTTTTTATATTGTGCGCTGAATAAAATTGAGCTCCACCAAAAGAGAAAACGACTTAGTTCGACTGAACTTAATCATGGGAACATAAAAATTATTTTGTCCCACTCTTGCAGGAGATCAGGCCTAACCTTCAGAATGCTGAGATTTTCCGACCCCCAAATGCAGCCGACAATGTTTACAAGTACCTCTCCTCTTACACTGAAATGTATCAATATGCTATTGTTCTGCTAACTTTTTTTTTTTTCTAAAAACGTTATTTTGTCCATCTCTGTAGACTGGAGACAGATTTATCTGGTGAAGCTATGGATGAAATTCCCACAAACCGCAGACGACTGAAGTACCGCCAATTAAATGGATCTGTATTTCAAAGCTTCAGGCCACTTATGCAGAATCTGTATGAAAAGCCTTCATCAGAGGAGAAACTCGTCACAAGTGACCACTCAAAACTGCATATATCTATGAATGATTCTCCTGAATCAGACACTGAAGAGAGAGACATCATGGTAGACACGTCCGTCAACATGGGAAAAGGCAAGGTCACTGTTCGCAAGAACAGATCAATTTCTGAAGAAGCACTATCATGTTCTTCAGATGCTCGGTCAGCAGGGAGCAGCAAGGGCTACAACTCTGAATTGGATGTCTACATGGACGCATTAACCACGATGGATTCTGAAGTGGAAACAGACTTGGAACACAGGGGCCATGGACAATGTACCTTTGATTGGATGGATTCAGACAACAGATTCTCCGATGCTCAAAACGCCATGACATCAAGGACTAGCAGCTTCGAGAAAAAAGACAAGTCAGATGATGCCTCAGCAAACAGAGATATGAGTAACCAGCATGAAGAAGCCATTGTCTCCACACAAAACACCAAACCAGCTGTTGGTGAACATGAAAGGACCAGCTCGTTAGAGGAACTGCTTGACCATGAAAAACCTGCTTCTTGGGATCATGAGAGGACTAGCTCCTTGGAGGAATTGCTCACCGAAGATTTCAATGCTCCAGAATCTGGAGTAAGAGAGCAACCTACTAAAGAACAGAACTGCAATGGTAGTGTCAACAGTGTTGTATCAAATGACATACAAGATAATTCTAAGAAGACCAAGGAAGTCAAGGAGAACTCTAACATTGCAACTATTTCCTTCAAGAAAATAGCAAGCAAGAGGTCCAAGTATGTCGGCAGCATGGAGCTCATTGCTTCAAAAGTTGGCATTCTGCCAAGAAAACTCTCCAAGAAGCATGACCCTTTCTCTGATTCCCTCCGGCACATGGCGAAGCAACTCCTTGAACTGAAGTATGATAGCACTCAAGATAGCGACTTATATGACTTTGAAGCAAACGGTGTGGGATGTGATGTCAAGTATCACGAAATTTCTGACCCACCTGTTGAAATTAAGGAGAGTGATGTGCACAAAATTCTGTCAGATTCACCTTATGATGATGTGGGTTCAAGAAAATGCCTGCAGGAAGAAATGAACCATGAACAGGAGCATGATGTTCCACCTACTGACAGTCCACATGATTCAGTCCCTGATGAAGGAAATGGGTTTCAGGACTCCAACATGGTCTACTTGGCAGGCATCATTACATCTTGCAGTTCCCAAGAGGAAGAAGGATGTGCAAGGACTGCACTTGATCAGAATTCATCTACGGGAGTGATCAACCATATTTTGGAGCATGCTCAAGAGAAGTTTAAGGAACATCTTGACAAGGAAGTGAATGAGGACATTCATACAAAAGTCATTTCTGAAAATGCATCTGATAAGTGTGAAGACTTAACAGAAGTCGGCATTAACACGGAGCAGGTGAATGTGGAAGATATTGAGGAAAGCAATAAATCTGATGTATATGTGTTGGATGATGAAACTGCCGAGTATATAGAAGAGCAGGTAGTTTCAGATGGTATGATCTCTTCACCGGTTTCATCCAAGCAATCGGATGATCCTTGCCGGATAACTCCACTCGCTCTCACAGATGAAGATGATACAGTGGCTTGTAAGATCTTCGACAGCCCTGAAGTGGAGCATATTGATCTACCTAATGTGGTAACTGAGTCAGTAATCAACAGTGAACATGCCATGCCAGATAGTGAACAGTACTATTTACATCCAAAAACTGGACAAGATCATATTCTCGGCAGCTATAAAATTGTAGGGGAAAATGGGCAAGATCCACTATGCAGCCCAACCACTGCGGCTATAACTCAAGAACTAACTGTAAACGCAGAGGGAAAACGTGAGTTTCATCAAGCTGTGTATCAGGAACCATCAAACTCATTAAATAGCAGTACTGAAGCTTTTGGAGATCCACTAGCTCCTGACTCCAGAGTTGTTCCACCATCGGACCTCTCAAGCTTTGATTGGATGCTTAATGGTGCAATGCAGCAGTCATTCAATATCCTTCCTTCTCATCCATCTAATGGAAATGCACAAGAAAATGGTTCTTCTGAAGATGCGCCGCCACCGCTTCCACCTCTTCCACCAATGCAATGGCGAACAAACAAGCTACAAACAGGGTCATCACCGTTATCTGCAAAGATCGGAAGACCGCCAAGGCCAAAACCTCCAGTAAAACAACAAGAATGTGAAGCTGCTTGGGTTCTCCAGGAAAAGAGTCTGCACAAAGGCTTGAGTTTGCAGAATGAAGTAGTGCAGGCAACTATTTCTAGTGACCATGAGACAAATCAAGTCCTTAACATGGATTGTCTCGAAAGTCATCACCAGGAAGGAGAGCAGTATGATACCCAGGATTCTAATCCATTTCCCTCACCAGAAGTTGAATGCTTGTCAGAAGTTGCTTCAGTAAAAAGTGAAAATGTGCACAAATTGCAGCTACCTGAACTTATAGTTGTTCCGGAAGAGGCATGGTCAGTGTTTGGTAATATAAAATTCATACAAGAACAAGAAGGAAAACACCAACTAAGCAATGGACTTTCTGTTTGCAATAGCATGTACACTTCTGATTTGTCAACACAAAAGACCAGCCAGAAGCCTGAATCTTTTGCAGATTATAAGGAAAAGGAATTTTCAGCTGCAGGTAGTGACAAAGTTGCAGATTCAGAAGAAAACAGACCAAATGGTGCTATTAAAAAGGATGGTATGCTTGATCCTGACTTGCCAGCACAGCAGAAAAACGACGAACATGATTATGATGACAAAGAAAGGGAGTTTTCCTCTGCATTAGAAGAGGAATCGTCAAAATCACTAACTCATACAGTGCCAAAACCACCAAGATATCCTCTACTTCCTGTTACTGTTCATGACAGAAGCATGGTATGTAGGACCCTTTCATATTTGGTTTTAAATGATTTTAAGATCCTCACCTGATCATTTCTCTTTTACCCTTCTATGTAGCTAAGAAAGGTTCCAACTTTGCTTCAGCCTTCGAGTCAACTTTCTGATGAGAAGGACACACTTTTGGAACAGATAAAGAACAAGGTAATCCTTGTAGGGTGCATTAAGCCACAACACCATCACTACAATAGTCTTTTTTTTTTCTAATGAAAGCAAATATAGTCAAATTAAGCTAAAAATGCCTTAAATCATTTGACTTGTTTCACAGTCTTTCAACTTGAAGCCTGTTATTGCAAAGAGACCAAATGTAATGGGTGGTCCAAAAACGAACTTGCAAGTGGTGGCCATTCTAGAGAGAGCCCATGCGATTCGCCAGGTTACAAGTCATTCCTTTTCTTCCTAGCTTCAATTTCAGTCGATTATAGCTGTATCATCTATGATTGAACGATAATTATTTCTTTTCTTTTTTAAAAAAACAACAGGCTGTTGCTGATGACGAGGACGAGGATAGCTGGAGTGAGTAGCTGGCTCTTCCCTCAGAGCAATTCATTTCGGCTCCTGCTTTTTTTGCGTCGATCCAGACCTTTGTGTCCTGTTCTTGCATGGAGCAAAAATATGGAATGGAGACAACTTAGCACAGGATTTCATGCCAAGACAGTTTGATTTGGACCATGTGATGTCCGTGGATGAGCGGGACAGAGGCAACGTTGCAAACTGCAAACATACTGTGCATCTCTACTGTAGCATCTGTAACGAGTTTCCAAGCGCGTCACATGTTTATTAATATCTCGATGCGCCTCCTGAAAATTTGAAATGCTTGGCGAGGATTGTTAGATTGTATATGCCTCCTAGGACTAGTTTGATTTTTGTAACTTGGGGACTGTACAGAAAGAAGCATGATTGTTGAGTTGTTCTGGACTGGAAGTTGCTAGAGATCCGCATGAGGCAAGGCCCTTTTCACGTCTAGTTAATCCCTCCGTTCCACAAATAAACAATGTTTTTGACTTTTATTATGAGCCTAGGTAGTTAGCTCAGTATTAGGCTTTGCGATTTCTTTGCCAGGGGAGGGGGTACTCATTTGATATATTTTGACTCGCTACGCACCTCCAGTAGTGCGTTATTAAAACTCTGCACCTCCAGTAGTGCGTTATTAAAACTCTTTCTCGATCTTAATACAAAGATATGCAAAACTTATACATATTTGAGAAAAAGAAAACAGCGTAAATAGAAGGTGCAGCCGTGCAGAGAACGTGGGATTTGTACCGATTCAAAAAAAAATATTTATGATTTGTACGCTACGAAGCCACGTCGATTTTTCTGCATCACGCGATTTTTCCCCGTCCACCCACCGTTCCTTGCCCAGGCGATTTAAAAGGCGTCCTTCGACCCTTCCGTCTCTCTACTACTACCGACGGCCTGTAAAAAAAAAAAAAAAACGCTCCCCACCCCCGGCTCCCGCTACGCACGCCGCCGCCGCCGGCAGCCCCTCTTCCCACACCGCCGTTACTTCTCCCCGTCAGCTGAGAGAATCGTATAGCGGCCAGACCTCCCCAATCAGCTGCGCATCTCGCCAGCGACCTCCTCCACCGCTTCCATCTACAACAGGCCAGGTCGTTTGTTTGTTTGGTAACACGGAACACCACCTAGGGTTTGAGTATCTGTGAGGAATCTAACTAGGATTTAATTAGGGTTTGCTTGGTAACACATGCCACCCGGATTAGGTTGTGGCCAGATTTTAGTTTATGCTGGATTAATGATTTTTTCTACTTTGCGTGCACAACAGATTTGCTGTATATTCGCGTTGGGGGTCTGTTGGGATAGGTATTAATTAGGATCCTAAAAGTTAAGCCAATGTAATATGCTATGTTTTGTTTGACTTCAGTTTATGCCTGATTAATATTTTTTTCAACTGTGGGTGTAGATTTGTTGTGTATACGTGTTCTAGCTCTGTTTGGATAGGTGACAATATTTGGGATCCTATAATATTTATGCACTTGGATTTGCCTGCAGCTGATTATGTTGTGGTTTATATTTGTAGGCATATGTGTGTTCTAGCTCTTTTTGGTAGGTATTTGGTTGTTTGTTATTGTTTGGGTTTAGCTTGCCTTATTTTATATTTGGCAATGATGATGTATTATCTTTTGCCAACCAGTTGTAGTGTTGACTGTTGAGGATGATAATCACCTATGTACTAGTTCTTTTATATGCTGGTGTGGTTTTCTGTACTCACCATCTCCTTCTGCACATGGGAGTTTTAGTTTATTGTTTCCTTTGCTGGTGAGCTATCAAGCTAAAAGTGCATTCACGCTGGAGATACAATTTTCTTAATTGACCCAATAATATGATGAATGATGGGATATCCATGTATACTTTTGAACCAAATCGTATTGTATTTGTTTGTAAGTTACTTGGGTAGGTGCATGAAATGTGTGATACTGCAATAATTTTGTTTAGTTGCCCATCAGTATATGTGGTTGAATTGCTCTCAGTTCATAATACTAGCTATTATGTCATACATGTAATATGCTGTCCTTCCTACAATGTAACTTTCAGCTTGGATCTTCCCATACACATTGGTGTTGTATGATCTCTTTCTGACATTCAATCCTCTGTTTATGCTGTACCAGGTAGCAGCAACTGTTCTGCTGCAGTCTGACAAAGTGGAGGGCTTAGGAGTTTCTACTTCTTTTATGTCTGAACAATCTTTGCTCTATTTGGGATTGCTGGGAGAGTACTCTCGCTCAACGAGGAAAAGGCACAAGGTTCCGTTCCACTGCATGCATCAAGAGCCCATCTGGTTTCCTTGTTCTGAGGTGTCATTTGCTGGTGCTCAGAGTCGGCTTGGTTTTCTCAAAGGATCAGCAGCTACTCTCGATTCTGGACTTTGTTACATCTGATAGCACCAACTTCATAGATCATCAAACATGGCGCTGCAAAACATTGGTGCTTCAAACAGGGATGATGCCTTCTACAGGTACAAGATGCCCAGAATGATCACCAAGATAGAAGGTCGTGGTAATGGTATCAAGACAAATATTGTGAACATGGTTGACATAGCAAAAGCACTTGCCAGGCCAGCTTCCTACACAACCAAGTACTTTGGATGTGAGCTTGGTGCACAGTCCAAATTTGATGAGAAGACAGGGATTTCCTTGGTTAATGGGGCTCATGATACTGCAAAGCTGGCTGGTCTCCTTGAGGTATTTATCAAGAAGTATGTCCAGTGTTATGGATGTGGGAATCCTGAGACTGAGATTCTCATATCAAAGACACAGATGATATCACTGAAATGTGCAGCCTGTGGGTTTGTCTCAGATGTTGATATGAGGGACAAGCTCACAACCTTCATCCTGAAAAACCCACCAGAACAGAAGAAGGGAGGAAAAGACAAGAAGGCCATGAGGAGAGCTGAGAAGGAACGCTTGAAAGAAGGTGAGGCTGCTGATGAGGAGCAGAAGAAACTGAAGAAGGATTCAAAGAAGAAGGGTGGTGCATCATCCAAGGAGTCCACTTCCAAGGGTTCAAAGAAGAAGGCTACGGCTGCTGGCTCTGATGAGGACCACTCAACCTCTCCAACTCGCAGCCGTGATGGTGACCATGCAGCTGCAGATGAGGAAGAGGATGATGATGATATCCAGTGGCAGACTGATACTTCTATTGAGGCTGCGAAACAGCGCATGCAGGAGCAGCTGAGTGCAGCAACTGCTGAAATGGTGATGCTGTCCACTGAGGAGACTGAGAAGAAGAAGAAACAGGCAACCCACAAAGATGGCACTGCTAATGGTTCAGCAAAAGAAATACCTGATGAGAAACCTGCTGTCACTAAGCCTAGTCCCTATGAAGAACTGGTTGGAGACATCAAGGCTAGCCTGGGAAGTGCTCCTACCCCTACCCAGCTCAAGGCTGTCCTGGCCTCCTCAACCCTTCCTCCCCAGGATGTGATGAATGCTCTCCTCGAGGCTCTCTTTGATGGTGTGGGCAAGGGATTCGCTAAGGAGGTTGTGAAGAACAAGAAGTACCTTGCAGTTGCTGTGCCAGATGAGGGTGCCCAGATCCTGCTGGTTCAGGCCATTGAGGCTTTTGGCGGCAAGTGCAACCCTGAGGCCCTGAAGGAGGTCCCAGTTGTCCTGAAAGCCCTGTACGATGGAGATATCCTGGAGGAAGAAACCATCGTGGACTGGTACAATGCTGCTGTTGCAGCTGGAAAGGACTCCCAGGTCGTCAAGAATGCCAAGCCCTTCGTTGAGTGGCTCCAGAGCGCCGAGTCTGAGGAAGAGGATGATGAGTGAATAGAAGAAGACTGTTGCTCATGCTGCACTTAATATTATATATTTCAATTAAGTTCCTATTGCTTGTCTGGTGTGATCGTGTGTCAGTGTTCCTAGTGACGATGTTTAAAACTGTTAATTATTATGTGGTGCACCATACCCTATGTGGTTGGCTGCGTGTGATGTCGTCAGTTTGTTGTCCGTTATGTCACGGTTTATTACGTTCCCATGGATTGCAACTATATAAGTATTGCCTTAAGTTGTGCTTTTTATAACCTTTTGAGATTATCCATAGTTATTCTTTTTTGCATTGCATTGCATTGTTGTCCTTGTATATTAATGGTTGAGGATTATGAAATCCTGAGCATGTAAAGCTACGGTTTATACTGTCATCTGCACAACGGAGGATGCTTTGTTAAGGCTACGACGTATAGTCATCTGCACAACGGAGGATGCTTTGATGCATTTGTTGTTCTTTTTTCTTCTTGCGGTATTTTGATTTGATTGAGCCAACTGTCCATAGAAGCCTCATCAACTAGCCTATTTATGGGGTCATCAGATAGGGACGACCGATTTTAAATCCCCCTCACCAGCCTGCATGTATTATTGTTTTACTACACCCCTCACCACCTGCCTGCAATATAGACACTTCATATAGCAATATAAAAGATGTTTTTTTTTTCTAAAACTCTGAACATACTTTGGATCTAAACAAGGCTAGGCTGGAATGGTACTGTTATGAGAAGAACATTGAAAATATAAATTTGGTATGATCTTGCCCGAGTGACTTCTATTTGGTTAGACTAACTCCAGGATTTTCAAATAAGCTCTGCTGTTTGAGGGTCTACTTTGGTGCTCTACTCGTTGTACATGAAGAAGCTATTTTGAAGCATTGTTTACTTGAACCAAATTCGTTTTATGTGGGGCTTATTAGAGATTTTTTTTCAAGGTTTTAAATCTCCTGCTAAGACATTTAGCTTTGTATGTCTCAAAACAAGCTATAAGCCAGTTATATCGGGCTATAGCAATGACTAAGAGCTAACTTATTTATGAAAAAACTTAGCTAATCTTATTCACTTAAATTTATCAGCCATGACACATTATTTTTTTCACACAACAAAATAGCATCAGCTTATCAGCCATAAAAACAGAGATTTAAAACCTTGCTCTCCTTTGCCTATAAATAGTACTATCACACGTCTATATGCTTTTTCAACTATTTTAGTCTTGGGTTGCTATTTTTTATCACAGAAATCCCACGTGTCGTGATCAAACAGATTGCTTCACACGGTCGTCATTTCCAACCAAAAAATCCAAAGCGATAAAAGAAAAATAATTAAAATGTAAATTCAACACTACGTATGTTCCAGCTCTTCCCTTCCACGCCACCAATTCCACGCCACCAAAGCCTCGTTTAGTTTTTCGAATTGGGCTCTTAATTTTAGTATTTGATACTATATAAAAAAATTTTCGTCACATTAAAATGTCAATACATGTATGGAGTACTAAACGTAGATGAAATTAAAATCTAATTGTACAGTTTGATTATACTTTATGAGACAAATATTTTAAGCCTAATTAGTCAAAGTTTAAATAATTTTTACTAAATACAAATAAAATGCTACAGAAATTTTACTACAGAAATTCTGACACCAATTTAATTAAGGGAACTAAACAAGGCTCAACTTTTTCATCTTTGGCAAAGGGCTACCTCCTTTTCGCACAAAAGCCCCCGCATTCCTCTCAAAGCCCCCTCCGTTCCCCTCCCAAGAAACCCCTCATTTGCATGGGCAAGCGCCTACCTGCCGCCGCCGCCGCCGCGGTTCGCTCGTACGCCCGCAGCTTTCGCTTCCCATCAGATAACGCCGCCGCCGCATCCGCCGGGAGGGCAGCCAAGACGCCGGCGGTCCCGCTGGATACTCCCAGGAAATCCGCCGCCGCCGCCGCCGCGGCCAGCTCCGGGCGGGCCGAGGTGCGGGATTTGGCGGCGGCGTGCGGGCTAGAGGAGGACGAGCGGGTGCCGCTCGCGGAGGTGGTGTCGGACTGCACGAGGCGGTGGTTCCAGGACGCACTCAAGGAGGCGCGCGCCGGCGACATCACCATGCAGGTGCTCGTCGGCCAGATGTACCGCAGCGGATACGGTGTCAATAAGAACGAGCACAAGGTGAGCCATTAAAGATTCCGAAGTGGAAGCGGCTACCTTAGTCAATGTTTTGGTTCTGAGTTATTTGGCCTTCGGAGTATGGCAATTCGTGAATGTTATATGGTTTTCACTTTGGATCAGTTTTGGTCCGGTTAGTTAGAATTCTTAGTTACTGGCGGCTCCAAAACTTCCTCAGTGACTTGTCGCTAACTTAGGTTGGTTGTCAGCTACTCAACTTGCTGGTATTCTGCTATCAGCTACTCAACTTGCTGATCTTTTGCCAATTGTTGCAGTAACAACGCTTGCTAGTGGGGAAATGTGATTGTCTGATTGTGTAGTTGTTAAGTGGTGTCCTTAGTCCTTGCTGGTAATTTTGCAAGAAACTATGACCTGTTGCTGCATACAATTGACGTGTGACACCATCATCCGCCAAAAAGGAACAGAAACGAATTTCAGAAACTGTTATCTGTAAGATGATCATATTTCCTGTCTATGTGTGACACTGGTCTCTCTGCTAAGATACTGAAAGCAGCACTTGCTTGTAATTTATTTTTTTGAATGGTACCACTTTTTTGTTATCACATATTTGGTGCTTGACATCAACATTCTAGACCTAAAAAAATTGGACTGCAACATCTTTGGTTGCCAGGGCCTTGTGATAAAAATTGAATAATAGGCTGCAAATAGGTGTGCATGTAAAGACTGAAGCTTAAATCTTATAAGACTAGATATGATCATCCAACAAATCTCTATTATACACTGGAGCCGGGAATATATTTTGCAACAGCACAGAATAGGTTTGGAATCCAATGGGTGGAAGTATGGAGTGTTAAACAATGAAAAGCGACGAGGAAAATATCTCATTGAATATTTCTTTCTGAGCTCACCTATGTTTTTTTTTTCAAGAACCAGCAGGTGAGCTGCAAAAGCAGGAAAAGCCCAGCGGGGCATTGAGCTCACCTTTGTTGGATTCTGTGATAATTTCTTGTTGTATTTTGTACAAAAGTTTGGCTGACCAACAACTTCATCATATAGGCAAGAGTTTGGATGGAGAAAGCATCGAGATATCGGTCTACAGTCTGGAAAGTTAGCAATAAACGTCCAGGTCATATCCCACCTTCATTTCAATGTTTACAGGGCTCTTTGGTGTCTTTATCGTGCCAACAACTGTATAAATGCATGTGGTCTTCTACTATTTGCTAGACTTGACAGGTTCTTGTTTTGCAGGGTACAATGCTAGTGACTCAGACTCAGGCTCAGATGATGCTAAGGAAACTTGCAAATAAGAAGATTTGAGATTTTGACATTAATGGGTGGGTAAGTTTCATATACCTCCATGGCTCCATGTGCCCTTTTTCTGGTAGCTCAGCATCATAATTGAGTTAATTAATTGAAGCATATTTGTTAATTAATTGGAAAACATTTTCATTAGACAGTATCATCAAGAAGATATGGTAGCTTATTAGACCTTTTCCATGTCCCATGCATACTTGTTAGTCATATTTGTGTTGACATTTTATTTTCCTTGTCACAATGATCAAGGTTAAGAGGTTCTACAAAAATTTCTGTAGTTATGAGTAATCCTACATTAGAAAGACCAGATCTCTACTGTTCTGTTTAACTTCTCTTCTAGCACAGAAAGGCAAAGGTTATGTATCGAATTTGATCTTTGTCGAAAGGCCTATGCTTTATTATGCCGTGTAAATTTGCACTTTCTGTTGGTCGTTCCTTTGGACCATTTGATATCTGGTTGAGAAGATCCTTTTACTTTGCAGGAGCTGCACCGTACCTGCACTGCTGCAGTGACTACAAACTGGGGAAACAACAGAATCTACCACTTGAAGATTCAGATGCAGTTCTGTCAACGAATCCATCTGTGTCCCCATTTATTTAGCAGTATCGCTAGATATTGTTGTATTTTCAGTTTCTTCTTTAATTATGTAAGTTACACATACTGTATTATTGTTATTGCTATTTTTCAGTGGTTTCCTCGTTTTTCTGGCCCTGCTTTTTTCTTGTGTTAATTTTGCCTGTCATCAGGAAAGTGGTTATCAGAATGGGTTTTCACTAAACATACAAAGAATCGCAGGATATTCTATGACATAGCGAGCCACTGTTACATCTGCCTTTCGTCATTGGTCTTTGCCCCCCAATCGTTTAGTGGTTGAGAACATCTCTCTTTCAAGGAGTGAGGGGGGAATGAGGATTCGTTTTCCCTGAGGCAGGGAGTACTGTAAAAAGACGTTAATCACTATCGGTTAGTACTCTCTTTCAAGGAGCAGATGGGAATTTTGAATTGAGGCTACTATTTTTTTAAGTCAAACTTCTCTTATTTTGACCTTGTTTATTTATAGGAAAAATACACAAATCTACAACATCAAATAAGATTCAATATATATGTATATTTTGAATTTGCATTTACTTTGTATTGTATTTTTTAACACATTTTCTATAACATTGATTTAGAATAAAACTAAAAACAACTTACAATACAAAGTGCTCACAAAATTGATAGCACCCGAAAACTCTATAATGTACATGATTTGACTGACGTACAGTATTTATAAATATATAAAACTAGTTTCACAAATCAAAATAGTTGAGATGGCCGAGTTGGTCTAACGCCAGATTAAGGTTCTGGTCCGAAAGGGCGTGAGTTCAAGTCCATTCTCAATACTATTTTTGGTGTATTTTTTTCAATTTTCTCTTTTTATCCATATACTATACATTCTCTCTCTCTCTCTCTCTCTCTCTAAAGCTTCTTTTTTTTCAACCATGTACGTATCAGTTTATCTTGTTGGTGCACTTTTTTTCAATTTCCTCTTTTTAACCGTATACTATGTAGCAGTACATTCTCTCTCTCTCTCTCTCTATATATATATATATATATATCAACAGCTTCTTTTTCAACCATATACTGAACACACACGCGCGTGAACAATGTCAACGAAGATGTTGCAACTTTAAACTCAAATCAAGAAGGATGGAAGTGACAGAACGAAAAAACAAATCTTAAGTAATTAACATAAATCTTCATTTTTTACATCCAGTCCCACCAAACATAATTTATCCAAACAAGCAATTAGTATATCCAGAATTAGTTCGACTAGTTGCATCAGTTGTTCTGCATGGCTGCAGGCCTGCAGCTCATCTACTTTTGGCTCTCACTCACGAAGCCAAACTGATGTCTCTCTCTCTCTCTCTTTTTATTTTTGTGCATTCCCGGAACCACCTACTTCTATTCTAAATTATAATAAAATGATTAAAATAGTCTCGTTAGTTTTCGGGGAGTCAACTACATCTTAGGCCTAGTTCGGCCTAGTTAGCCTGTGTTAATAGGTTAGACACATTTCTAATTCTATTAAGGTAAGACCATTTCGGTTCATGTTTGGTTGAAAGGCTCAGGGATTCCCCTTAAAAAAAAGAAGAAATAGGGATGAATTTATTTTTGTTTATTGATTGATTCAGGGTCTATTTGGAGAACTACTCTGTTCCATATTTTCTTAGCTCTCCACTCTCCCAAAATCCGTGGGCCACTGACACCCCCACTGCCTCCCTGCGTCGAGCTCGATCTTGCCACCCGAGCCAGCCTAACCGCCAGCGGCTGCCTAAGCTCGCCCTCCAGTCTCCACTCAAGTCCGGTAAGTTGGGGACAGAGAAGACGCCGTGGTGAATTTTGAAGAGACAAGTTCAATCTGCACCTGCATTTCTGCACTCGGAGATGATTCCATCCTTCCATCCCACAGTATCCCACTCCCATCCCGCTCGTCTGTACCCGAACAGCCTTGAATCTGGGCTTTTGCCCCGTCCACCATCATCCGATCCCACCAACCAAGCATATGGTTTTTTATATAAGAAAATTTCCCAGCCGCAACTCGAACTGCTAATAAACATGCAAAAATCTTTGTTTTTACAAGCCAGAACGCAACAATCTATAAACAGAACTACATTTAAGAATAGTCATACTCATACATGTCCACGCCTGCACACAGACAACCAGCATTCAACCTCATCTTGACTCATCGCTGCCATTTCATATATCCAAAAGTAGTCATAATAGGGTAACTGTTATTTGAGTCGTGTTTACAACAAAAAAAAAATGGTGTAAGCAAACATTCTCTGACCATTTAAGCAGATTACAAACACCAGTTCTCTCACTAAGGCTTCTATCGCTGCTGATGAGTCTACATATAGAGGCCCTCCGGCACGCCTTCTTTCTTCTTGAACATGACCTTTTCTTTGGCCTTCTTGAAGTCTGCATGCGTCACCTAATGCAACAGAAAACAAATAGCAGATCATGAGTGGATATTTTGTGACCTCGTATTCAAGTTATAGGCTATTACAAAAGGTTAACTCTGGTGAATTGCTTATCAAGAAATTCAGGTTCAGGTACCAACAAGGTTAGCCAAAGTAGCAGATTGAAAAACAAAAGGGGAATTTGTACAGAACTATCTTACCTTCATCCGCCGCTCTCTCAAAGCAAGCAAACCAGCTTCAGTACAAATGGCCTTGATGTCGGCACCTGAAAACTCATCTTTTGACATAATAAACTCTTCTAGGTTTACATCATCAGCCAGTGTCATTTTCGATGTGTGTATCTGCTCATCAAAACAAAACCTTGGTAAGATCAAAGTATGCTTTTTCTATTAAAAGAGTAGAACTGACAAGCTTCCGTCACATAGAAGCACCTGGAAGATGCGTCGCCTGGTCTTGACATCAGGCAAAGGGAATTCAATCTTTCTGTCAATTCGACCAGGGCGAAGCAAGGCTGGGTCAAGACTTTCAATGCGATTTGTTGCTAGAATAACTTTAACATCCCCTCTTGAATCAAAACCATCCAGCTGATTTAACAACTCCAACATCGTTCTCTGAATCTCACGCTCGCCACCAGAATGAGCATCGTACCTACACCAGGGAGAGAAACAGCAAAGCTCACATTAATCCATTCACTAGAAGCACCAGCAGCAATTTTTAAGAAAATAACTACTGTGGTAAACTTTCATGCCTGATATACCCTACCTCTTTGTCCCAACTGCATCAATCTCATCAATAAAGACAATTGAAGGAGAAAGATCATCAGCCACCCTGAACAATTCTCTAACAAGCTTGGGACCATCACCAAGGTACTTTTGGATCAATTCACTCCCAACAACACGCAAGAACGTTGCTGATGTAGAATTGGCAACAGCCTGCAGTGTTCAAAAGTTTTATGTAATTAAAAGATGGTTTTTAAGAGAGGCATAGCATTCTCATACCAGAACTTGAGAATATCTTATGTCAGGAAGAAAAAAAGAATAAAAAGTGTTCAGTTGATTCACTGTTTTATCGATGGGCAAAAATAACTAGGGCATGGAAATAAAAACTTGGAATTGTCCTCAGGGAATCAGCACAACCTTAGCGAGTAGAGTTTTCCCTGTTCCAGGTTCCCCATATAGTATAACTCCCTTCGGAGGTCTGATCCCAATGTCCTCATATAGCTCAGGATGTGTTAAGGGAAGTTCAACTGCTTCTTTGATTTCTTGAATTTGCGCATCCAAGCCACCAATGTCAGCATAAGACTCCAAAGGTGCCTTTTCAACTTTCATGACAGAAACCATAGGATCAACTTCATCTTGCAAAATACCAACCACTGACAGAACCTAAGGGAAACATTTGGCCAAGATGTTTACTAAATAAGCATGCAAATCAAGAAAGTACATAAAACACAGAGTACATCACTTGAAGAGAAGCAACGTGTCTGGTAAAACAATTGTGAAAAAAACTGCTATAGGTGCCAAGGCAAACCTCTGAGGGCTGTGATCACTTAAAGTTGGAGTGACAATTTTCTACCTGTCATTTAGATCACTAATACTCCAAACTGCAATATCTACTTCCAAATATTTGTTTACCAAAGTATATGCCAAACTGATGCATGTGGTAGGAAAAGAAATTATTTTCTTTATAGCACATGACAACACAATCAACACAGCAGAAATGTCAAAAAAAAAATGCATGCACACACACAGAGCACTGAGCAGCCTAAAGAGTATGCAAATGATCTGTGATAGAAACCAAACAAATTATGTTCTTTAGTTTCCACATATTGAACAGATATATTATACAGACATAACTGTGAATTCGCAGTTTATAAGCCTAGATGAATTAGCAATAAATTCGAACAAATATAGAACCCCTGGAATTCCCTGAACTCTTTGTTGTGCACCTATGAAACACGGTAATATGCTGTAATCGTGTCCTTCAAAATTTTAAGGTTTCACCGCATTCCACCATACAGAACCAAAACAAATCAATGTTCTTGCAGTAAATCCAGTGAAGTTAACCGGAACAGCCTATTAATTATCACTTGTTTACCACTAGAAAAATAGAAATTCTAATCATCATATAAAATAACTTTTTCCACCACTGTTCTCCTCAATACCACACTGAATCACTAACTGAATCATGCATAACACTTTCAATTCCGTATTTTAATCCATGAGTTCAATGCAGAGATTCATATATACCTTGTTGTGCATCAGAATGGCACATCCAGGCTCGAGCTGGTCCTTATCGACGAAGGAAAATATCCCGACGTAGTACTCGGGCCCGACCGACGAGGAGACGATGGCGTGGCTCTCGTCAATGATCTCCTCCAGCGATCCGACGCTCATGGGGGTGCCGCGGAGGTCGTCGACCTTGGATCGGTCCTCCTCCGTCTTATCCTCGCTGGGGCGCAGACGCTCCTGGCTGGCGACGAACTCCTCTTCCATGAGGAGGTAGTCCTTGACGCGTTCGAGCTTGAGCAGGCGAAGGCGGCACTTTGAGAGCGGCGCCACGGCGGGGAGCCGCGCCGCCGCCTCGGAGCCCTTCTGCCGCTTCTGCCTCCGGCCGACACGGGAAGGGGCGGCGGGTGGTTCATATTTCTTCTCTTTCTTCCCGTCGCCCTGCTTGCGATCGCCCGGGAGCCCGGGCTGCTTGCCCATACCGCCGGGAGAACCTTGCCCCATCTCCGGCCGCCGTGAATTAGGGTTCCGTACGGTGCGACCCGCCGACTCGGTGAGAAGCAGGAGAAAGAATGAAAGATAGGAAGGTGGAAGAAGGGGAAAAGAGGAAAACGAGAGTATCAGGTCGGTTTTTTTTTGGGATAAATATCAGGTCAGATTATTGAGGTCCCTTGTCCCCGTATTCCAAATTATAAAATAAAAAACACTCTCTTTATTTTAAATCGTCATTATCACACTATAAAAGAGCGAATTTTATTAGATAGCTTTCCATCTGACATATTATACGAGTCTTCTGTTATTCATGATCTTACATATACGATGTAAGACTCTCCTAAACATTTAATCCACATTTTTGTCATCTAAGACTTCATCTAATGTCACGAGGACACATGGGATTGTGCCATAGGCAGCAAGTAGGTACGCCATAACTGTTGCAATAGTTGTGCCAGGATGACCTTCATTTGCACGCCGTGGTGTTTGATAACTTGACTACCCAAGCTGTGTAGTAGTGAGAGGGTGTAGTGACACTCAGACTTGTTTTAGTGCGTTGTGAATATTTATTTCTTTTTTTACTTATTAGTCGTAAAAAGAACACTCGTATGTATGCATATGCATGTTGCCAATTAATACGTAACTGAAGCACGTGGCTCTAGAGAGATTAGAGAAGAAA
The DNA here is from genome assembly GCA_023333625.1 of Bothriochloa decipiens. Lineage (NCBI taxonomy): Eukaryota > Viridiplantae > Streptophyta > Magnoliopsida > Poales > Poaceae > Bothriochloa > Bothriochloa decipiens. The sequence goes on from CM041628.1 coordinate 80,496,837, forward strand.
AGACTCAAACTCCCCATTTGCATCCAAAGATGGGTGCATATATATGAGGGCTTATGCCCTTAAGATAAAACATTAATATGTCGTAAGACTTTGTCCTCCGGTAACTATGAAACTAGCTTTGACGTGAAGGGCAAGCTACAGGGGCTAGGGTTTCTTGTCATCAACGTTGTTACCACATATTGACACCCTGTTCTACGGTGAGTTTGAGTACAATAACTATGAACCTGGCTCTGATGTGAAGGAGTCTGAGTACAATAACTATGTACCTGGCTTTGATGTGAAGAGCAGGGTACGCTAGGGTTGAAATACCTTGATATAAAATTCTAAAATTAACTAGACTTTCAAGTTGTCTTAAATAACTTCATACATGGATTCAAAACCTATATAGAAAGCATGAGTATAAAAATTTAACAGCCTAAATTTTAAAATACATACCAAAAACTTAAACTATAAGTAGAAAACTTTTAGCACCCCCAGTTGATGGCAAAATACTTTCGCATTAACTATTATTTGAAACCATTCTAAAATGGCTTCAAACACACATTCAACGTCGCTCGTTATACTAGATTGTTTGTTGGTTCCGCGATGGAGCATGGCGCGGCACCGAACAATGTGATTGTCGAGGTGAAAACCACTATTGTTGCAGCAATAGATGAAAGGATTTCAACGATTTCGTATTATCGAGGAGGATTTCGTATTATCGAGGAGGATGTCCTTAGTGATAGCGGTGGCAAGCATACCGAGAGACATAACACTGAGAGTTGGTTCTTGTGGTGATCGACTCTCTTAAGGGACCCTAGGAAATCACAACGACGGCCGGCACATACGACAAGACCAACTAAGCAAGCACATGTACAAGGCAGAAGCCTCCTCTCAGGTGTTGCCGACATTAATTCCCTCCGTCCCTCACATCACGTTTAGACATGGAGTCAGTCGTTAATCACATAGTATCATCTAGTACGTTCTAATTTCTATTATCTCAAGTCACAATTGTTTATGAAGAGCGTTGTGGCTTCTTGAATCTTGGTACACATGTATTTTCATTTTTGAAATTGTTGATGCAAAAAGGCGTTGGATCTGCAAACACACCGGGCTAATACCCAAGTTCGATATCAAGGCGTGCCAGTCGATTTGACCTGTTAATCGACAAGGAAAGATAACTTGAACAAGAGCTAAACGAGACGACAGCGATACGCCCGGACGCCAAAGCTCAGATTGCTCGGAAAGCGGAACTTGCAAGCTCGTCAGAGATCAAGTTGATGCAGCCCGCCGATTCTTGAAAGAACTCGTTGAAAATAAAGAAAAACTGATGACGAAGTCGTCGAAAAGTAGATTGCTTGAAAAGTAAATAAAAGTAATAGATTTGTTGTATTTGATTGATTCCTTTTCACATTGTCTTTCGGTACATATTTATACCCTAGTACTATGAGTTCTAAACAAACACGACAAAGTATTTTCTAAACAAGTCTTATCTCTAAGGAGTAAAAAATAATGACTCGTACCAAGGTCGGACTCAAAAATAAACTATTAAAATATTGGCATAAATATTGCCAGTTTTCTCATCCATTGCTTACGATGAAACCCCTATCGGCATATTCCTCATCTCTGTAGATTCCATCGGCAAAACCCATCGATAATAATTCAGCTTTGCTTTCCATCGGCAACCATGCCTCTCTCTCCGTCGGCAACAGCCTTCTGCTTTCATCGGCAAGATCATATTAACCCTCATCGGCAACCACCTGTTAGCCATACTTCAAAGCAAAGTAAGCTTAAAAGCACAACCACTCCCTTGCCGATAGACACAGTTTTCGGCTTATATTGACACGTGTCAAAAAACGGTGTCAACACATGCCCCCCAATTTCGGAGTATAAAATATCTTATGCGCCGAAATTTTCTCTGAGCTCTGATTACCTCCTGTCAAAAATCACCTGTACAACTCCTCGATTATCGCGCGCATAGGCACCATATCTATCCCGGCGCTTCGATTCACCCGCTGGTAATGAAGGATAAGTCTGAAATACCCCTGCACCAGCTGCCCTATAAATACTCTTTTCACCGGGGCCTTTCAACACACGAACTCAAGCATTCTCTCTCCAGCGGCGGCTCCGACGAACCCGGCGGCAATCTCAACCGGCACCATCTTGCAACATCCCTAACTCTCGGCGGCGATTCTCTTCTCCAACCTTTGATTCTCCGCAGTGATTTCCAACTCTTTCAATAAATTTCTAGTAATGGCGCTCAACTTCAACGTCCCTTCGGTTAGTTTTCTTCTTTGCCTTTTCTGCAACTTTCTTGATCTGTTCTTATTTTCCGCACCATTCCTGATTTTTCTTTCCTTTTTCCTTCTTCTTTTGATCTTCTGAACACAGGAGCTGCACGATAAACTTATTATCCCCACAGAACAACCGCATGTACAGTGCTTAGGTCCAATGGGGAACCCAGATCCAACCGATATTATAAATGCAGAAACCAATAGGATCCCTTTCAGAGCTGAAAACTTAGATTTGGGCTTATGGTCAGACACCTTCCGTTCCTGGCCCAAACCCACCAAGGGATGAAAAAATTGGTACTTGAGGCTCGCTAGGCAAATGCGAACGTACTGGGCGGAGCGCAAATTAGATCAATGTATCAGGCTATCTATTGCCGATATGGCCAGGAATGAGAACATGCTGATTGCTGTCTCCTATTTTTGGTCTGACACCATGAACGCCTTTTTATTTAAACATGGGCCTGTCATCCCCACACTTGCCGATGTATACATGCTTACCGGCCTAGATATCACCACTGCCGATGATGCCACTGTTCTTCATAGAAAAGCAGAGTACCAAGTGAATACCCGCAACATCAGCGGCTGGACAGGATACATTCGGGAATATGAGAAAACCGGATTGGTTGGTCAGAGAGAGCACGCCACTTTTCTGAATATGTGGCTAGAAAAATTCATTTTTTGTGGCAGAACAGTTGGCCCAACTAACATGTATCTCCCCACAGCGGAAATGTTGGCTGACGGTGTAAGTCTCCCTCTTGGCCGATACCTTCTTAGCTCTGCTTATCACCTTCTCCATCAAGTTACAGAAAAACTCTTACTGGGTGAACCTATCGGCAATTTGGGAGGCCCTTGGTGGTTCATTAATATGTGGTTGAACGCCCACATGCACAAGCAGCTACAATTCAACTTATTTGCTCAGCAGTTCCCCCGAGATCTCCCTGAAGATTATGTATCGGCAGAGGATGAATCGGCATTACATAGACCCCTCAACTTTGGTGAAGCAATAATAGTTTTACCAGGAACAGAAGCCAACAAAGACTAAGTTGGCCGCTTCTTCAACAGATTCTACTCTGGTATCCCTCGCGACAACAGAGCCTGGGTGCCCTATATTGATGAAGAGACCAGATTTCCTCTTTCTTTCAACATTGTCGATGAAGCCTTGAACAAAAATACAGAAATTATGAAGGCTATAATCACTCCCCGTGCCATCCCAGTCAATATATTTGGTAGCAGGAAAAATGTTAATGCCACCTATGAATTTTATTATCCGTCAGTAGCAGCAAGACAACTGGCATTTGGACAACTACCAATCAAACTCTGTTATGCCGATGTGATCAAGCCAAGAGAAATCATTACTAGTAACCTGGAGTGGCTAAAAGTAGTCAACCTTTCCCCTGATGCCGATACTTCAAATGTTGACTTCTCTACCTGGGTGCCAATTTCTTTTATCACTGAATCTTTTAAGTTATGGTGGCAAGAATGAAAAGATCAATTGTTTTCTGTATCTGTCCACCATTACTGGCACCTTATCGATTCTGACCATGACACCCCTGCCGATGCGGTAAGCCTCGCTATTCATCCTTTCCCTTTGATTTTTGATTCATCGACAACTAACCTTTTGTAACAGGGTAGCGATCCACCACCGACGACAAGCAGAAGTGGGAATACATTCAGATTACAGTCAATCAAGCTGACATCGTTCATTGGCTGTAAAGCACCCACTCTGACAGCGTTAACTTATCGGGGAACTCGCTCCAAGAAGATTTCGTCGATTGCCACCACAACCTTAGCCAAAACATTCCATGTAACTATTCTATTCATTTTCTTTTCATGCTGACTTCGAAAGATACTAATGTTGTTTTTCAGGGCACGAGTTCTACTCCTGCCGGCTCTTTATCGGCAATTCGTCCTCCATCTCCCGTCAACACACCTTTAGATGTTATCCTTGTTGACTCTCCAGAGGTATGTTTCTCCAATTTTAATCTGATTTCAACTATTATAATCAGCATTAAATACTCCATTTACTTGTAGCAACAAGTGGACACATCGGCAGCTGTTTCAGCCGATCCAATGCCACAGTCTTCTGGTGCCGATGCCCCCTAGTCATCTGGGTTTAAGAAATCACAGCCTAAGCACAAAGCTTCATCCAACGTAGCCCTTCAATCAAAACGATCAAAAATTGCATCGGCACCATCCACAGTTCCAGCACCATCTCTTCAGCCAAGACCAGTCGATGAGCCAACACCAAGTTTACCATCGGCTCCGATTTCGGCACCAGCAGCAGCATCACCTCTTCAGTCAGCACCGCCTGATGTGCCAGCACAAGGATCACCAACAGCACCTCAAGAAACACCTGCCGATATAGCCACAGAACTACCATCAACCAGCCCTGCCATGACTGATCCATTAGCAAGCATTGCTGAGGACATATTACAAGCTGCCTCCTCCAGCTAGATGCAAGAAATCGCTTTGAAGCAAGTAAGTTAATTTAACCAAAATTTTGCAATATTTACTCTCCTGTAACTGACTAATTCCCTTGTAGGAACAAGATTCTCCAAATAGCCTATTCTCTTTTACTGTCAACATTACTGACGATGAAGAAGAAGAAAGTTCTGTGCTTGCTTTAGGAGCCATACCAGCTGAAGTTAGAACCAAATTAGAAACATTATTATCCTTGTTGCATCAAGATACACCTCAGCTGGTCCAAGATTCAGACCCCATAAGAGCAATTTTCAAAGCGATTCGTGGCCAAATCCCCGACAACGTTGAAGAAATTCTTTTTCATGCTGCCCACCTTGAGAGCCGACAACTCCAGTACCAAAAGGCTGCTCGACGAATTGCCGATAGAGCCACTCAAGCAAAACTCAAAGAAGAAATACTATAATTCAAGCAGGCTGCCAAAGAAAAGCACAGTAGCATGAGCAACTTAGAGGCTTCGGGCGCCGATCTTGAAAAGAAAATTACTGCTCTATCGGCAAAGAGAACAGCTTTATTGGCTGAGCTAAAAGAAGTGGAAACAGCCCTGAACCTAGCCGTACAGGAGAAAGACAACTTGTCCAACACTTTAAAAATTCTTCAAAAAGACAGGGACAATCAAGCCTGTATGGCGCTGACGCTGAGGAGAAAACTTAAACCGATTGAGGACACTGCCGATGCGGACGTCAGGGAAGTGGAAGAAACCGACCAGATTCGCCTGCGCGCGATAACCGCTATTCAATCTTTCCTTAGTTCGTAAACTTCATTCATCGGTTTTGTCAAGTCATCGGCAATCTGAACTTTGCCAATTAACTGTAAATGTGATATAATGCTGATACCTTTATTCCTGTATTTTATGCATCCATCCAAATACTGGGGTAATATTTTTTTAAATATTTCCCATTTAATGCTCTGGGAAATATAACTCCTTCGAGGGTTTCTAAGATGTATGTGTTACCAGGAGCAGACTGATTTATCCGATAAGGACCTTCCCAATTAGGGGACCACTTGCCGAATTTCGAACTCTTAGTCCCAATCGGCAAAACCAATTTCCAGACTAAATCTCCATTTGCAAATTCTTTTACTTTCACCTTTCTATCATACCACCTAGCAACCCTCTTTTTATTTTCTTCGACGCTAATTAAAGCCTTTAGCCGATGACTTGCTAAATCTTCTAATTCATCTCTCATAAGCGTATCATACTCATCGGCTGTCAACTGATCCTGTGAAAATATACGCCTAGAACCAGTCTTAATTTCCCAAGGCAAAACTGCATCATGCCCATATACCAACTGATATGGTGAAACCTTAGTTGCACCATGACACGCCATCCGATATGACCATAAGGCTTCATTTAAAAGAGTATGCCATCTCCTAGGATTTTCCTTAATTTTCCATTTAATAAGCTTGATTATCCCTTTATTAGATGCCTCAGCCTGACTGTTAGCTTGAGCATAATAAGGAGAGGAATTTAGAATTTTAATCCCCATACCGATGGCGAAGTCATCAAATTCTCCTGATGTGAACATAGTTCCTTGATTGGTAGTAATAGTCTGAGGAATACCAAATCGGTAAACAATATATTCTTTCACAAAATCAATCATATTTGCCGATGACACGTTCTTTAAAGGAATCGCTTCAACCCACTTTGTGAAATAATCGGTAGCAACGAGTATGAATTTATGTCCTTTACTTGACGGCGGGTAAATCTGACCGATGAGATCAATAGCCCATCCTCTAAACGGCCAAGGTTTGATTATAGGATTCATTACCGATGCAGGCGCTCTTTGAACATTACCGAATTTCTGACATGACTGGCACCCTTTGAAATATTTAAAACAATCCTCAAGAATTGTCGGCCAATAATACCCATTCCTCCTAATCATCCATTTCATTTTAAATGCCGATTGATGTGTCCCACACACTCCTTCATGAATCTCACCTATTAAACTTTTTGATTCCTCTTCACTAAGGCATTTGAGCAAAACCCCATCTAAAGTGCGATAATATAATTCAGTATCAAGGAGCACATACTTGGTAGCTTGAAACCTTATACGTCTCTCCACTTTCTTAGACGGATTTTTTAAATAATCGACAATATCCCTTCTCCAGTCATCGGCATCAATTACCGATGTCAGCACTTCTCGGATCAGTTGATATCCCGAAGCATGCTGTGCTAGCCGATTAGCTTCTTCATTGTGTAATCTGGGAATGTGTTCAAGGCAAAAATCTTTAAACTCCTTTAATATTTGCAGGCACCTCTCATGATAAGTAATCAAAACTTCATTTCGGCATTCATATGTTCCGATCAATTGATTAATGACTAGCATGGAATCCCCAAAGACTTCAACTGTATCGGCATGTATTTCTCTGAGCAATTCTAACCCTTTCAGTAAAGCTTGATATTCAGCCTGATTGTTTGTTGAAGTGCCAGCAATCGGCAATGAAAATTCATATTTCTTTCCCCGAGGTGAGATTAACATAATACCGATTTCTGCTCCTTCGCCACAAGTAGATCCATCAAAGAAAAGTGTCCATGGAGCAATTTCAGCATAATCTACCACACTGCAATGTTGAGTAACAAAATCGGCCATTACCTGTCCTTTAACCGCTTTAGCCGATTCATGACGCAAATCAAATTCTGATAATGCTAAGATCCACTTGCCGATCCTTTCTTTCAAAATTGGCATCGACAACATATATTTAACAACATCATCTTTGCATATAACAGTGCATTCAGTCGATAACAAATAATGTCTTAACTTTATGCAAGAGAAATACAAACACAAACACAATTTCTCAATGGCCGAATACCTGGTTTCAGAATCTATCAGTCTTCTGCTTAAATAATATATCACACGTTCTTCCCCTTCAAACTCTTGAATTAATGCTGATCCGATAACATTATCGTCGGCAGACAAATACAACTTGAAAGGTTTCCCGTGTTGAGGTGGAACCAATACTGGAGGATTTACCAAATATTTTTTAATTTCTTCTAAGGCTAATTGCTGCTCTGTTCCCCATACAAATTCCTGATCGGCTTTTAATTTTAATAAAGGACTGACGGCTTTGATCTTTCCTGACAGATTAGATATAAATCTTTGAATAAAATTAATCTTGCCGATCAAGGATTGCAACTCAGTCTTATCGGTAGGAGCAACAACCTTATTAATTGCATCAATAGATTTCCTGCTGATTTCAACACCTCTTTGATGTACCATGAAGCCTAAGAATTGACCTGCCGATACACCAAACGCACACTTAGTAGGATTCATCTTTAAACCATGCTTTCTGGTGCACTCCAAGATTTTTCGTAGATCAGCAAGATGACTCTCAAAACCTCCAGATTTGACCACCACATCATCTATGTAGATTTCAACCAATGTGCCGATGTATTTATGGAAGATAAAATTCATAGCCCTCTGATAGGTAGCACCGGCATTTTTCAATCCGAAGGTCATGACAATCCATTCAAATAAACCCACATGACCTGGACACCTAAAAGCAGTCTTGGAAATATCTTCTTTAGCCATGAAAATTTGGTTATAACCGGCATTACCATCCATGAAGCTGATGATCCGATGTCCAGCTGCAGCATCAATCAATAAATCGGCAACGGGCATTGGATAGCCATCCATCGGCGTAGCTTTATTAAGATTCCTGAAATCAATACACACACGAAGTTTTCCATTTTTCTTATAAACAGGAACCACATTAGAAATCCATTCGGCATATCGACATTGCCGAATAAAGCTAGCTTCAATTAACCTTGTGATTTCGGCCTTAATATCAGGTAACACTTTAGGATTACATCGGCGTGCGGGCTGCTGATGAGGCCAAAATCCTGGCTTAATAGGCAACCGATGCTCAACTATTGATCGATATAGTCCAGGCATCTCTGTATAATCCCAAGCAAAACAGTCTTTATATTCCCTCAAAATATTAATCATTTGCTGTTTACATTGAGAATCTAACTTAGCACTAATAAAAGTTGGCCTCGGCCTATCACCGTTACCAATATCTATTTCTACTAAATCATCAGCCGATGTGAACCCATGACCAAGTTTTCCACCATCGGCAAACCGATCCATTAAAATTTATCTTTAGAACCAACTGCTTGGATCGGGGTGAGCTCATAATCGGCAACCCTGAGAAATTCCATATCCCATGCTTCTCCCGATATGCACTTTGTCCGTTCATAGGTCTCAAAATCAGCTGATGCGATTATATAAGAAGAATCACCAGGGATAACCTCAACCTTGTCTCCAACCCACTGTACAAGGCACTGATGCATCGTAGAAGAAACATAGCAGTTGGCATGGATCCAATCCCTTCCTAGGAGCAAATTATAGTTACCTTTGCCGTTAACGATGAAGAAGGTGGTTGGCAAAGTCTTGCTGCCGATAGTCAATTCAACACATAATGCCCCTTTAGCCGGAGACACATTACCTTCAAAATCTTTAAGCATCATATCCGTCTTGGTTAAATCCTGGTCCCCTTTTCCAAGTCTTCGGAACATAACATACGGCATAATATTAATTGCCGCTCCTCCATCTATGAGTATTTTTGACACTGGCTGTCCATCAACCCTGCCTTTGACAAACAAAGCTTTGAGGTGTTGCCTTTCATCATCGGCAGGCTTTTCAAACACAGCCATCATTGGATCCAGAGTTAGTTGAGCTGCTTCATCGGCAAAAACCGCTTGTTTCTTGTCATCTGGCGCCAAGAACTCCATCAGCAACATGAAGACCATGTTAACATCTGCCGATGGACCTCCACCCTTGCGTTTTGGTTGCCATATTTGAGTTGTTACCTTTGGGATGCTTTCTTTCGGGCACTGTAAATCCTCTTGACGCATACACTGTACCTTCTTTTTTGAGTTTTCGTCAATCCTTGTTGACACCGTTTTTTGACACGTGTCAATATAGGCCGAAAACTGTGCCGATCGGCAAGAGAGTGGTTCTTCTCCAGCATTGCTTCTGAGTTGCCGATGGATGATTGCCGATAAAGGACATGTTGATCTCGTACATTGTCGATGAAGCCAGAGGGCTGTTGCCGATGGAGAGAGAGGCATGGTTGCCGATGGAAAGCAGAGCTGAAGGACGTGGAAAGCAGGTCTGAGTCATTATCAATGGGTTGCCGATGGAATCTACAGCAATGAGGAGCGTGCCGATAGAGGTTTCATCGTAGAGCAATGGATAAGGAAACTGGCAATATTTATGCCATTATTTTAATAGTCTATTTTTGAGTCCGACCTTGGTACGAGTCGTTATTTTTTATTCCTTAGAGATAAGACTTGTTTAGGTAATACTTTGTCGTGTCTGTTTAGGACTCATAGTACCAGGGTATAAATATGTACCGAGAGACAATGTAAAGATATACAATCAAATACAACAAATCTATTACTTTTATCTACTTTTCAAGCAATTTACTTTTCGACGACTTCGTCACCAGTATCTTTTCCTTTTCAACGAGTTCTTTCAAGAATCGGCGGGCTGCATCAACTTGATCTCCGGTGACCTTGCAGGTTCCGCGTCTACCGAGCATGATTCAGGCTTTGACGTCCGGGCGTATCGCTGTCGTCTCATCTGATCTGTTCAACAATTATCGAATATCGTCTGAGCTTTGACGTCTGGGCGTATCGCTGTCGTCTCGTTCGGATCTTATTCAAATTTATCTTCCTTGTCGATTAACAGGTCAAATCGACTGGCACGCCTTGATATCGAACCAGGGTATTAGCCTGGTGTGTTTGCAGATCTAACGCCTTTTTGCATCAACACATCTTTTGGCACACCTGGTGGGATCAAATCAACAGATTTATCATGAAGAATACTACCGATATCACTCCAGAAAACATCATCGAGATATCAGAATCAGATCTCAAGGAGGATCAGAGGCAAGCCATGGAAAAAGCTATGGAGGATTACAGGCAGCTCTGCTTGAAGTCTTTCAGCATGAATAGGGGAGGAGAAGTTATCCAGAAGCAAGATCTGCCGCTGCCTCGGCAGGTAACCTTTGACTCCAACCCTGATAAATTACAGGAGATGGTTAATTCTGCATTAAATCAAGCTTTGATCAACCACTCCACCGTGCTGTCCAATACTGTTTACAATGCTGTTGTGCAAACATTAAGAGAAGGACAAGCACCAGGGTATGTCGGGCCGGCATATCATCAGCCGGGATCGGCATCTACCAGCACTCCATCGATAATTCCAGCCGTTGAGAGTATAGAAGCGCCTACTCCAGCTATATCAGGACCATCCATCATTGAAGCCACGCCGATAGGATCAGATCTAACGTCTCAGGAGAGGCCTAGTACTCAGTTGAGCACAGATCTATCGGCATCAGCGATGTCAGGTCCTTCAGGTCAACATAGTCAAACTGTTGCTAATTGGTGGGGACACGGTATGCCTCCAGGTTCATCTACTGCCAACTCTGGATTGCCTCAAGTGCATGATATAGCAGGGAAGGGTCCGATGACATCGGCTACTCCAATTCGGCCGGTGGCTCAAGTGCCGTATTATTCTACTGTACCTCCTGCTATACAGCCATTGTCAATGGGATTCTACGCACCTCCACAACAGATATCTTATACGAATCCATTGACTAATCCTCCACCAGTTCAACAGAGAGCTTCCACTGCAGAGCAGCCCGTAGTACCGTTCATATCTCAGTCTGGGTTACCTGCGATTCAGGGCAATTATGCTGGCTATCATCCGTCTATACAAGAGCATCAGTTGTCTACAAGCTATCAGCCATCGGCAAGCCAGGTGCCGATGAGTTACAGTCTCAATTGGTCAGTGCAAGCGCCAATTCAACAACCTGCTATTCAACCAAGCCACCAAGCAATAGGGACTCAACGGTATAGTCCACAGACAACTTTCCAGGAGCAAGCATCGGCAAAACAGATGATGAACTTTACTCCGCAGGTTGGTGCCGTGAATATGCCGATTTATCCAAGCCAAGTGCCACAGGGGTATGTAGAAGCATATCAGCCAACGCCTCCAGTAGAGATCCAGCCAGTGCATCGGCAAGATCAGGATGCACTCTTGACCGATAAGATTGCAGAAGTGATGAAAGAACAATTTGGGATTCAGCCCAAGATCGATACTTACTCTTATCGGACTCCATATCCTTCATCTTACGACTCAATTCCTTTCCCGAATCGGTACAAGGTGCCAGATTTCACTAAGTTTTCTGGGCAAGATGATACGTCAACAATGGAGCACATCAACCGATTCATTATCCAGTGCGGGGAAGCAGCAAACAGGGACGAGCTAAGGATCTGATTATTCTCGTCCTCTTTGTCTGGATCGGCATTCGCGTGGTTCATCTCATTACCACCAAATTCTATTCTTACTTGGACCAATCTGGAAAGACAATTTCATAAATACTTCTTTACTGGTGTCCATGAAAAGAAGCTTACCGATTTAATAAAATTAAGACAGCGAAGCGACGAATTGGTAGAGAATTTTGTGCAAAGGGTACGAGACATGAAGAACAAGTGCTACAGCCTAGTGCTTGATGACCGTCAGTTAGCTGGTTTGGCTTTCTAGGGTTTGTTGCCGCATCTCAGGGACAAATACGATGCTCAGGAGTTTAAAAGTTTAAGTCATATTGTGCAGAGGGTCTCTGATCAAAAAGCTCAAGCTCCAGAGCATAGAAAGAGCTGAAACAAGAAGGTGTCCTTCGTAGAGGCAGAAGAGTCAGATTCAGATGAAGAACCAACTATCGGCCTGGCTGAGTGGGTAAAGGGTAAAAAACCTTTATCGTGTCCTTTTGGTCAGAAAGAGCCAGAGAAATTCACGTTTGACGTCACAAAGGCCGATAGAATATTTGATCTGCTACTTCAAGAGGGCCAAATCAAGCTATCACCCAATCATGTGATTCCATCGGCAGATGAACTGAAGAAAATTAGGTACTGCAAATGGCATAATGCAACTTCGCACAGTACCAATGACTGCAAGGTTTTCAGGCAGCAGTTACAATCGGCAATTGAATCTGGGAGGATCAAGTTTGACAATTCTAAAGCTCAGAGGCCGATGAAGATTGATCAGCATCCTTTCCTAGCAAACATAGTAGAGGCCGTAAACAAGACCAAAGTGTTGACATCGGTAAGTGCTAAGAGGAGAGCATCGGTGGATCCTAGCAATCAAGCAACTATCGATGACTTGAAGGGAAAAAAGATAGTTGAAGCAAGCAGTGGTTCAAGAAGGACTCCTAGACCAGCTCCGTACAGAATTCCAAGTAACCACTATTGGCATCGGCAAGAGGAGTTGCGTTGGAAAGCATGGCATCGGCACAAAGACCATTGGAGATGCCCCTTCTTCATCTATTGTTGGGAAGAAGGCATTAAATTGCCTACTGTTGATGGTTGCCCCGAGTGCAATGGTTATGATCGAACCGATCGGGCAGAAAGAAGGCTGCGATATGGTGATCGGAGCAGATACATCGGTAAGCCGATCAGAGAAGGGGTATCAGTACATGATTGACTGGGGGGCAGGACCAGTGTACATGGAAGGCTGGACAGGCGTGCTGACTGTTTGCTGATGAATCAAAAGGAGCTCGAAGAGATGACCAATGCAGGAGTCCCTGAAACGATACTCTACAGGAATCCCGATACAAATTGCCTAGGTTCAAGTGCAAAAATTTACCAACCTGTCTGGAAGACGAAGCTTCCTCAATGGTGCCCTAAAGGTCTAACAAGGACTCAAAAGAGAAAAATGCAACGTGAGCACAAAGAGGAAAGTTCTCGCGGAGCAGAAACTCAAGAATGACAGCTGAAGCGCAAAAGAGAAGGTCCATCGGCAGATATCAACATGGTTTTTCTATTGCCGATGAGATTCTTAGCACTTGCTAATAAAATACATATATATAGATAAAGTGCTTGTTCAAAAAGAATATATTGGCACTACATTAATGTGAAGTTTTACAGATTACCGATTCATTACATTGCCGATGAAAAGGGAAGTTTACAAGTTCAACAGTGAATGGATAGTTGATATCGCACGCAGGTGAACTTGGTCAGCTTCCTCCAGTATCTGTTCATCTTCATCGGCACTGCCTTCAACTGGTCTAATCTTCTTCTTGAGCGCCAGCGTCTTGAGGACTTGGTTGTCCCTTTCTTGCTGAAGAGTCTTGACAGCTTCGGGCATTTGGGCCTTCTCATGATTTGCTGCGTCCAAGGCTCCTTCAACCTGTCTCAGCTCCGCTAGCAGGGCTTCTCTTCTTGCCGATAGCTGAGCAATCTTGTCCTCCAGATCTGCACAAGAGGCTTCTAGCTTACCGATGTCCTTGTGCTTCTCATCGGCAAGTTGCTTATGCTTCATCATGTCCTCTTGGAGTTGTGCCTGAGTGGCTCTATCGGCAATCCGCTGGGCAGCCCTTTGATACTGCAACTGCCGGCTCTCCAGATGAGCAGCCTGGAAAAGTGCTTCCTCAACATCGGCAGGAATATGACCTCGAATTCCTTTAAAAGTTGCTCTTGCAGAGTCAGAATCTTGGATCAGTAGAGAGGTCTCCTATTGCAGCAATGATAACAGCGTCTCCAGCTTTGACTTGGTCTCAGGTGATAGAACTCCAAGGGCTGGAGCAGAGCTTTCCTTAGAATCTTCATCATCAGGAACAATCCCACTGATAGAGAAGGAGAATAGACTATCTGGGGAATCTTGCTCCTAAAAAGGAAAAGATAATGTCAGCAGAAGAGCCTAAAGTGTTAAAGGTTATTCAAGGGAGTTAACGCACCTGTTTCAAGGCAATCTCTCGCCTTTGGCTCGAAGAAGCAACCTCAGGTACAATTGCCGATGATATTTCTTGTGTTGGTACCTCAGTTGGTTGCTGCTGCAACGCCGGTGTCGATGAAGATCCTTGTATGGGTACAGTGGCCGATGGAGGAACAGTCGCTGATGGAGAAGTTTGCACAGATACGTCAGGCGATGCCGGGCAAGGCGAGGATGCCGACAGAGGTGGTGTAAGTCTTGCCCGCTTGGGTTGTGATTCTTCGCCTGGTGAAGCCTTACGCTTGTGCTATAAGATATCGGTGTCGGACGGCTGAGGGGCATCGGCAACGGATGGCTGAGGAATCGGTACACTTGGGACGGTTGCCGATGCAATCACTTGGTGCTGCAAGAGAAACAGATGAGTAAAAGTGCCGATCCCATAATTAAGGTTTGAATAAAGAATACCTCTGGAGAATCGTCAAGGACAACAAGGTGGGGCGATGAAGGCGCTACAGGAGGAGACGAAGGGCGAATTGCCGATGAAGATTCTAAAGGTGTAGAACTCGCGCCCTGAAATATGAAATCGATAAGTCACAGCAATCGGCATCTGCAAAAGAAAGTGAGGTGGTTACCTGAGATGACTGTGCCGAAAATGTGACTGATTTGGTACTCCTCTTGGTACGACCACGGCCCACTGGAGCATCTAGCGAGGGAGCCTTGTGGCCGATGATGGATACCGGGAAAATTGGCTGCAGCCGTATGACCTTGCCACTCTTACTCAATGTTGAAACTGGGTCATCAACCTGTTGAAAAAAGGGTTAGTTGCCGATGGATTAAAGGGGAGTTGAAAGAAGTACAGAGGGTCAGACTTACTGCATGGATAGGGATGGAGTGATCAGGATCAATAAGGTTCCAGTAAAAATGAGGAGAGGTAAAAAATAGCTGCTCTTTCCATTCTTGCCACCATAATTTGAAGGACTCGGTGACAAAAGAAGCCGGTACCCAGTCAGTTAGATCGATATTTGAGATATCAGCATCGGAAAGGAGAGTGACAATCTTGTGCCAATCCACACGGCTCGCAATAGCTTCTCTCGGTTTAATCACATCAGCAAAACATAGGTTGATGGGCAGTTGTCTAAAAGCTAGTTGTCTTGCTGCTGCCGATGGATAATAGAACTCGTATGTGGGATTAATATTCTTTCCGCTTCCAAAAATGTTGACCAGGATAGCACGAGGAGTGATTATTGCCCTAAGAATGTCGGCATCCTGGTTTAGGGCCTCATCGGTAAGATTAAAGGAAAGAGAGAATCTTGCTGCTTCATCAACATACGGGACCCAGGCCCGAAGCTCAGAGGGGATGCCGATATAGAGGCTGTGGAAGAGATTGCCGATCTGGATTCTGTTTGCCTTTGCCCCTGGTAGTACTGCCAGTGCCTCTCCAAAGTTGATAGGGGGGCGCGTTGCCGATTCTTCTTCCCCAAGTTGATAATCTTCAGGAAGACTTCGAGGGAATTGCTGGGCGAACAGGTCAATATGGAAATACTTGTGCACGTGGGCATTCAACCACATGTTGATGAACCACCAGGGACCTCCTAGGTTGCCGATGGATTTATCCTGCAGCAGCCTTTGTGACACTTGGTGGAGGAGGTGGTAGACTGAGCCAAGAAGGTATCGGCCCAGCGGGAGTTTGACGCCGCTAGCCAACAGCTCTGCTGCAGAAAGGTGTATGTTGGTCGGTCCAACTGTTCTGCCACAGAAAACAAATTTCTCAAGCCACATATTCAAGAAAGCTGAATGTTCCCTGTGACTGACTGAACCAGATTTCTTATACTCGCTGATATAGCCAGTCCAACCGCCAATGTTCCTGGTGGTCAGCCGATGCTCCGGTTTTCGCTGGAACAGTGAGTTGTCATCAGCAGAGGAGATGTCCAAGCCAGTGAGCATGTACACATCGGCAAGGGTGGGGGAAGCTGGCCCATGTTTAATGATAAAGGCATTCAGGGTATCTGACCAGAAATAGGAGGCGGCAATTAACAAAGACTCATTCCTCTCCATATCGGCAATAGATATTCTGATGCATTGTTCTAGTTTGTGTTCCGCCCAATATAGCTCCATTGGCCTAGCGACCCTCAAATACCAATCTTTCCATCCCTTGGTGGTTTTTGGCCAGGAACGGAAGGTATCAGTCCAGAATCCCAAGTCAAAATTCTGAGCTCTGAAGGGGATTCGATTGGTTTCTGCGTTTATGATGTCGGTTGGGTCTGGATTTCCCATTGGGCCTAGGCAGATAAAGTGATTCTGATACGTTGGAATAAGAAGATTATTGCAAAGTTCCTGAGATTAAAGATTGGAAACAAGGAGGAGTCATGAACTGCGCAGAGAAGGAGAAACGAAATGTCAGAGGACAGGCAAAAGAAAAAGACTAACCTTGGGACGTCAAAACGAATAGCCATGGCTGCGACAGAGATGGAGAAGGCAAAGAATGCTAATGGAGGCTAAGGATCACCGTCAAGAGTGCCGATGATCGAGTTCGTCAAAGGATCGCCTGTTGATGTCACCGCTGGAGAGAGAAAAAGCTAGGGTTTGAATCGCAGATGAAAAATGGGCCGCGGCAGAGAAAGCATTATATGGGCCTGTTGGTACAAGATCTCCACTACCACACGCGCAACTCTCGAAGAGAAGTTCAAGCAGTTTGGGCAATTATGACCTGGAGGAAATTTCGGTGCATATAGTATTCTATACTCTGAAATTGGGGGGCATGTGTGTTGACACCATTTTTTGACACGTGTCAATATGGGCCGAAAACTGTGCCGATCGGCAAGGGAGTGGTTCTTCTCCAGCATTGCTTCTGAGTTGCCGATGGATGATTGCCGATAAAGGACATGTTGATCTCGTACATTGTCGATGAAGCCAGAGGGCTGTTGCCGATGGAGAGAGAGGCATGGTTGCAGATGGAAAGCAGAGCTGAAGGACGTGGAAAGCAGGTCTGAGTCATTATCGATGGGTTGCCGATGGAATCTATAGCAATGAGGAGCGTGCCAATAGAGGTTTCATCGTAGAGCAATGGATAAGGAAACTGGCAATATTTATGCCATTATTTTAATAGTCTATTTTTGAGTCCGACCTTGGTACGAGTCGTTATTTTTTATTCCTTAGAGATAAGACTTGTTTAGGTAATACTTTGTCGTGTCTGTTTAGGACTCATAGTACCAGGGTATAAATATGTACCGAGAGACAATGTAAAGATATACAATCAAATACAACAAATCTATTACTTTTATCTACTTTTCAAGCAATTTACTTTTCCACGACTTCGTCACCAGTATCTTTTCCTTTTCAACGAGTTCTTTCAAGAATCGGCGGGCTGCATCAACTTGATCTCTGGCGACCTTACAGGTTCCGCGTCTACCGAGCATGATTCAGGCTTTGACGTCCGGGCGTATCGCTGTCGTCTCGTCTGATCTGTTCAACAGTTATCGAATATCGTCTGAGCTTTAACGTCCGGGCGTATCGCTGTCGTCTCGTTCGGATCTTATTCAAATTTATCTTCCTTGTCGATTAACAGGTCAAATCGACTGGCACGCCTTGATATCAAACCAGGGTATTAGCCCGGTGTGTTTGCAGATCTAACGCCTTTTTGCATCAACAATCCTTCAGGGCACCATTGGGGAAGCTTTGTTTTCCAAACAGGCTGATAATACTTTGTGTTCTGCTCATGGAGGCCTATGTCTGGATCCCTGCAAAATATCCCTTCATCAGGAACCCTTTCGTTAGCCATCTCTTCAAGCTTTGCCTGACCCTTTGGAAAATAATCAATATACCCGCCAAGCCTGTCATGCACACTAACTCTGCCCCCCAGCCGATCAAATGCTGACACCTTTTCTTTGATCGGCTTATTGATGCGTACCCCTCGATTACTAGAATGATATTGTCTCTCTGCCTGATCATTTAAATAGTAACCATTACATTCAGGGCAGGTATCGACGGTGGGCAATTTAATGCCTTCTTCCCAGCAATGAACGAAAAAAGTGCAATTCCAGTGATCTTTATGCCGACGTAACTCTTCCTGTTGCTGCCGATACCGATCCTCACATTGTTGCCGATACCGAACACCATATGGAGCAGGCCTCAGGGGTCTTCTAGAGCTACTACCTTCACTAACAATTCTTTTCCCTTTAGTGCCATCGGTAGGTTCCTTTCCCTTTACGTCATCAACAGTTATTTGATTTTTAGGGTCTACCGATGCACTTCTTCTAGCAGCCTCTGATGTTAACACTTTGGTTTTGCCTTTAACCTCCACCATGTTTGCAGGGAACGGATGTTGATCAATTTTCATCGGCTTCTGAGCTTTTGAATTATCAAATTTGATTTTCCCGGATTCGATAGCCGACTGCAACTGTTGCCTAAACACCTTGCAATCATTGGTATTGTGCGAGGTAGCATTGTGCCATTTGCAGTACCTAATCTTTTTTAACTCTTCTGCTGATGGAATCACATGATGAGGAGACAGCTTAATTTGACCCTCTTGGAGCAAAAGATCAAATATCCTATCGGCTTTGGTGATATCAACTAGAAACTTTTCTGGCTCTTTCTAACCGAAAGGACATGATATCGGCTTCTTATTCTTTACCCACTCAGCCAAGCCGATAATTGGTTCGTCATCAGAATCTGAATCTTCTGCTTCCTCTACAAAGGATACCTTTTTATTCCAATTCTTCCTGGGTTCAAAAACCCTAGTGTCTTGATCAGAAATCCTTTGCACAATATGACTCAAACTTTCAAACTCTTGCGACCCATATTTCTCTCTGATGTGTGGCAGTAACCCTTGAAGAGCTAAATCGGCTAACTGCCGATCATCAAGTACTAAGTTGTAGCATTTATTCTTTACATCTCTTAGCCTGTGTACGAAACTTTCTACTGACTCATCACTGCGTTGTCTCAATTTTGTCAAATCAGTCAGCTTCTTTTCATGTACTCCAGCAAAGAAGTACTTGTGAAATTGCTTCTCTAGATCGGCCCATGTAATAACAGAATTAGGTGGTAATAAAATAAACCACGCAAAAGCCGATCCAGACAATGATGAGGAAAATAATCGAACCATCAATTCATCCCTGTTAGCTGCTTTCCCGCACTGGATGATGAATCGGTTGATGTGCTCCATTGTTGACGTATCATCTTGCCCAGAAAACTTAGTGAAATCTGGCACCTTGTACCGATTCGGGAAAGGAATCGAGTCATAAGATGAAGGGTATGGAGTCCGATAAGAGTAAGTATTGACCTTGGGCTGAATCCCAAATTGCTCTTTCATCACTTCTGCAATCCTATCGGTCAAGAGTGCATCCTGATCTTGCCGATGCACTGGCTGGATCTCTACTAGAGGCGTCGGCTGATATGCTTCTACATACCCCTGTGGCATTTGGCTTGGATAAATCGGCATATTCACGGAACCAATCTGCGGTGTAAAGTTCATTGGCTGTTTTGCCGATGCTTGTTCCTGGAAAGTTGTCTGCGGACTATACCGTTGAGTCCCCATTGCTTGGTAGCTTGGCTGAATAGCAGATTGCTGAACTGGCGCTTGCCCTGACCAATTGAGATTGTAACTCATCGGCACCTGGCTTGCCGATGGCTGATAGCTTACAGACAATTGATGCTCTTGTATAGATGGATGATAGCCAGCATAATTGCCCTGAATTGCAGATAATCCAGACTGAGATATGAGTGGTACCATGGGCTGTTCTGTAGTGGAAGCTCTCTGTTGAACAGATGGAGGATTAGTCAATGGATTCGCATAAGATATCTGTTGCGGAGGCGCATAGAATCCCATTGACAATGGTTGTATAGCAGGAGGTACAGTAGAATAATGCGGCACTTGAGCCATCGGCCGAATTGGAGTAGCCGATGTCATTGGACCCTTCCCTGCTACATCATGCACTTGAGGCAGTCCAGAGTTGGCAGTAGATGGACCTGGAGGCATACCGTATCCCCACCAATTAGCAACAGTTTGACTATGTTGACCTGAAGGACCTGACATTGCCGATGCCGATAGATCTGTGCTCAACTGAGTACTAGGCCTCTCCTGAGACATTAGCTCTGATCCTATCGGTATGGCTTTTATGATGGATGGTCCTGATATAGCTGGAAGAGTAGACGCTTCTATACTCTCAACGGCTGGAGTTGCCGATGGAGTACTGGTAGATGTCGATCCCGGCTGATGATATGCCGTCCCGACATACCCTGGTGCTTGTCCGTCCCTTAACGTTTGCACAACAGCATTGTAGACAGTATTGGACAGCACGGTGGAGTGGTTGATCAAAGCTTGATTTAATGCAGAATTAACCATCTCCTGTAATTTACCAGGGTTAGAGTCAAAGGTTACCTGCCGAGGTAACGGCAGATCTTGCTTCTGGATGACTTCTCCTCCCCTATTCATGCTGAAAGACTTCAAGCAGAGCTGCCTGTAATCCTCCATAGCTTTCTCCATGGCTTGCCTCTGATCCTCCTTGAGATCTGACTCTGATATCTCGATGATGTTTTCTAGAGTGATATCAGTAGTATTCTTCATGACAAATCTGTTGACTTGGTCCCACCGGACATGCCAAAAGATGTGTTGATGCAAAAAGGCGTTGGATCTGCAAACACACTGGGCTAATACCCAAGTTCGATATCAAGGCGTGCCAGTCGATTTGACCTGTTAATCGACAAGGAAAGATAACTTGAACAAGAGCTGAACGAGACGACAGCGATACGCCGGGACGCCAAAGCTCAGATTGCTCGGAAAGCGGAACTTGCAAGCTCGTCGGAGATCAAGTTGATGCAGCCCGCCGATTCTTGAAAGAACTCGTTGAAAATAAAGAAAAATTGATGACGAAGTTGTCGAAAAGTAGATTGCTTGAAAAGTAAATAAAAGTAATAGATTTGTTGTATTTGATTGATTCCTTTTCACATTGTCTTTCGATACATATTTATACCCTGGTACTATGAGTTCTAAACAAACACGACAAAGTATTTTCTAAACAAGTCTTATCTCTAAGGAGTAAAAAATAATGACTCGTACCAAGGTCGGACTCAAAAATAAACTATTAAAATATTGGCATAAATATTGCCAGTTTCTTTATCCATTGCTTACGATGAAACCCCTATCGGCATATTCCTCATCTCTGTAGATTCCATCGGCAAAACCCATCGATAATAATTCAGCTTTGCTTTCCATCGGCAACCATGCCTCTCTCTCCGTCGGCAACAGCCTTCTGCTCTCATCGGCAAGATCATATTAACCCTCATCGGCAACCACCTGTTAGCCATACTTCAAAGCAAAGTAAGCTTAAAAGCACAACCACTCCCTTGCCTAGGCACAGTTTTCGGCTTATATTGACACGTGTCAAAAAAACGGTGTCAACAGAAATTGTTCAAGTCGTTACATGGAAGTTTCAAACTTATTTTTAATTTAAGTCTCATTCAGTCTTTAAACTTGAATTAGAGTGCAAATATATGCTTATGTGAAATCCTAGATCCAACACTGATGATGGAACATACTATGTACTATGACAAACTCAGGACCCATGACAAGGACACAAGCAACTGATCGCTCGCGTCTAAGCTTGCATATGCATGCTCTCGATCGATCGCTTCATCAAATTAATAAAGTGTGACTTAAAGTTAGATATTTTCTTTTATATCGTTATCCAATCCTCATAATATTGCTTTGGTTAAGGTTCTTTGCTCACATGTTTAGAGACATAAATTATGCTCCTGAGTCCTGAACACTATTGATCTCACCGTCGTCTTTGCTGATATATGCATTAACAAGTTATGAATAAATATTCATGGAATTTGACTCTTAATTGAAGATAACGATTTAGTCTTTCTAGCGTAATATTTATTGTGTAAATTTTTTACTATATAAAAAGATCAAAACGTTTTCCCATGTAGAATAGAGTGAGTACTAGCAAATAATATTCATTATAAGTGAAAGCTACCCATTTTTTAGATGGCATTAGGTCGAATAAAGTACGCATGAATAAATAATCGTTTGTGATAGATTGCATATCACGTAAGATTTGTATCTGTATATGAAGGTATGGAGGTGAGATTTTTTATCTATATCAAGTATAATGCGTGTCTATACTCACAAGTTAAATTGTAACTAGAATAAATAGAATTATTTATAGTTTTTAGCACTAATGGAAAGGCAGAATCTTATATTTGTATTACCAGCGGCCGCGGCTACACCATACTACTGCAGGTAGAATTGTCTTTTTCTTCTGGTTGTTTTTGCCATTTAATCTCTGTTATTCCTTTCGTTTTAAATTATAGTTTACTTTAACTTTTTAATACATGTATTTTACTATGTATCTAGATAAATAATATGTCTAGATACATAGCAATATATATACATCAAAAATATTAAAGTAAACTATAATTTAAAATGAAGGGAGTAATAAACTGGAGCCAAACCAATGCTTCAATTCAAAATCACGAGAGCAAAGCACAAGGAGTACAATCTACCTCCCAGAAAGACACCTCCCTCCACACCCCGATCTGCACCCATCCCCACATCGGCACACGTTGTTCGCTTGAGACCTCCTATTCAATCCAGACGGACCTTGGTCTTCCTCGCATTCCTTCAATTGTGGTGTCTGTAGACATGCCCAAGCGAGCGAGAAAGGAGGAAGAAAACACCACGTGGACTGACACATGGGAGCCTAGCCACGTGTAGGGACACAGTTAAAACCACCACCATGTTAGACAAAACCAGATAGGATTTGAGCTAGGGAGTCCCAAAACTAATTGGTTTTGCTAATTGGAGAGCCAATGTTTTTAATGTATTATTTTTTGGGGGGAAACCACTCAGACAATAGACAGTAATCTAGGCAGGTAAATAGAACCTTTTCCATTTCCAAATGAGCGTTTCCCAAGCATATGTTGCGCTAGAATCTTTCAATATCTTTCAGCTAATTCATCAATTAGGTTTTGGTTCAAAATATTGTTTTAGATCCGTCCGAAGCATATTAAACCATCGATCAGACCACCTGCACCTTGTTCAGACTCCAGACTTGAAAACAAAAGTTAATCAGAAACAGAACTTATGCCATTAAAATCAGATAACCCTGTATAAAATAAATATAACAACCATGTCAATTAGAAATTTAGCCAGAAGATTTCCGACAGTAATGCACGCAACACAAAGTAGCAGCTGCAGCTGCATATTATGAGATCTTGTTTGGCGCACATGTATTCACCTCAATTCATGTTTGTTGGAGTGGGTTGAGTTGGAATTTAGTTTAAGTTCCATCCCCACCCACTTCAACTCACATGGATTGAGGTGAATTCATGCATCCAAACAAGGCCTAAGGGTAGCAAACATTTCACTTTTCAGATCAAGGAAAACTATGAGCCCTGAAATAAGCATACAGCTCTACTTCTGCATATGCTGAGAGAAGCTAAATGTTCTCATCATGACAGCAATATCTTAGAAAGGAAAACAATCATATTCAGGATGCCACGTATAATTCTATGTACACACATGGAAGCTACTGCAAGCAACAACAATCACAGCACACAACAGACGACCTTAAAGTTGAAGAGAAGCATCAGCGGTTTCTCTTCTTTGGATTAGCAATCCATAATGAATATTACACCTAAATGGGTTTTACATCTACAGCGATGATTCACATGTATGTTTGTTTGGAGAGCTTGTAACCAGAAACCACCGCTGACAAGGCAAGAGCTACAAATGCAAAGAAGGCCATGCTGATTGCTGCAGCGGTTGCATCTGTGAAGTTGTTGACAACTGCAGATCTCATGCGGTTCGTGATGGGGACGGCAGCAGACAGTGCCGACATCAGCAAGTATGCAACTACCTGCAAACGATGTCACAGATCTCTGTCAGCTCAGTTATATCATCTAAACATTGCAATCAATTTCGTCTAAAGAATATTTTTTAGAATTTTAATTTCGTCTAAAGAAGATTGCGGTAACTATCAGTTTCAGTACAAAGAATGTCTTGAAAGAACGAAGTTGCAGCAACCAATTTTTTTTCTTGTTATCTTGCTGCACTAGAAATGGTATCATGACATGAAATACATAAGCTCCTGAGTCCTGATCAAAGAATCTAAGAGGGATAAGCATGAACTTTGATACAAAACCCTCTTAGCCAGTTTAGCTGTTATAAGAATATTACACCACATGACATGAAGGGTTACTACTTCATGTAATGCCACATACGTCCCTTGAACCTTATTATTCTAACTCCCTTTGACTAACAAAATCTAGGTAATGCACTGGAAAATAAATTCAAGAATCTACTTCTAACTTTTAAGTAACCTTAGTAAAAGTGGGGCCACTGATTGAAATATTAGAATTTTTTTCATGAGATTTGAGATCTAAAGCTACGAAACTTCAAACTAGCAAGAAACAAGTAAAACTGTAAATGGTCATGTTATTTGCAGAACCTGACCCCCTCCCCCCGGGCGCCCACCTCCCAAAAAAAACTTAACAAAGGAGCTGCAGGTCCAAGATTGTCATATCCTCAAGGGCAGGCTAAGTGGACATGGTCCCCAGACATTTCAAACTTCATTGTTGCACACCAGAGTAATTCAATGCATCTAAGCATAACCCATTGGGAATCATGAACAAATTTTGACATGAAGTACTTATCTCCAACCAACTGAAGATTCAAAACATACTCCCTTCGAGGTCATTTCAAAGTTTGGACCAACCACTCCAATCTCCATATACTGGGCACCACATTACCATGATTGCTGCTGTTGGCCTGTCATGCGCTGGTACTAGTATATAGATTGCCCATATTATTGGACCATTCCTGGGAGCTTCTAGCCCACTATCCTTTTTATTAGTTTCTTCCAAAGAGAAACCGAAGGGGTATAAGGTTGTCAAGTTGAAGATGTGCCTGGAAAAGGAGCATCATAGACCAATCTGACTGATCCAACAGTAAAAGGTGATGAGCCTCTTCTCACAAAGTTAGTCGCGCCATTCTTGCAAGCGCTCAGATGGGGAAAAAAAAGCTACTGGAGAGAATTCAACTACACACTACTACTAAGTACTGAATTAATGTGTTTCTTCACCATGGAAGTAGAATGTCTGTATTGGAACCTTTACTCTTGCTTATCAATGAGCAGGAGGAATCTCGACCAAATCATGTCAGTACAAGATTTATAGCTGCAGACTAAAAGTTGGAAGCAGTCACTCGCCTGATCACCGACGAAATCGAGAAGCCTCCCAGACGCTGAGGAGACGGGGTCGACGCCGCGGCGCATCCGGTGCGCGTGCCGCGCAGCCTGCGCCAGCGAGTAGAGTACCGCCAGCGACGCGATTGCAAGCAGGTACCTAAGGGAGAGACAGAAGACGCAACAATAATAAGACACAAGTAATCACGGATCGAAGAGCACGCCGAGCTCGAACCCCCAGCAACAGCAACCGTCGTCCGCTCGCGCACGCACCTGTACTCCTGGTAGCGGTCGAACTGCATCCAGTCGCCGTGCTGGTTGGACGCGACGAGCACGAGCGCAACGAAGGCGAAGACGGCGGCCGCGGCATGCAGCGCGAGGGGGCTCTTGTCGAGCATGTTCTCCCGCCGCCACCGCGCCACCACCGAGTCCACCACGCCACCGCCACCACGGCTGGCGTAGGCGCGCGCGCCCGTGCCGCCATCTGCGGCGGTGGAAGCGCCGTTGTAGGGGGCGTAGTCCGGCTTCTCGGTGTCCTGCGGCTTCTCTGCGGCGGCTGCCGTGGCGTCGGCGGTGGCGGCGGTGGCGGCGGCGGCGTCAGTAGTGACCATCGCCATCGCTTTGCGGCGCACAGCGTCGAGGTGGTGGAGATGAGTGGGGGGAAGGGAGGGGAACAATATTAGCGGGGGTTGGGAGATTAAAAAATAAAAGTGCTTTAGTTACAAGTGCTTTGTGTGTGATTCCGGGAAGGCACTTGTGCATTACAGAGGCGGAAGAAAAGCGAGACAGACAGATCAGCGGTTGCTCCAAATAATTATAATTACCAGAAACTCAACAACAGAATAATCTTCGTCCGTGAGTGGCCTGGGGCCCACTTGTCAGTAACTCGAAAGCTCATTTGTCTGTAGCGTAATAGAATAGAGTCCATTGTCCTATGACTTGTCAGGACTCTTACGGCAGTCACAGTGGAGAAATTATTATATTTTTTATGTGTATTAATTACCTATTATCTAAGTATTTTGCTAATATTCCTGTGCCTGCGATTTAATAAGGAGTGAGGAGGAAATAATTTCTAGATAAGAAACATGTCTATACAAAACCAAAACATAAAGTGACGTGATATAGGTAGACGAGGGAGAAGAAAACATTATGGAAACTATTTGGTGAAAATGTACTTTTTATATATAGTATTTATATAAATTAATAGACATTAAACTATATGTTAATTTTAGCATTGAGACGTCATTTAAGTTAAGACATTTAGATATGCTCTTAGGCTATTTTTTCTTTTTTTCTCTCTAAAATTTGAAATGGAGTCATATACACGATCTCTTGGAGGTCCTCGTTCTGGTCCGCATCCTAATGTGTGGTCCTCGTTCTGCCTTCGCTCAGTTCAATTCAGAGACATTCCACAAATAGCAATCACGCCTTCTTCCAAACTAACGTTACATGTTTGGTGAGCACACCAGAGACCAGAAACATCCTCAATTGAAGAACCTGCAGAAGTTGCAACTATCATGAATCATGATGTGCTGCAACTGCAATGAGGAACATTTGAAGATTTATTCTGACCTTTTCCTATATGACTACTGATTTTAAACTTATAAGAAATAGAGAGAGAGATCCATTTCGGCAAGTACATCTGGATAAATGATAATTTATAATCCAATGAAAGCACTAATGTGTGGGTTCAACTATAAAGACCATGTGTTTTTTCTCTGTTACTGTTATTAGTAGTGACCGTCTCCTCCGCCCGAATAAGCGAATAACCAATCCACTGCCTTTCTGCCAAAGCGCTGTCACATCCACCTCTAAGCTCCATAGCTATTGCAAAATTTTCAACAGAACAGACCCTTATCCTGCTTAAATAGGTTATAATTACTCTGGACAATATGTAGGACAGTACACCTTCAAGAAATTACAGTCATCTGAAAGTCTAAAACAAGGTACATCAATAGACAAACACCAGTACACCACAGCTCGAACGTTACATATACACCTACAGTGATCATTTCAGACTGGAAGCATAATCAAAGCTTAAATGGACAACCACAAATTTCTGATGACAAGTCTAAATGGTCCACACACAGTCACTAGCTTGCTATATAATCTAGGTCTTCGATTTAGAAAGATTATTGTACGATCCAGGTCTTAAAACATGATTTGTCTGCATACACACAAATGTGTTGCAGCGTGGTTCTATCATGATTGGATGAACTCGATCGATTGTGCTTTGATTGGCGGCACCCTACATGCATTTGAATATTGAGTCAAACACAGCTCCAACTCCCCAGTTTCCCAGTTCCCCGGAAGATCAATATATGATGACAGTCCCTAAATACTTTTAGCAAAAAAAAGAGCTCTTGACAATTATACGGTGCCCATTGGATGAAGAACTTTGCAGAAATTCTGCAAGATTCTATCCTTAATAATTGCCCCGTCGAGATTCTTTAGAAAGAAAAAAGAATATATTTGTCAAAAAGTCGTATGGATTGAGTTCCTGTGGACCAATTTCGCATGAAAAAAGGGCCTGAACATCAATGTTTTGGCAGGTCCTTTTGACTCATGCTTCAATTTTCTGAAATGTTTGTACATAACCTCCAACATTTATGTTCTTTACAAAAGAAGAAACTGATGCAAATTCATTTGATGGACAAGCACTGGCAAAGAATCACATGTAGCTGGGTTGTAACCTATACACACAGCCGCCATAAACCCATAAACGAATTTTGATGTGTGGCCAATTAAACTTTCGAATGAATCCTGATCACGTTGAGCAATCAGCACAATGTAAAAACGAGCATTTCATATATAGTGGGGGCAGGCACATATAAAAAATTGTTTCATGCCATCAAACATCTGAAGCACTGCATCACCCTACTTCTACTAAAAGAGAAAGTTCATATAGGCCAACATCGAAACAGAGTTTTGTATCACACATTAACCCCTAACCCTCCAAAGACAGTCAGCCTTGTACATAATTATAAAGGACAAATAGGGCCAAAGAAGCAGATACTGACACAACCCAAGGTGTTATGTCTATCACTCTGTCATCCCTATATATATGTGGAAGGATCATGGTTAGGGTCATAGGGAAACCAAGAAAAAGAGAAAGTTTGCAAACATGTTGACAGAATAAGAACTTACTTTTCTTTCATCTGAACCTCAAGCTGCTTAAGCAGACGGTGGTGCTCATCAAAGCCCTCGGCAACCTTATCAATCTTCTGTAATAGCCGTTCATACACATCTTCCTTCCCACTGACGCGACTCTTCTGTCCCATAGCTTCTCTTGATTGAGTACCTGAGGAGGGATATCTCTGCAGACATACAAAGAATGGATTTGTGTCAAAATTCAGTGAACGACCACCCTGTTTTGGCATGCAGTCCCTCAGTTTCAGAATACAAACTATTCTGGTGAAGTTTCATAAACCAGAACAGCCATCAATGTCTTCGCCTTTACATCCATCTAGGGATTTCTATTGTTTTAAAAGTCAAGATTTTCACAAAAGCTTCCTTCACTTCAAATGATCAAGGTGAAGCACCTGCACATTCTGGTTCCACACTTGTGTCTGTTCACGACCTTATAATCATGTATTCATCTATGTCAATGTCATTGCACCCATCAAATCTTAATCAAGACAAGAGTTTTACAGTATCTAAATTGGTTTGCAATTGATCACATGTGAAGAAAGAATATGATGTTAAATCAAGACCTAGCCTCTAGCCACCACCTCCAGGTCCCAGCCTCCCATGGACCCAGACAAACCTAACCCTAACCTTAAACCCAAACCTAACTCAATAGGCAGCAATGGCGGAAGAGTAAGACAACAAGAAGCTGACGTACAATCAAATTCGAATAAAGAACTTCGACCATTTCAGCCAAATCCAAGTACAGCAAAGAGCAAACTAGCAAAACCCCCCAAAAGAACGAACTTTTCTGTAGACAAGACAGCAGGTGGACGATTCAACTAATTCCACAGATCAACACAGCACATAATTAGACTCGCAATTCCTGGCCCTGGTCCAGCAATCAATGGCGTTCAAGTAAAGTCGCCCAACTTCACATACCCTAACCAGTCAAGCACCAATGGGAAGAGGAAGCGGAAAGAGGGGATCGGTACCTCTGTGGGCTCGGAGCTGAGGAATCTTCCCTCCATCAGGCACCGCTGCTTCTCCAGGGGCTGCCGGAGCCGGAGCGAGCGGGCGACGGACCGGAGGATCGCCGCCGACGCCATGTGAGGGAGAGAAGTGGAGGCCGATTGTATAGATCAGCGAGCCCAGCCGCTCTCTGTGTGTTTGTCAGCCCAGCATACTTGGGCCACAGCGTTCAACTGCCATATAATCAACCAATGAGGAGTGAAAGACTAATAAAAGATGTTACTCTCACAACAAAGGAGAAGAATGAAAGGATGGCAAAGAAGAGAAACTTGGAAGGTAACATTGCAAGTAATAATATGTTTTCTATCCTTCCCATTGATGAAATTGTTGATTTATCTATGGATATGGGTGTAAATGTGGCATCTTCTGATTTTGATTCTTTTAATTTGCTCAAAGATCTTGAATGTGTTAGACATAATCTATACATAAAACAGAATGCCAATGATCAGAGTCTTAAAACTGACTTAATGAATAATAATGAATCTAATAGATCTTCGCTACCTGTTGAATGGATTCATGATGAAACCTCTGAAACAGAGGAATTTACCCTTGTGGTTTCAAAAAAGAAAGCTAGGGAAAGAAGGAAATCTCTTAGAGTTTCCCCTGTTCTGATGACCAAAAATAATGATAGGACGTAGGAAAATCCTGGTCCTAACACTAAGAAGGGAAGGAAACCTAACCCGCATGGTCTCAAACGAAAAAATAATGGTTCAAAATGACAATACAAGGTCTAGTATGGAACTGTAGGGGCCTCAGAAAATCTAGGGTCGCTACTTTCTTATCTTCCCTAATATTTCAATACAACCTGCACTTCCTGGGTATTCAAGAGACCATGCTGGAAGATATTGAAGATAGCCTTCTTAGAAAATTTGACTCTAATCATGACTACCTTTGGCCGTGGAATCCCTCCAAAGGAATGTCTGGTGGCATTCTGGCTGGTGTCAAGTTGGAATTCTATGATGTGGGCTCATTCAAGCAGGGTGAGTTCAGGATTCAATTGAATATATGGGATAAGATAAACAAAGCTAAATGGAACCTATTGATTGTGTATGGTGCTGCACATGAAGATCCAAAAATGAATTTCTTATCTGAACTAACCCAATTCTGCTTAGCTAGTAAAGAACCTCTATTAATTGGAGGAGATTTCAACATTGTGAGGTATGCAAATGAAAAAAAACCATAATTCTGGCCCTCACAAACATTCTGACCTCTTCAACTCTCTCATTCATACTTATGAATTAAGAGAGATTATCATGGCAGGGGGGATCTACACTTGGTCCAACAATCAAGAATTCCCCACTCTAGAACAACTTGACAGGATCCTAGTAACAAAAGAATGGGAAGACCTGTTTCCTCTTGCAATGATCCAAAGACTCCCTAGAGAAATTTCTGATCATAACCCTCTCCTTATGCTGTGTGAAAAGTTGATTGTTAGCAAAAACATTCAGTTTAGATTTGAGTTAAGTTGGATCAAAAATCCTGATTTCCTGAAATTGGTAGAAGTAATTTGGAAAAAACCCTGCAGAGCTAAGTCCCCACTAGACAGAATGCAACAAAAACTCAAGCTCTTCAAGCAATACTTTAAAGGATGGGGGGTAAACATTGCTAGAGAAATGAGAAAAAAAGAAAAGAATTACAAAATGAGTTGATTACCCTTGAGCAGCTTGAAGAGGACAATCTACTCACTCATGAGCAATGGCAAAGAAAATGTTGGATCATTCAAGAAAATACCAAACTCCTTGAACAAGAAGAACTTTATTGGCTTGCTAGATCTCATGAGAACTGGCTACTCCATAGAGATTCAAATACTAAATATTTTCACAGAGTAGCTAGTGGAAGAAAAAGAAAAAACACCATCATCAATCTGATGAATGGGGATGAAGTAATTGAAGGGGATGAGAATCTTTTAGCTCATGCCACTGAATATTATTTAGATTTTTTTGGTCCTGCATCTGAGACAAATTTTCAGATTGATAGTGAAATCTGGAATGGTGCAGCCCACTTATCTAAAATAGATAATGCTCACCTGTGCAGATCCTTCTCTGAATCAGAAGTATGGGAAGCACTGTCTCAAATGGAGAAAAATAAGGCAGCCGGGCCAGATAATATACCTATTGAGTTCTATCAAACAGGCTGGCCCATCATCAAAGCAGATGTAATGCTCCTCTTTGAGGACTTTCATATTGGTAATATAGATATAAGCAAGATAAACTATGGGATTATTACACTGTTGCCTAAAGTATCAGAAGCTGCCAAAATACAATAGTATAGACCTATCTATCTTCTGAACTGCTTATACAAGCTCATTACCAAAACTCTAACAATTAGAATGGAAAAGTTTGCTGACAAATTGATACACCAATCCCAAACAGCCTTCATGAAAGGGAGAAACATAATGTCAGGGGTGATGACCCTTCATGAGATCCTTCATGAAACTAAGATCAGGAAAGAATGTGGGATTATGTTAAAGTTAGATTTCAAAAAAGCTTATGATAAAGTAAGCTGGAAACTGTTGTTTACATGTCTTGAAGCAAGAGGCTTCTACCCCAAATGGTGCGAATGGATTAGACAAGTAGTATCAGGGGGGACAGTCAGTGTTAAGATCAATGACAAGATAGGACCTTACATCAAGAGCTATAAAGGAGTTAGGCTGGGTGACCCACTATCCCCTATCTTGTTTAATTTTGTAGCGGATTGCCTCACAAGAATGATCCACAAAGCTCAAAGTAGTGAGTTAGTGACTGGTTTGGTAGATCATATTATACCAAAGGGCATTGCCCTTCTTCAATACGTTGATGACACCATCAGGTGTCTAAAACACAACCTGGAAAAAGCAAGAAATGTCAAATTGCTCTTGTATCTGTATGAAATGCTGTTAGGTTTAAAGATCAACTTCAACAAAAGTGAAATTGTAGTTATAAATGACTCTGAAAATATTGCTGCAACTTACGCTGAGATGTTTAATTGTCAAATCACACAATTCCCTATTAAATATTTGGGGGTACCGGTAAGCCCAAGCAGATTACACATAGCTGATTGGCTACCTCTAGTGGAAAAGGGTATGAAAAAAATTAGATTGTTGGAAAGGCTATTCCATGTCAATTGCTGGGAGATCATCTCTGATAACCTCCAGTCTTAACAACTCTCCCATTTACCATATGTCCATTTACAAGCTGCCAAAAACAATCAGCAAAAGCATGGATAAGACAAGAATGACCTTTTTTTGGCAAGGGGGTCATACCAAAAGGAAATACCACCTTGTCAGCTGGGTCAAGATATGTAAGAGTAAGAGAAAAGGTGGTCTTGGGATCAAGGATATAAAATTAATGAATCTTAGTTTACTCTGTAAATGGTGGTGGAAATTAGAAAAAAGAAAAGGGGTTGTGGCAGGATATTATATCCTTCAAATATCTGAGAAATGACTCTATGACTACTGTTAAACACAAACAATCTGATTCACCTATTTGGAGTGACCTCTTAAAGGTGAAGCATATATATATATATGCAGGGGAGGAAAATTAAGGTACATAATGGTATCAATACTAGAGTCTGGTTAGATACCTGGTTGTATGATAACCCCCTTTTTCTTCTATACCTGGACCTATTTAAGCTTTGTGATCAAAAGAACATCACTATTTCTCAGCTGGTGAAGGGTGAGAAGAACATCACCTTCTGTAGATGGCTTACTACTGAACTTGAGATGCAATGGCAAATTATTCTCAATGACATCCTTAGCACTCAACTTACAGATGGACAGGATTGTATTCTTTGGAAACTGGGTGGGAAAAAGATTTTTTCTGTGAAATCCACATATAATGCTCTAACTAAAGCTGAATTAGGTCCATCCTTTTCATGTATCTGGAAAGGAAAGATTCCCCCTAAAATCAAAATCTTTCTTTGGCTAGTGGCTAATAAAGCTATTCTAACCAAAGACAATCTGTTGAAAAGAAGATGGAATGGGGATCCAACCTGTGTTTTCTGTAACCGGTTAGAAACTGGGGATCACTTACTCTTTGCTTGTCCTGTAGCTAAATGCATTTGTGGTACCATTGCAACTGCAATTGGTGCATGCAATATCCCTAACTCCTTTGATCAATGTTGGGCTTGGTGGAATAGATGGATGGGAACAACAAAATAGTTTCATGCCGTGGGAATTGGGGTTGTATGTTGGTCTATATGGAAATGAGAAACTACAGCTTCTTTGATGGAAAGAAATTTCATAATCCCCTTTCAATTCTAAGTCATGCCTGCGCGCTGATGAAATTTTGGGCAGTTCTTTTGAAGCCAGAAGAGAAGGAAACGCTGATGCTTGGCGTGGAGTCGATATACAAGTTGGCTGCGAAGCTGATGGCGGCGAAGATGGTGACCCCAAGACAGCTGCAGATCATGCTTGCCCCCCGCATCGAAGAGCTCGAGGATGACGACTTCAACACAGAACGCGACATTGGCAACCGGGATGGTGGAGATCAGCAGTAAATGTCTGGTGTGGTTTCAGATGTCGATCCTTTGGTGGCATTATCATGTCAGGATAGTTTTTTGCTGGGTTGTTAGGCTGCATCGCCAGTCCATGTTTTTTTGTTTATGATCTTCTCTAGATCACTCTTTGCTTCTCTGAACTATCTTCAAACTCTGATGTATTTTCGTTAAACATTAATGGAAATGGGGACCCCCCTTGTTTGAAAAAAAGCATACTTGGGCCACTTTTTGTCCACCCAATGGGAAATGAGAATTTGTGCGGGTTTTTTTGAGAACATCGGGTTGGATTTTATTTTATTGAAGTAGAAACTTTACGTAGAACCCCTTACAAAGACACCCTTGGAAAAAATAGAAATACATTGCAAGCCAGTCAGGGTGCTCCCGATGGTCATCGTTGCCGTCGACTGATGCCGCCACAGCCCGGTCATCCTCCACCTCCCGCAATGAAGGAATACGACCAAGATGAAGCAAAAGGCCGACTCCCGTGTCGGCGAAGAAAGTACATATTTTGAAATGCCACTGAGTAGCACATCAAAATTGATGTGTATTGAACACGATGAACGCTCCGACAAACGGCTATTCGCCGTATCTTCGTCGAAGTTGGAAGAAGCCGCCTACTGCTCCACCGGCCATCCCCAATCGACGAACAATGACCCCATAAAGGGGAATGACCTCACAAGGAAGTTCCTGTCACAAATTCCTTGGAGGGAAGAAATCCCGGTGAAAGCTCCACCGCTATAAAAAATGAGTCTCTTCCAAACAGCAGGCATGACGTAGGTCATGAGTTCTTTGTCGCTGCTGATGAGAAGGGCACAGACGACACAACAAAGCACACAGAAGATTCAAGCACCCACGCATATGAAAAGAACGATGAAAAAATTCGTCGATGATGAACCTCCTGATAAAGAAGTCGCCATGCTCCGCTCACCCACACACAGGCAGCAGAATTTGCACACCACCAATCTAGCCGCCGGAGAAGCTCGGAGGAAATAAAAGATTCTCGGTGATGTCGTCACCGAGAGATAATCCAACCCTAACCTAGATAGATTTACTCTATTAGGAGGGGATATGTACACCACCCACCGAATCTCCAACTCTCTAAGCTCACCGGGGCCACAAAGGCCACCGGCGGCGAGGAGAGCCAGCAAATCCAGCGATGGGAAGGGAAATCGCTTGATGGCGCCGTTTAGAACTGTAACAGGGGAACGAGACCCTTCAAGAGCTCTCTGATTCGATGCCGACTCCTGCTATGAATTTGTGCGGTTTTAGTTCTGTCAAAGAAGAGTACTCCTAAAACTTAACATGACATAGCTTTAAAAAATAACGTGTCACTAAATAAATATATTAAAAATATAATTTATTATGCATCTAATAATACTAATAGTCATACTATAAACCTTGTCACCTTTCTTTTATAATTTAGTCAAATATAAAAAAGTACATTTAAAATAACTAAAATTAATTTTATTTGAGAATAGAGGTAGTAGATAATAAAATTTATTAACCGCCCTCTCAAAGCTATTTGTCCTCTTAATAAAAAAACTATTAGTCAACTCAAAGCAACTCTAGGAACATCTTTATATCCTTGTTAGAAGAAAAATGGTCGATGGAATGATTGATGTGTTGTATTGATGAACAGTAGTGAATAATTATACAGGAGGCAGTTGCCTGTGTCAGGGACATAAGGCCAACAGGTGCCTTTTGGTGCCGAAGGGGCCTAATCGTTTATGTCTACTAATAAAGTAATTAGCAAATGCTAATTATGAGATTACAACAATTGATTACTAATTAATTATCCTAATTAATCTCAACACTCCCCTTGATTAATTGATCTTGTGTAGGCACTGTTGTTTGTTTATTAGTCAATGTCTTGAAGCTTTGGAAAACCATGTGGGAAAAATCAAAGTAATACTGGTATACGAGGCAAAACTCCTTAAAACCCTGTGGGAAAAATAAGGAGAAACACCACGATATACAATCACCAATGTTATTAGACCCTTTGAGTAGACTCAAAGCCTTAGTCTAAAAACACCTTGACCATAAGGTCAATATGCCTCAAATATCATCTTCTAAGAACCCCGGTAGGGAAAACTAGATGATATACCATATACTTTTGTATTGACATTGCCTCATTAAAAAATTTATGTGAGAAATCATGGAAGGAAAAACTCAGACAAAGAAAAGAGTACAATGCATTTTATATCCCTATATTATCCATCAAAAACCCCTATGAGGAAAATGGATAGCAGGACATAATCTTGTGTTGATATCGCCTCATTAAAAACTTCTATATGAGAAACCCAATGGGGAAAAACTCATATAAAGAAAAGAGTGCAATATGATATTTGCAACAAGCAGTTATTAATCAGGGAGACTCTCCCCCTGATGACAAGTTATCAATCAGGGAGACTCTTCCCCTCATACTTGCAAACCTCAAAGTAACTAAAATCATACCAATGTACTCGACACATAAGAAATATGGAGTGTGGTAGACTTTATGAATATCTCTACAAGATTATCATAAAACTTAGTTTGTAAATGTTCATATGTCCATATAACCTATAGGACAGAACAATCTTAATGCAAAAATATTGCATTAAGTATAACTTGTTTTTATCTAGACAACACAAGTTGCATTACCTTTTCAAGATAATGACTTTTGATTCAATAGAATCAATATCACATATCTGATATATCATTCTGTCAAGCTATACACATTAATGTGAAGCCTTATGAATACAATATCAGAATGATTGTTATGTAAAGCTATTACAATGATCTAGAATTTAGGGATCCTATAAATGACTAGAATCATTATATCCACGTAATCGAATCCTAGATTATACCAAGACCACATGTGCTATTTTGAAATATCAAGAGATATTCTTAACTTCAATCTACCAACATTTGATAGGAGTAGCGCTGCTATTATATATAGCAAATCATTGCAAAATAATATCCAGCCTGGAACTTTTGCAAGATATGTCAGCGCATATATAACACTGAGATAATGGACAACTTGTCCCAATATCTCGTCTCAATCACTATGGTATAAAACAATATTCCTCTATCGTGAGGTAAAACAACCATAGGATATATCTTCATATTGAATTACTCAATGTGATGTGGCTATAGATAGCTTTAGTACAAATCCTGGGAAAAGATACTTGGATCCTAAACACAAAATGAAAATTTTGGTTTAGACCGTGTCTCCCATCTCAAAACTCTAACAAGTGTTCATTCCCAATGATGTCAAGATTATTGACAATCATATAATACTATGAAATCCAATCAGGGGCTTCAAAATGAACACCACATGTAATCAATCTTGTATCCCTATAATTGATTAAGGAATACTCACGAAGTCGATTATACCAAATTCGACTTATCTGCTTAAAGCCACATATTGACTTAAGCAATACATGATATATGTTGCAATTTTATATATGAGGATTGAGTATGTGAACTCCTTCCTGGAAGCTTCACAAATACTCCAAATCAAGTGATCATATAAATATATGCAATCACTACATCTATCAACTATCAACTGCAATGATAAATGCTTTTGTACTGCCAATCAAAGGTAGTATCGAAAATTTATAACTTACTATGGAGAATAATTGTATTGAAAATCAATGCCTAGGCTTTGCGTAAACCCCTAATGCTACTAGTCTTGCTTTGTAACTCACCACCACGTTGTTCTCAATCCAATCTAGGATGAAAACATTTTATACCCATAGTAAAGGTACCATAAGGTGTTGGCATCACAGCCCAAAACACCTCTTTTCTGATGAGCAAGAGTATCTCTGTATGTACCACATTACTCAACAAGTTCCGACCCACTAAGAGTGACAAAGCACTCTTCCATGGTCTTATTAACTGGACGACTTGGAATATTGTATACAATTTATTCAGAGAAGTATTTGGAATATTGTATATAATTTTTTCAAAGAAGTATTTGTCGACAAATATAGCCTTTCTATTATATAATTCTCCAGTCTATGAAAAACTCAAAGAACCCTAAATGACCCATGGTGACTTCCTCAAACAAGATTCAGGGCTTTCCGATATCCCAGCATTAGTATTTGGTGCACCTCTGAGCTGGGTTTGTGGATGACATCTATCCATGGGGTAATAATCAATGTTTACCCAATAGTATTGCCAACCATAGGTTGACCTGCATTTACTATCTTAGAAGGAAAGCCTTCTATTGCTAGCATGAATAATCCTGCTTTATGGCCATACTACTCCCCCTCTTATTTATAATTGGGAGTTGAGTGGTTTACTTAATACCACTACTCTTTCTGGCACATACTTGCAATAAATTATTAATCAGTAAATGCATTTGGCAACTTATTTGCAATATTATGCAAATCAATAATCCTTTAAACTTAAAATGCTTTATGCATTCCTAAATAATTTAGTACGTGATCACGTGTTCCTGAGCTTGAAATGTTTAATACATTCCTAAATAATTTCAGGCATTATATATGGTACTACTAATCTCCCCCTAATGCCTGGAAAAGCTCAATGAAACCAGCATACGGGTTGTAAATAGATCCTGAATAAGATATCTAGATACTTAACAATCGACAGAGATTAAAACTCTCGTTGATCCCTAGTTTCTGTGTGAACCCATCATGCATGCTGTGGTGGTGATATTGGTACGTATGCATCATAACCTAATCTTACGCAAATAGAAAATCTTTATGGATTTTGATGTACTAAATGCATATAGGGGATATGCAGTTAATCATAAGTCAGGAGTGTGTAAATCTACCTGACTCCAGTGCGAAGTTGGCGATAGCAATTTACTAATAATGGTCCTGCTATGACATTAATGTCATACTTATAGATTCCAGTTATCCTCATTTGGATATCTAACTAAACTTTCTTATACCTAACAATCGTGATTGTAGGCAGAAAAGTTCAGTAATATTAAGGATAATGCTCATAAGATGATGCATTATCTACCAGATGCATGGCTGAGTGCGGATACTTCCACACTCTAGATCATCGCGCAGATGTATCTTTACAACCATG
Organism: Bothriochloa decipiens; assembly: GCA_023333625.1. Taxonomy (NCBI): domain Eukaryota; kingdom Viridiplantae; phylum Streptophyta; class Magnoliopsida; order Poales; family Poaceae; genus Bothriochloa; species Bothriochloa decipiens. The sequence continues at coordinate 80,536,164 of CM041628.1, forward strand.
AAATGCCTAAAATGTCCGTTCAATCTTTGTATTGGACCCATACATATACTCTTGAATATGATCAAGGAATCTAAGATATTCAACCTGATTTTAAGATAAGAGGGTCTTAAAATCTGTTTCCCTGTGGCAATTATTGTGTCCACACTATTGAAAAACCCAGACCAAAATAATTGCTAATAATTTTTCACGTATCCCTTTGGATGACCAAGTTGATCATTCAAAATCCTGAATGCATCAATAGTGTCAAAAATTCTTATACGCAACATGTTGTACGGGGTATGATTGTATGCATAATACAACCAAAATGAGATTTATCTTATTACTTATATGCCATATCCAACGTTGTTCTTTTGTGTTTCCATATAAAAACACAATTGGATATCTCTATAATTTGGTAAGATACAAGTGTAATTAGGACATAATTAAATATCCTTAGTTACTAACTTAGTATCCATAGGAAGGATGATAGTGGAAAAATAGGCCAAACTATCATTGCATCGTATTAGTGATGGCCAAAATTATTCCCTCTTCTTGTCATAAGAACCTGGAATATTATGATTCCTTAATTATAGAGTTTGTGGTATAAATATCCACTAGGTATATATCATTCCACATTAGAATGATTCCCGTACAGTCTATATATGACAAGAAATTAATGAAATTCTCGTCTAATATATAGATATCCATAAATATTGTCGAGTATCAAATTCATCAATATGATACTCACAATAGTTATGCATTGACAACAAGTGTTACAACATATTTCGATGGACAACATGAAATAATACCAATGGAGTAGGAGATTATTCCAAATCTCAAAACATGTCAGTCAAAGAATATTCGATGACCATGTTGTCCATGTATTTGATGTTCTCTTATGAGAAAAAGTTAGAGTGCTGAGATGTGATCCCACAGGATTCAATAAAATCAACCTCATAAATAGCTTTAGATTAAGATTAAAACATACTTCAAATCTTAAGTTCTAGAGCTCCTGTTTTATCCCCTATAGATTTTTGTTATAGATCAATCGCAAAGTTAAGAGAATGACATTGTTTAGGACTATGCTAAATACGACCACCTATATGAGGTTTTCTATCATTGTGGGGTTCAACTTTGTCATAACTTATTTGCACATTAGGCCTTTTGCTTATGTCATTGGAAGCAAATTATATGAACAATATATATGATCACAGTCTTCTAGTTTAAAAAACTACAGACACGATCTACTCATGGTTAGCCTGGAGCTATATGAGTTTTTTATTGTTCATAATACTCCTGAAGAGTATGTCATAAAGTATGTGTAATTCCTTCCATAAGATATTCTTGTAGATAATCTTTATGGATGTAGTACCTATCAATAGCAAGGCATAATTTTCTCTGATCTATAATAAACAACCCCTAATTGAGGATATGAAATGGTTTTATTAGATTATAGGATAAAACCAATATTAATGTCGATTGTCTATGTGGGATATTGATGCCATCTAGAACGAGTTTAGCAGAATCCTCTGAAGTCAATATCCACAACATGCCACAAACCATTGATTTAATGAATTTACTCCCAAGGTAAACTCAAAATCACTATGGCAATGTTGTAATCTCAAATACGATACCATGAATTGATTATTTACCTAATGGTAATTTTGAAATCAATATGGTAAAGTTATAATATGAAGTGCAATATTTTTAAAGTTTATATCTTAACATAGTGTTGGATTGTTGTAGGTAATCACAAAAATTGTGTAGACCAAACAACCAAATCACCAGAGATTTTGAGAAACACAAGACAAATAGTCTCTATGTCAAAGACAAAGAGTAGATCTTTATAGTAGGCAAAAGATTTTGCTGCCTAAGCACGGTCTCTGGACAAGATATTTCACAAGTGAATTAAATACAACTTTTTATTAGGGCTCTACTATCTTGTGTAATATCAAAATAATATGATGAAGATAGCAATCTAAAACCTTTATTTTGGGTAAAAACACAATGTAGGTAATCATCAAGTTTCTCAAAAACATGATGTAGACCTCTCAACAATGGGTGATTTGATCACTGCTATGGCACGGTCTCAGGGCAGAATAATTCACTAGGAATTAAGCGCAACCAATGCCATAGACTCTATTACCTTGTGTTATTTTAACCAAAATAAACAATATATATATTACAACTTCAAATCTATAGAAATTAAAGGTTTCTAATTCTATAGATGGCATAGTTAAATTGCAACTAAATCAACTAGCAAATTTAACTTGTATGTGGTGCAAAATTTATGGTTTGGGGCACCAACATACCCAATTCTATCATAAATTTACAAGTGTAACTGATATGTTGATACAAAATAGGGGGTTTGGGTGTACCAACATAGCCCAAAATAATTTATCAAAGTCACAAATGTAAAATGTATGTGGTGCAAGGGGTGATTTGGTGCACGACATACTCCAAAATATGATATAAATACAAGAAATTGTATAATAATATAATCAAACCATAATTGTATTTACAATGTCAAAATATAGCAGTATAGTGCAACAACAATAAAGACAAATAACTAATCTTTTGCAGAAATTAACTAGCAAAACATATGCTAATAAATTAAATTATTGCTAAAATAAAAATAATAAAGAAAAACTAATCTGGGCATTTAAACAAAAAAGAAAAGAGCCCAGAGCAGGCGCGGCCCAGCCGGCCAAGGGCGCGGCCCAACCAGCCAACCAGGCTGACGGCCCCGCCAGCTAGCCAGGTCCGCAGCCCCCAGCCAGCCCAGGAGGGTGGCGCGCGTGTAGGTCGGCCTAGATGGGCACCAGCGCCACCGCGGCCTATAAAAGGGCAACGGTTAGGGTTTGCAACCTTAACCGCTCTGCCTAGCCACAGCCACGCCGTCTTCCGCCGCCACGCCGTTCTCCAGCCATGCCGCCGTCGAGTCTTGCCATCGCCCTGAGCCTCCTCCTCCTCCCCCTGTTCTTCCCATGGAAGAACGGGGCCGAAGCCCTTTTTCTGGCCATGGAAGGCTGGCCGGCAGGGTGGGCGCCGCCATCTCTGGCGAGCTCTGGCCACAAGGGCCATCGCTGCAAGCCGGGAATGACGCCTCCACCACCAGCCCAACAGAGGCCGCTCAAAGGTGAGGAGCCGCCTCTCCCTCGTTTGAGGAAGAGGCGAGCCCGACGCCGAGGACGCCGGCATTCGGGAGGGCATTCCGGTGCTTGTTCGAGTGGCGGATCGTCGCTATGGGGGTATAGACCCCATACACCCTTGCGGCTAGACTTTGGGTTGCTCGGTCCAGACGGCCCAGACTAGAAAACGAAGGCTGGTCCATCATCATTCTGATCAGTGGGCCAGACGACAAGACAGAGCTCGTGGTCTGCTACCGCCCAGGTTGGTGGGCCGCACAGGTGTTGAAGGCTGTTTGGCATGCAAGGAGTCTTAGTCGGTTAGATCTGTTCATGTACTCTAAGGATACGGCTCAATGTAACTGACCATAGGGAAACCCTAGATATGTAACCTTGTCCCCCGACTATATAAGGCGGACAAGGACCCCCTAGAACGCATCTAACCTTCCTAGACCGGAACTCATCTCATTGTACTCCGGTACTCATCAATACAGCAGCAGAGACACAGGATGTAGGGTATTACGCTTTCGAGCGGCCTAAACCTGGATAAACCCTGGTTGTTTGTCTTGCGTCTTACATCTAGATCATAGATCTTAGTGCGCCCTCACCGCAATCTACTACCTTAGGGTATCCTGTGGTAGACTACCGAGGAGGTTTCATCGACAGTGGTGCGCCAGGTAGGGGGTGCGCAATCTGATCTTCAGGCGATCCAGATGGTTTTGTTCCCGGCTTCCATGGACTTCAAGGTGGGCGTCTCCCTCACTATCGGTTCACTCACGTGGACCACCGGCGTGATGACGTCTCTCACGTTTGCGAGAGCCGCGCAGCCGGTCCCAGCTCCGGATGTGACGCAGTCGGTCCCAGCACCGACTGCGCCAACCACGTCTCTAACAACCTAGATCTCAAGGCTGCCCCTGGGATTGTTCCAGCCACCCATGACAAGGGCAGAGTTGATGGCCACGCCAGCGGCGAACCGGCAGCTTCCTCGCTACCAGAGGAGGCACATCGACAACTCCGATCTGATCGACATGATCGATCGGCATGGGGCTGGTCTGGCTGAGCTTATCGAGTACGTGGAATCCGCCCCTGCATGGCTTCATGAAGAGTACTTAGACTTCATCCCGGTCCAACCACGCCGGCGCAATCACGCCGATTGACCACGCCGCGTGGATCCAGATTCGTCCGTGGTTGGTCATCCACCACATATCCGCCAGGTGGGCAACGCTCGGCACCAGCAAGGACATACGAGCCGAGCTGGTGGCCCATGCTGACCAGATCCGAATCTGGCTCTGGCCCGAGCATCACCTGCTGACCGCAGAGGAGGACCACCAGCTACTCATTGAGGCGGGCCTCCTACCGTGGTGGAGCACCGTCAACAATAGCCTGTGCCCGACCAGGGGCACCGTCGGCAGCGCCCCGTGCACAATCAGGCTCATCGCCCGCACCGACCGGATCCAACTCTGGCCACTGCTTAGGCTTCGCCTCCCGTTAGGCTTGACGAGTTCATCGATGTGCATCGGCACCACCGCACACCCAGCCATGTCGATCGCCATGCCCAAGCAGAGCAGAGGCAGCTGCACCGGGCGCAGTAGACGCAACCAACACCAGGGCCGACAGATCCAAATGCCCCCGGCCCAAATCATATACCCATCTTACCGCACGGGTTGAGCAATGCAGCCATGTCTTACGCAAAAGACTTGCAGAACACTCCTCGGCGACGTGATGACCACCTCCTAGACCTATATCCTGATTTGATTTTTGTCCCGGAAGATCCAAGGCCCATGGTAGGCATGGTGGCTTTGTAGCAAATCCCTTCCGAATCAGACGCTACGATCCCCGAAGATGACACCGCGTCAGATCTGCTCTCTGAGCTTGACGGGACACCCTCCATCTCCTTCGACCTTACCGAATACCTCCTCTCCGACGAAGAGAGTCCTGAGGTCCGGAGTTAAGAGAATGTCGAGGAGGAGGGCCCGACCACGCTGGACCACCGAACCTGTTCTATCGACCAGGCACCAGGCACCCCTAAGATCCCGCCTGGCTTCGATGGCTCAGTATAAGTGGTCAGCGTGGACCAGCCTCCTGTTCCAAATGAAGCCGAGCAGGAGAGGCAAGCAAGGAAAGAACGCAACACTGATCGAGAATGCCGACGCCTCCTGGAGGAACAAGAAGTGAACGCCGCCAACCACGGGGGAAACGGTGGTAACAGTACAGGCCCTCAGCCGCGCTGCCTCCAACGCAACCTCAATGGCAAGTTCAACATGGTGGAGGATCAGCTCATCCACGAAACTCCCATGGCCAGCATTGCCGTGGCCATGGATCGGCTCAACAACCTTTCCTCGAACACACATGGGGTCGAAGAGATCCATGATTTCTTGATCGCCGTCGAAGCATAGATGGTTCAGCTCCGCTCCGTCAATTCGCTGACCACATCGCATCGGTCGTGACGATCCCGGCGCAGTCATCGTCGCCAACTAGCAGAAAATTTTGCTGACAACGAGTCCAACCAAGGAGGACCTCCGCCCGAATAGTCCCGGCAAGCCAACGCCGATGACGCCCCACGAGAGGCACCGCACGATGATCAGCGCCAACGCGGTAATCGCTAGCACGCCAACAGGCAGCAGGCCAACCGCCACGCCGAGCGCAACCAAGAAGCCGAGCAACCCCAAGATCACGATCTTCGTGGCCACCTCGATGAGCGTTACTGTGCTTGGCGACACATGAGCGGAGCAGCTCCGTTCTCGGAGGAACTCAAGGTCGTCCTGTGGCCAAAGAACTTCCAGATTGGGGACGTCAAGATGTATGATGGGCATGACGATTCAGAGTCCGAGCAGCAGGTGGTGACCAGTTCATCATGGCAAACTACCTCTCGGTAGTCTTGAGCAATGTTGCCACTTCCTGGTTGCTCCGCTAGCGCGTCGGTAGCATCCACAGTTGGTCCCAGCTCAAGCAGATGTTCATCAATAACTTCAAGCCCACCTACGTGTTGCCCAACACCAAGTACACTTTGGCACAGGTGCGGCATCGCCCAAGGAAGTCTCTACAACAGTACATCCGACGATTCTCTGACGCATGTAATCATGTGATCGACGTCACTCCGGCGGAACGGATCGACCTCTTCATTGCCGGTCTGGTCCAACCATGTGGTCTAGACCTCAAGAAGGAGTTGCTCCTCGAGCGACCGAGAACCATGAAAGAGCTCCTCTCCATCGCCCACAGATTCGCTCATCTCGACGACAGACTGAACGAGGGGACTCTCTTTCCCTCAACCGCATCTACCGTCGCGATGACGACTATGACCGCGACAGCAACCAAGAGCGCTAGCCAGATCGGCGTGACAATCGCCACAACCGTCGTAACGATCGTGACCTCGACCACCGTGGCGACGATCGTTCTTTCAAGCGTCGTGGTCGGGACGCTTACAACGATGGTCGGTGTAACCGCAACGACTCCTCTGTCAATGCGGTAAAGGGCCAGAAGAGGGCGAACGACGATGAGCTTGACAAGGTCCTTAGTCAGGATTGCCCTCGTCATCCTGGCAAGGGCCATACGCTGGGCGAATGCAGGGTCCTGAAAGAGGCGCTGGAGAAGACGGCCAACAAGAAACCACGTCCAGCTCCCAAAGCCAAGGCCAAGAACCCCGTCCAGCAAGAGGATGCCGACGAGGAAGAAGCTCAAGATGTGAACCTATGGCACGCCTACAACGATCCCGTGAGGAATGTGACTGCCGTCATCTTTGGTGGCAAGGTCGGACTGGAGAACGCCCGCGACAAGAAGCTGCTAACACGAGCCATCATGGCTATCTAGGAGACTGATGACTTCATAGCGGATGTCAAGGTGCCCACCTGATCCGAGTAGCCCATATCATTCAGCCGCAACGATATGTGGGCCAAAATCCCTGACGCCGGTCATTTCCCGCTGGTCCTTGATCCGGTAATAGACGGCGTTTGGTTTGAGAAAGTGCTTGTTGACGGTGGCAGTGCCCTAAACATTATGTTCTATCTAGCCTTCAAGGAGCTAGGGCTGAAGTAGGGAAACCTCAAGCCATACGAATCTCTGTTTTGGGGCATCATGCCGAGCAAACCCTCATAGCCCCTCGAGCAGATCACATTGCCCGTTTAGTTTGGGACGAAGCAACACTTCCACATCAACCACATCACTTTCATCGTGGCCTACTTTGAGGGCATCTACCACGCCATCCATGGATGACCAGAGATTGCCAAGTTCATGGCGGTTCCTCATTACGGGTACCTCGTGTTGAAGCTCCCAACCGAACAGGGTGTCCTGCCCCTGCGCGGTAACGTCTTCACGGCGCGTGTGTGCGAGTCCGATGCCTATGCAGATGTGGAGGTTGAGGAGTTGAAGTACGCCATGGATCACACCAGCTTGGGTTTCAAGGAGGCAGCCCCTATAGAGCTTGAGGTTTCGGTCAGGTCTGCTCGGCGACCTTCTAACAAGGTCAAGCAGCACAAGTTGATCCAGCTCGACCCAAATGACCCCTCAAAGATCACCAAGATTGGGGCCACCCTTCCCCCCAAATAGGAAGATGCGCTCGTCCAATTCCTTTGAAAGCATATCAGCGTGTTCGCATGGAAACCCACTGACATGCCAGGTGTCCCGAGGGAAAAGACCGAGCACTACCATGACGTCTCGAAGACCGCCAAACCGATCAAGCAGAAAATGTAATGGTTCACTCGTGACCGTAAGGAAGTCATTAGGGTAGAAGTAGCCAAGATTCTGGTAGCTGGCTTTATCAAAGAGGTGTATCATCCAGAGTGGTTAGTCAATCCAGTTCTTGTACTCAAAAAGAATAATGAATGGAGAATGTGCGTTGATTACACCGATCTCAACAAACACTGCCCTAAATAGGCTTTCAATCTCCCTCGAATCGATGAGGTTGTAGACTCTACTGCAGGTTGCGAGTTGCTCTCTTTTCTAGATTGCTACTCGGGCTATCATCAAATAGCCCTCAAAAAGGAGGACCGGGAGAAGACCGCCTTCATCACTCCCTTCGGTGCTTTCTGTTACATGACCATGTCGTTTGGCCTCAAGAACACCGAAGTTACTTACCAGCGGGCCATCCAGGCTTGTCTCGAGCATGAGATCGCTGGCGACCTTATCGAGGCATATGTAGATGATGTGGTGGTGAAGAACAGGGAGTCCCACACACTGGTCGCTGATCTCCAATGGACCTTCGCAGCCCTCAACAACTTTCAGTGGAAACGGAATCCCAACAAGTGTATCTTTGGCGTTCCTTCCGAAATCCTGCTCGGCAATGTCGTCAGCCAGGACGGCATACGCCCAAATCCTGAGAAGGTTCAAATTGTGCTAGACCTGCAACCACCAAGAAGTGTCAAAGATATTCAGAAACTTACCAGCTGTATGGCGGCCCTGAGCCGCTACATCTCCCGCTTGGGTGAAAAAGGACTTCCCTTCTTCAAACTGCTCAAAGCTAAAGAGAAATTCGAGTGGACGGAGGAGATCGACAAAGCCTTCAAATAGCTCAAGGAGTACCTTGCGATTCCCCCAGTACTCACGGTCCCACGAGAAGGCGAGGAGCTTCTCCTCTATATCGCCGCCACAACTAACGTGGTCAGTACCGTGATGGTGGTCGAGCGCAAGGAACCCGAGCATGTCTACGGGGTGTAGCACCTGATCTACTACGTTAGCGAGGTTCTTAATGAAGCCAAGCAACGCTACAACCACGTGCAGAAACTGCTATACGCGCTCCTGATCACCAAACGGAAGCTCCTCCATTACTTCCAAGCCTACAAGGTCACGGTGGTCACAGAAGGTGCACTTGGTGACATTCTCTGCAACAGAGATGCTAGTGGCCGTATTGTCAAATATGTGTTAGAGCTCTCCGAGTGCACGCTGAACTTCCACGGTCGCAATACTATGAAGTCTCAGGCCCTGGTCGATTTCATCATGGAGTGGTCGGACCTCAACCTTCCCCAGGCTGATACGTCTGCCGACCACTGGAAGATGTACTTTGATGGTTCCCTCAACATTGATGGCGCTGGGGCAGGGGTCTATTTTATCTCTCCTTCCAAGGACATGCTCTGTTACGTCTTGCGCATACACTTCAAGGCATCCAATAATGTGGCCGAGTACGAAGCGGCCCTACATGGCCTCCGCATTGCAGTCGAGCTGGACATCAAACAACTCCTTGTTTATGATGATTCTGCTCTGGTCATCTGTCAGGTCAACAAAGACTGGGACGTAGTCAATGAAAAGATGGACGCTTATGTTGCCAAAATTCGCAAGCTGGAGAATAAGTTCTATGGACTGGAGTTCACCCACGTACCTCGTGCTGAGAACATAGGTGCTGATGAGCTATCCAAGCTCGGATCATCTCGAGCCGAGGTACCACCTGGTGTTTCCATTGAAGATTTGATTAAGCCTTCGATCCCTGATCAGGCTTATGAAGCACCTATGTCTAGTACTGCTAACGACCAGCTCGTAGCGACGCTCAATGGCAAGGAAAAAGAGGTGGAAGATAGCTACCCCGGCCAGCAGGGATCTGATGACGATAGTGAGCAACCGCCGGTTGCCAAATCAACCGAGCAGGCAGCGCCTCACCAGCCCGACTGGAGAGAGCCCATTGTCAGATACCTGAATGACCACATTGTTCTGGAGGATAAGATAGAAGCTCAATAGCTGGTCCGCAGAGCCCGTGCTTACCTCATGGTTAACAACGAACTGATGTGCAAGGCTCCAAGGTCCATGATTTACCAGAAATGCATCACCCAGGCAGAGGGTTTGAAACTTCTGAAGAAAATTCACGCGGGCACTTGTGGTAACCATGCGGCTTTGCGGACGTTGGTCGACAAAGCCTACCGAGCAGGGTTCTACTGGTCGACTGCCATTTCTGATGCATAAGATTATGTGCGTCGGTTCAAAAACTGCCAGATGTTTGCCAAGAAGATTCATGTCCCTGCACATGAACTTCAGACCATCCCGGTTGCTTGGCCATTCTCATGCTGGGGACTTGACATGATCGGTCCCTTCAAGAAGGCTCCTGGTAGACACACATGTGTCTTCGTACTCATCGACAAATTCTCCAAATGGATTGAGTACAAAGCCATCAAGAAAGCCTCGTCCAAGAAAGCGGTACAATTCCTTGATGATGTTATTCATCGGTTTGGCATACCCAATACCATCATCACTGATTTAGGCTCTCAGTTCACCAGCGACGAGTTTTTTGACTTTTGTGATGATAATGGCATCAAAGTCAAATATGTGTCCATTTCTCATCCTCGAGCAAATGGACAGGTGGAGCGAGCAAACAGTATGATCGTCGACGCCTTGTGCAAATAGGTATACCGAGACGACAAGGCCCTTAAACCTAGTTGGTGGCTCAAGGAATTACCTATCGTGGTCTGGGGACTACGTACCCAGCCCAGTCGCAACACTGGAGTTTCCTCATACTTCAAGGTGTTTGGATCCAAGGCTGTCCTACCAGCCGAGGTCGCACTCCTTTCACCGTGTGTCTAGCATTACAACGAAGTAGCCTCCAACGAAGCTAGGGAAATCGATATCATCGCCAAAGAAGAGATAGCGCTCAAGTCCTGTGCTCGGACAGCTAAATACCTAGCTTCAGTGTGACATTACTACAACTGCAACGTCAAAGGCAGGCTATTCATGGTCGGCGACATGGTGTTACGACGAATCCAGAACACAGATGGTCTGCACAAGTTGTCATCCAGATGGGAAGGGCCGTTTAGGATCAAGGCTATCACACGCCTGACGCCCTATCGGCTGGAGACGATGAAGGGTGTCGAGGAGTCCAATTCATGGAAAATCGACCACCTCATACGCTTCTATCCATAGAATAAGATATGTACCCAGATCTTTGTTATTCATCTATTTAATACAGTTTCCTTCATTGTTTTCTTTTCCTGTCACAATTCTATATTTGTGCACACATCTGTCATACATGCGCCCTGCATAAGTCTCAGTTAAACTTTGTTTTCTGTCCAACAAGAACGGCTTGACAAGGCACTGTCCCGAAAAATCTTATGATGTATTATAGCTCCGTGCTACATGGCACTAGGAGATTTCAGCAGTCGCTCTCTAACGGTGCTAGGTACCTAGTAATTCTGGCGGTCCTACGCTATTCACTAGTGCATCCCTAGTTACCTGACAGAGTTAGCTTGCTTTGAGGGTGGGGGCAAAACTTAATTGATGACATCTTTTCAAAAAATGAACTAGCATGAAATATGCATCTAAAAAGCAAACGTCAAAATGTTTACCACCCGCTTAAACATGCCTAACCAGTCTGCATTAAAAGGCTAAAAATTTTTCGAGCACCACCTGCTCGGTACAACTTACAAATAGTGTTTTTTACATCAAGACATTATTTATAGCCTACTGACCACCGTCACCCTGTGTAGGATCTTCAATAAGGATCATGTCATCGACAAGGGTGGCAGCAGCAGGCATCGACGAGGCTTGAAGGTCTTCGACGGCGGCCTCTGATAGTTCTGGTGCAATCCCGAGCGCGACTTCTGCCGACTCCACCTCCGGATATCTGGAGCGGACCACGGCAAGCGCAGTTGCAACCGCGTAGCATCCAGCTTCTACGACGAAACCCTGGACCACCGGGAAAAGTCTCTAGCATTGGTCGGCGATGACAACCGCTTCGCCCACGGGGTCGGCAGGGTGCTCTTCTCCTCGGGAGATGGCTCTTAATACGGGCTTAATATGGTCAGTCATGGACCACATCTTTCCTTGGAGAACGGAGATGGAGTCCTCCAGCACCTGGAATTGGGCCAGATAGCATTCACGCAGGCCTACAACAACAAAGCAATGGTGGTTGGCATATCCTGGTTCGTCCAGTATGCGGCAAACTACACACAATAATTCTATATTGTTCTACTTACCAGTCAGCTCAGCGATCTGCGCCTGGTCCGCCTTGGCCTACTCCTCGGCGGCCTCCTTTTGGTCCAGTAGGCCAGCTAGCTCCCAAGCCATGGTTTCTTTCTAGTTGGTCAATCCTACAAGACAAGCCCATAAATACACAACAATGATCAACGAGGGGGATAGAGGTCTACTTACTCTCATTGTCCTTCTCTAGGGCCTCCACCCTGCGGTGCAGAGCGGCAATCTCCTCCTCATGCTGGATCTCACGCTCCTGGTAGACCTGGGCCTGTGCCTCCAGATCAGCTTTGGCTGCCCTGAGGGTTTTGCATTCCTCCCAGGTCACCGCAAACCGATCTATGGTCTTGCCACGTTGAGCGTTGGTCTCCTGCAGCGACTATATACACCACGGATTGCTCAGTGAGTTTGCTTCTAAACGACAAGCTCAAAACATACAAGTAAATCTTGATCAGACTTTACCTTGGTCCTGTCCAGCAGCACCTCCACCGCGTCTTGGACACTCACGTCGATGTCGTCGTCCAAAATCTCCTCATACGACACGAAGCTGTTCTCCCCCAGCTTGCGAGATGTGTAGACGCGTTGTGTGGGCAGGTCGGTACGCGACATCTTCGGCACCCTGGGCACCTCCTTAACATCCTTAGGAGGCGCTGGTGTGCTCGGTTCCTCCTGGCCTGGCGTGCGCTCCGGCAGACGACCTGTCACGGCAGTAACTGGCCTAAATGGCACCAACCGGCTCTCTGGATGCAGAGTCGACATCGGGGTCAGCCTGGTTGGCGTCGCAGTGCTGCTAGCCCCCTCCCCATGCCCTACGAACTGTGTCGCATCGCCACTCCTAACTTGCTCGGTGGTTGGTGTGGTGGCCAAGCTGGGTGGTGGTGTTGGCGTCGTTGCCAGAGGAACACGGTTGTAGGACACATTACAATCATATTTTGTTCACAACAAATACAAAATAAAGTAAATACAAGATATGTGAACTCAGTGACACTTACCCAGCTGACCGCCGGAACCCTCCTCTGAACTGCGGGGTTGTTCCCCCACTTGGAGTGCCTGGGGCCCCGCCTGTCGCCCTGTTGCCATGCCCGGAGACTTGGTCCGATGCCTCACCGGTTCGACTCGTTCCGATGGGGTTTACCGGAGAAGTTGGCTCCCTGGCCTCCTCTCGGTTCCCCGAAGATGAAGCCAATCCAGCTGGAGACGTGATCGCCCTGTGTGGCGCAGGCGGTGACGATGGTGGTGATGGTGCTGATGCCCCAGCCTGTTCTGGCTGAGTGGTTGAGACAGTATTTCCCTACTGAAGGGGAGGAGTTGGTGGCGGCCCGGCCCGTACGGACCTCCTGGGTGTCGTTGTGGACGGAGGCCCTAGCGTCCTCCCCGTCGAGGCGTCTGGGCTTGACGTTTCCTTTAACGCTGGTTCAGCGTCAGAAGGTCATCATCCGACGACTCCGAGGTGGCCGGGGCATCCCTTTTCTTGCCCCTTTCTGCTCTACTGTCCAGGCTCAACTTGCCCCCGGACAGCAGAGTAAAGGTTTATTCGGCTTGCTAGCGTCTGCCATAGGCCGCTACCCACTGCTCGGTGCCTGGCCTGAGCAGCGGGGACTTCATCATCGTCAGGGCTGGAGAAATCAGTTGTCTCCCGCCAAGCTTGAGCCCTGCTTCAATAGCAGGACTCATCGGTTCTATGCCGGTTGGCCTGCGCCACACCCTGAGGCCATGGCTCCACCGGCACGGCAGAAAAAAGGCCTTCTGATCCTGTCCAAGCAATGTCTGACAGTCAGATGAACCATGTTATACAGACATCATCACATACCAATGTACACTAATCAAATCAATGTGTGGAACTGGTCAGCTTACCTCTGGTGGTGGTCGGGAAAGGTCGTACGGTAGTGCATGTGCTTCTGGGAAGCTGGTGGTCGGGTCGAATTTCTCAAAAAGCGAGGACATACGTTGGGTCACCACTTCTGGCGTCGTCCTCTCTCGGGTCTCCCGTGCAGGGTCAGTCAGGCCAGCATACTCATACAAGCGGTGCACCCGCTCTTTGCACAGCTGGATCCGGCGTGTCAACCATGTCTCCATCACTAGTGCTCCATTGACAATCTTGTTGTCAATCAAGGTCAGCAGCTCGTTCACTTGATGCATCTCATCTGGAGTTGGCGGATCTGACCACTTTGAGTTGAACTCCAGCACTTGTGTCATGTCGCAGGGCACTTTTCTCCCTTCCACATCTGGCTCATATAGAACCAGCGAGTGTTCCATCCTTTGGTGGCTAATTGGTACCGGCTCCCTAGCCAGTGCGTCATCATCCCATCACGAAGACGCACATAGCACCCACCAGTGACTTGGGACCCTCCCGATTCCGCCCCCTTCTTCCTCAGCAGAAAGAAGTGGCGGAAGAGGTTGAAGTGGGGGTCGATGCCCAGGAACATTTCACAGTAGGCAATGAAGATGGAAATGGAGAGAATGGAGTTGGGATCCAAATTGTAGATTGAAATCATCCAATAGATGCACAGGTCACGAAGGAACCCATTCACGGGTACCCCTAATCCCTGCATCACCATATCCTCAAAAACTAAAAATTCCCCATCTCGGGGATGGGAAAATCCTCACCTCGCGGCTCACGCCACGCCTCCATCTCGTACGGCGACAGCAAGCCCTCCTCGGTGAGCGCTTACAGCGACTCCCGTATGGAGGTCGACCGCTGCCATTGCGACACTGGTGCGTCAATCACCTTTCCCATCTTCTTGGCTCCCTTCCTCGCCATCTCCTCTGAGGATGGTGGGTTGCGAGGGTGAGCGGAAAGCGGCGGCGGTGCGAATGTGCTAGATCTGCTCGGTTGCCTTGCGGCGGCGGGTGGATTTGCTATGGTGGATTGAGAATGTCCGCGGTTGTCTGGGAGTATGCAGATGGAACGCTCGAGAAGATGGAGAGTGGGAGTCAAAATGAATGTAACGCGGAAACCATTCCCCCTGGCGGCGCCCGCTATTTATACTAACCGGGTGACGTCGTTTTGACTTCTAGGGTTGGACCCCGCTTGACTCGTGTGGACGCGGCTTGGTGGGCCATCCTGGTCCCAAGTGCGCGCGTGGGCCAGGATACTTTAGTTCCCCCATGTGCACGATTGCGTATCCAACCCCGGTTGTTGAGCACGTGTCCGGTAATCTGGGGATTTAATCTCAGATTTGCTTTAAATTAAATACTCCCTCACACATTTGTCTCAGATTTTTTCTCAAATCTGGGGACTCATTCTGGCAGTTCCTTGCCTAGTGTTGCTTGCGAAACCACAGATTCTCGGTGTCCTTGACCCGATCGATCCTGTGACCTGTTCCGAGCACGTCTGGGGACTGCGCAACAGTTTTTCACCCAGTAGCAGTCACGAACCACGGGCTCTTGGTTTCCTTGGCCCAGTCGAACCCGCGGCTTGTTCCGACCACACCTGGGGACTGCAAGACAGGCGGTACACGTCGAAGTCCTTTGGTAATGGTCTCGGGTAAGTTAGTGTTGTTTTGGACTTTTTTCCTAAAAATCTCAATACAACATATCCTATCTTCTATCGAGCTTGGGGACTACATGGGCCCATGTCACCTCGCGGTGACTTGGGCCTAGTTTCTGTCCTTAGGTTCTAGAAAGGGTATTTAGCATTGACTACACTTGGCTGGTATTTTTTCTTTTGAATTTTTCTTGAAAAAGCTCAATACAATATTTTTTATCTTCTATCGAGCTTGGGGGCTACGTGGGCCCACATCATCTCGCGGTGACTTAGGCTTATCCTTTATCTCTGGTTCGATGCTCTTACCTTTACGGATTGTTCATGTTAGCATTCCAGTGATACTTCGTGTCACGTGTTAACGTGGGCCCATGTCTCAGGACGTGAAAATATTTTTTTCTTTTTCTTGGAACACCATGCATCTTTCGACAGGTCACCTCCCTTGATGGAAGCTGTGGTCGGGAGCAGACTTACGAACTGCTCAGGAGAAGCCTGGACGAGGCTGACTGGACTGCATCTTCACTGGTCGGTATCACGTGGTCGGCATCAATATTGGTCGGCATCATGTGGTCAGCATAAGTTCTGGTCGGCATTAAGTGGTCAGCATCAGTACTGGTCGGCATTAGGTGATCTACATCTTCGCTGACTTGGCATCACGTGGACTGCATCTTCACTGTTCGGCCTCACGTGGTCTGCATCCTCACTGCTTGGTTCAGGACAAGATGGCAACTTCCTCAAGATACATGGTGCTCGGGGACTAGCTGTGGGGGTATAGACCCCATATACCCTCGCGGCTAGACTTTGGGTTGCTCGATCCAGACGGCCCAGACCAGAAGACGAAAGCTAGTTCATCATCATTCTGATCGGTGGGCCGGACGACAACACAGAGCCCGTGGTCTGCTACCGCTCAGATCGGTGGGCCTCACGGGTGCTGAAAGCTGCTTGGCATGCAAGGAGTCTTAGTCGGTTAGATCTGTTCGTGTACTCAAAGGATACGGTGTAATATAACCGACCATAGGGAAACCTAGATATGTAACCATGTCCCCCGACTATATAAGGCGGATAAGGACCCCCTAGAATGCATCTAACCTTCCTAGACCGGAACTCATTTCATTGTACTCTGGTACTCATCAATACAGCAGCAGAGACGCAAGACGTAGGATATTACGTTTTCGAGCGGTCCGAACCTGGATAAACCCTGGTTGTTCTGGTTGTTTATCTTACGTCTCACATCTAGATCATAGATCTTAGCGCGCCCTCGCAGTAATCTACTACCTCAGGGTATCATGTGGTAGACTGCCGAGGAGGTCTTATCGACAGTCGCCGCGTCAGCGTAGGAGCGCAAGGCCACAAGCGCAGGATCCCAGGTCGCCCACGTGCGCCGGATTGCCGCCGGGCGCGAAGGGCACTGGACGCTACGGGTGTATGCCTGGCCGTGGAGGTCGTTGCCGCGAGCGCGTGCGCAAGACGCCGGCCTTTGCAGGCGCAGACGCCTTGGTCGCAGCAAGGAAGCCGTTGGCCGTGGAGTTGCCAACCGTGGCCCTGTTTGTCGAGCGTCGGGGACTTCCACTGATAGGAAAGACGTCCGCCGTCGAAACCACAACAGCCGCCAATGATGCATCTTCCTTGCCAACACCTTCCGTAGGCCAGCAGTCCGGCACAGAGGCGAAGACCTTATCCTTATCGAAGGAAAACAAATCCTGCAATTGCAAAGCAAGTTACGAACTAACCAATGAAATTCTTACGATGCAATTTGTTGCGGATTACTGAAATGATTGGAGACGGATGATGGCTGGCATCCTCCATCTTCGATCCTTCTTTTCTACTAGAAAAATCCGATTTACTCCTTGCTTGTCCAACGATGGAGAATGGTGGCAATTGCTCAGCGCCGACAAGACCGAACGCCAGTGAACGGATCTCCGGTGACTTCGGGGAGCGCCCATTGCAGGGGAGACAGCGATCGCCAGCGATCTTGTTTCCGGCGAGGATTCAACAGCGACGCCGACGAACTTCACTTCTCTGCCTTAGCGTTAGCGGTGGACAAAGCCGTACGTGCGTGATAACGTGTTAGAAGAAAAATGGTCGATGGAATGACCGATGTGTTGTATTGATGAACAGTAGTGAATATTTATACAAGAGGCAGTTGCCTGTGTCAGTGACATAAGGCCAACAGGTGCCTTTTGGTGACGAAGGGGCCTAATCGGTTATGTCTACTAATAACGTAATTAGCACATGCTAATTACGAGATTACAACAATTGATCACTAATTAATTATCATAATTAATCTCAACAATCCTTTCTCTTGATACCGATAGAGATTTTGGTGAAAAATTATTCTTCAAGCACTTTCATTTTTTAGTTTGGACTTATAGCTAGTCAAAGTAGAGAGTGATGTTGGCTCTCTAGAGGTTACGTAGAGTGCGCATAAGATATGGAGAAGCTGCTAGAGGATGGAAAGATATAAAAAAAATGAGTTATTAAAATAGCTCCCTAAAATAATAATTTGATGTGTGAGTTAAAAAGACTCTTAGAAATGATCTAGTAGATTAGCTAATTACCCTGCTAATTCACTAAGGGCAATACAGTGCGGCCGCTTGCATGCAGTATTTGCTATTTTGTGCCACGGTGGAGTTCGTTGTTGAACGCCTACTTGGATTCTTTTTGTCTAAAACTTAGTTGGCTAAAACTGAGAACTAAATCTTTAGATCATTTTAGCTCACTTGTGAAGTGTGAAGTTCTCGTGAGGTTGACTAAATTTTAGAAAGAACTTCAGATCTTTTGTTTAGAGCATTAAAAGTTAAAGTTGTTTGAAGTTTTTTTTTGAGCACCAAAGTGGTTTGAAGTTTAGGACACAAACAAGGCATAAGTTAAACGATCTGCTCCTCTGCTTGATTAAGTATGGAAATTAACGGTTACATGCAAGATTAGCATCAGAAATTAGTTTACTCCATTGTAGATTAAGACTCTTATATAGAAAAAAAAACAAATTATCCTCTGTTTTTCAAAGGATTTGTTCAGTCATTTTGCATTCTACATGGCCTAATGGATCCTTCAACGTCCAAACCTCACAATATATAGCGGTTCAGAATTATCGCGTTCACTACCGCAGCGCAGAGCTAACCGATCTTCTCCTCTCTTCAGTTCCGCGTCTTCAAGCTCCTATTCGGCTGTTCCCATGGAAACAGCAGATGATGCAGCCCGCAATTAAAGTTCGCAGCCCACTACCCACCCAATTGCCATTTGGAAAATGCCACTTTGCACATACGCCTCTCCCGTCCTCCAGCATCCCAAGCCCGTACGCCGCCTTGTCTGCGGCAACCACACCGCCGATCGCTTCTGCTCCCGTTGAATCGCCCCTCCTCACGCAATTGACCCTGCTTCCGCTGAAATCAGGCCCCATTGGCCGTCGTCTGCCTCGCGCACAGGACGCGGTGGCATGAACCCGACGGGGCGCGTGGCACACCCGCGCGCCGTTATGCTCCTCGCCATCGGCGCGCTCGGGCTCTGCCTCCTATGGGTGGAATTCGCTGTCGTAGGCGGCGGCAGAAGGGCAGCAGACCCCGCCGTTCGGGCCGCCGTGGCCGGGAGGAGGACTCACGCCCAGGCGCCCGTCAGGTCGCCGGACGCGTGCAGCCGCGAGTGGAGGCGAGCGGTGGACCACCATGCCGCCGTCCTTCGACGACACCTCGCGGACGGCAGGCTCTCCGCGTCCTCCCACGCCGTCTGCCTCGGCGGTGCCGACGAGGCGATGGCGCTGCGGGAGCTCGGCGTGTTCGGCGCCGTCGCGGTCGCCAAGAAGCGGTCCCCGCCCCTCGCCGTCGCGGGAAGCGACCACCAGCTCCCGTTCCCAGACTCCTCCGTCGACTTCGTTTTCGCCGGACGCGCGCTCGACTCCTCCAAACGCCAGGCCGACCTCGCCACCGAGGCGGCACGGATTATGAAGCCGGACGGACACCTAGTGGTCCTCACGTCCGGCGCCCGCGACGCCTACAGCCTCCGGTCCCTCCAGGCTCTTTTCCCGTCCCTCGGATTGCTCCGATCGCGCGAGACCAACGGCCGGGATGGCTCCACCCTCCGGGAGCTGGTCTTCCGGAAGCATGCAGGCATTTCCTCCTCCACCATCAACGGCAAAAATCCCGCGAGCAACTGCACGCGTCGCGATCACAAGCACCGGATCATCGACCTCGCCGAGCCGCTGATCCAAGAAGAGCCGGCGAAGCCATGGATCTCGCTGAAGAGGAACATCAAGAACATCAAGTACCTGCCATTGCTCGCCGACATCGGCTTCAAGCGCCGGTACGTGTACGTCGACGTGGGCGCCCGGAGCCACGGCTCCAGCATCGTCGGCTGGTTCCGGAAGCAGTACCCGAAGCAGAACCACACCTTCGAGGTGTTCGCCGTCGAGGCCGACCCCGCGTTCCATGCAGAGTACGCCACCAAGAAAGGTGTCACATTGCTGCCCTACGCCGCCTGGGTCCGGAACGAGACGCTCACGTTCGAGATCAACGGTGGCCCGGCCGGCAAGAGGAAGCAGGGCGCCAACAGTAACGACGCCAGAAAGCCGAACGGCCGTGGCATGGGCCGCATCAGGCCCGCGGCCGGGGCGACCAACGGGGTGTCGTCCGGCGAGCTGCGGCGCGTCCCGGCGTTCGACCTCGCCGACTGGCTGAAGCGGACGGTGTCGGAACAGGACTTCGTGGTGATGAAGATGGACGTGGAGGGCACCGAGTTCGACCTCATCCCGAGGATGCTTGACACCGGGGCGATCTGCCTCGTCGACGAGCTGTTGCTCGAGTGCCATTACAATCGGTGGCAGAGGTGCTGCCCTGGCGTGCGTTCGCCCAAGTATGAGAACACGTACGGCAAGTGCCTCGAGCTGTTCACCTCGCTCAGGGACAGCGGCGTGCTTGTGCATCAGTGGTGGTGATTAGTTCATAACTGACGGCATCTTGAATCGTAAGGGGTTTTGTTGTGTGTCCCGACTGGATTTAACACAAATTTTGGTGTGTTTCTGTAGTTTTGATGATTGATTCTTGTAGTTACATGACGAGATGAGGAATATATTGCAGACTACTAACTTCCATGCAAAGGTATTGGTGAGTGTCACAATTGTCCATGAGCAACTGAGTCATTTTTGCAGGCTTGTTTACTGTCAATATTTTTAGCCTTCATTCATTTGGGAACTACTAGTGTTATGTTCTGAAATGACAGTAGAAACATAACTTGCTGCTTCTTTTGAGTTATGGCATGAGTTTCATCTAGATCATTGTTGAATTTCACTCCTTTTCTAACATTTAAATGCCTTCAGTGTATCCCCACCCTTAATGTAAACTGTTTCTAAAACATATTTGGTTTGAACCTCCTTACCCTTTTCTAAATAATTTTACAGTGGTTTAAACTGCTATCAAACTCTCAAACCAAATTGAACCTTCATAAAAACTTGTTTCTGCGTGACCTTTGCGTTCAGACCTGATTGAAAGTTGGATTCATATATATCTCCCTCGTGCCACATTGACAGGAAATTCTGTCTCATATATTATGTATAAGATCATCATAAAAACTAAATGTGATCTGCAACTTCATTTTTCTTTCTGGGTTTTGGATGAATATAAAAGGCCAGTTTTGGAGAAACATGGAGGAAAAACCTGGTGATTGACCGGTTACTAGACAGATCCAGTAATCATGATGTGAGGAAATACAGTAGCAGGACAATTCATTTCTGATGAACAAACACAAAACATGGACGCCTGTACTGAAGATCTTCAAGTTCAAAACACGCATTCCATTATCCATTTCAGTAAGCGTACATCAAGAGTATCCAATCTTGATCCCTGTTTCTCCATCACAGCCTATTCGGTAACTCTCATCGGCTTCAAAAACTTGAACTGGGAGCGGTGAGAGCGAAAAATCTAGCAGGAGGAGCAAATCAGAGAGGCAAAAGGGGGGTAGCCACTCAGCTAAAACTCAAGGACCAGACTCATGGTGCACACCATGCACAACCACCATGACTATTTACACAGGATGGAGAGGAGGAAACAGCTACGTGAGCTGAAAGCATGAAGAGATGTGAGATCTCACGAGTCATTAGCGGTCTCTTCCAGGATGCTGTGAAGGTGTGGCCGCCACACCGTGGAACGGCTGCTCCGGCGGCGCCTGAGGCTGGCCTTGCCCTCCGACAGCACCTCCGCCAGGTACCTGTCACCATTGTCCTTGGCCTCCTTAGCAACAGCAGCAGCGCTCGGCGGCGCGTTCGTCTTCTGCGACGGCGCCTTTTTCTGCTGCGGCTGCGGATGCGGCGGCTTCCTCTTCTTCTTCTCCGGCACCGACGAGGCCGGCACCAGGAAGTAGAAGTACCCTCGCTTGAGCTCCGAGTCCGGGGCGACGATCAGGATCCGCCGCGCTCCGCCCTGGGAGCACGGACGGCTCAGGACGTGGTTAGGGTGCGCCGCTATGACCTCGCCGGCGGTGACCGGGCGGGTGTACTCCTCGATGTGGCC
Organism: Bothriochloa decipiens; assembly: GCA_023333625.1. Lineage (NCBI taxonomy): Eukaryota > Viridiplantae > Streptophyta > Magnoliopsida > Poales > Poaceae > Bothriochloa > Bothriochloa decipiens. The sequence goes on from CM041628.1 coordinate 80,558,132, forward strand.
GCTGAGGTGGACGATCCGGATCACGTCGAAGGAGCCGCAGGGGAGCACGCAGGCCAGGCAGCACCGTAGGCTGTTGCCCATCCCCTCGAGTCGCTAGGCTCAGCTCTGCAGTTGCCGGTTGGTTTGGTTGCTTTGCTCTGAGAAGTGAGAGCTCTGCTCTTCCTGCCTGCCTGCCCCTTGGCTGTCTGGCATGGCTGGGTGGCACTGGTTTTTATACAGAGTGCAAGCTGAAGCTAAGATAAACATGTTAAACAACTTGGGATATATTATAGAACAAAGAATAGTGTGCACAGTACAAGTGCCACTTAATTGTATACACATTTGTAACTTAGCTTCTTCTAATCCCACCATCATTACAGTATGTTGGTTATCTTGGGGAAACTACTCCTACAGTTCGTCAGAGCATATGTATTCTACTAGTGATAGTGTAAAGAACTCAGTTCAAGCAGGATTACGGGGTACGTAAGGGATACATGCAAATGTACATCCATTGGTCCGTACAAAAACTCAGAGAGCTCTTGCGTCCATACAGGTCGGACTGTGTGCAACCCACATTGAGATCTCACAATAATCCGTATGAAAAGGTGACCTGCCTTCGGGTGACCCAACATTATCGTCCCAATACTTCTTGGTGTTGAGATGTGTTCTCTTTTGGTTACTTTGACGTGAACACTACTCCCTCATGGCGTTCATTGAATTTGCTACGCCGGTGGTGATAAAACAATCCGTTTTCGATCGCGGTAGATCGTGGTACGCACAAGTGGCCGAAGATTAGAGGGTTCAAATTGTTTGACCCTACAATGTGCACCTTCCGATACATCCATTTTGGTGAATGACTGATCAAGTTCTCCAAATACTAGTTCCACGACATTTTAATTTGTTTCATGCTATCCTACCGGTATTACTTTTTCTCTAGTAAGTTGTGTCGTACATTTTAGATCCATATACTCACCGCCTCTGAAAAAGTGAGCCAACAGACATCGAGATTTATTACAATGGGCGCACAAACATACGCATACTCACCGACTTCGAAATAATGAGCTGGAAAATACGCATACTCACCAACTTTGAAATAATGAGCTGGAAAATATCAAGGCTATTACCATGAGGCTTACATCTTTTGCAAATTACATAGTACATATTCATCATCTATGAACACACGTACTCAAACCCTGCATTTATATAAACACCTTCGAAAGATTGAGGTGTCAAATCTCGAGATTGGTACACTCAAACTCTACATATATATAAACACCTTCGAAAGATTAAGGTAGCAAATCTTGAGATTGTTACTACAAGGTTTCTTGCGCGCTATCAACGGAGCACAAGTAAATATAAAAAATGTGAACACTCATTCCAAATTGAAGACTTCAAACCAGTTGAATAAAGTGAGGTACACTTAGTTCGCATCACGTGTAAGTTGCTAGTTTAACCAGCCAATTGTCTGGTTGACGGGTGACATCCCTGATCAATAGATGATGATGATGCATGCCAACGGGTGACATCCTTGATTAACAGATGATGCATGCAAACGGGTGACATCTTTGATATATTCTCAAAACATTTCATTACCAAAGATGATGCATGCTAACACAGGTGACATCCTTGATATATAAACGTATATTCTCGAAACATATGTCATTTTCAAAAGCTTGCGACTAAAGTGTTAAGATTAACCCTGGATGACCATATGTGTATTCGATAGGCTTCATTTCTTTTTTGTGAAACGAACCATACATATACGGGCTTCATCTAAGAACCGCGCACTGTGAAGCTGATGATAGGATTGTGATTCCCACTTCCAAATGGCGGCTCAACAGAAGCTAACACTACATCACAAAACCAACTGACACCAAGCTATTAAGACAGATAAACAATTAGTAGAAAGAACACACGCGGTGTCCCCAAATTAGTTTGGTGCCGACAGCATGCACACCTCAGCCATGCATCTCATGATTTGGAATGGAATCACGGCCGTCAGATCTACATCGGACGGTGTAGGCAAGTGCGTTACATGGTGGTGACAACCCTCCACACTTTAGGGCCGGCTTTCTTCTGCCTGTATGGGACAAAGCGATGCCAGCTCCATAATTGTGATTATAATACCAAATGAGCTACTGATAGTGTTAATCCGTGTGAAAGTTGCGTGTACTTTGACACTGTTGGCCTACTAGGTATCATTTCGCCACTAAGCAATGCTGTACTTTGGGTTGCAATAAGGACGTGAGAAATGTGATGCACGTACTGCCTTTTTGCTGAATGCGTCAAGCTTTATGGATCACTTAAACAACAGCAACGACGGTTCGTCTTGAATGATTTTGACATAAATTAATCAGTCCAATGATGTGTGTTGTTGATCGCTGTTTGCCGGTTTAGGTGTTGTTGATTGAAGCCTCTAAAGCGAGCTTGATGTTGTGAGTCGTACGGAGGCACAATTAGTTTTTTTAATACACAATTAGTGGTAGTGATGTTGAATGGTGATCTTCAGGCTCTCTATGCCTAAGCTCATGCAAATGCAACCATGCTTTTTTTTTTTTTGAGAAATTCACACCCAAACTAATTGGGTTTGGGTAACTGGAACACTTTTAGGGCTGACCCAAGCAGTTGGAAGCCCACTGACTCTAATACGGAGTAACATAGGGCCTACTTGGTTGGCTACCAATTTTTGCCCAACCAAAATCATGGTAAGCCAAAACTTTGGCTAACCAATCAAGACTTGCCAAAGTTAAGGCAAAATATATGGGTGGGCATTTGGTTGGTTGTCAAACTAAAGGCATGCCAAAATTTTCAGTTATAAGTTTAAGAACATTCTAGATATTTGCCAAAACTTTGGTAAAAAAAAATAATATTCTTTCCTTTTTTGCTCAAAAAAGAATGTAATATACTTCCCTTTGCTAAAGAAAAAGTAATATATACTTTTCCCCTTTCTTCGAAAATTCAAATCGAAATACAGAATGCGAATGATCAAAATTATCAATGTAAATACAAAGCACACGTCCGATGAACACAACCTCCCCTGTACAGCCACGTAGTCAAGCAACAAACTGAAAAATCTCTACAGCGGGCAGATGGGCAAGTCGACCGGCGGCGCGATGGTGGCCTCGAGCTCGGACTCGCCGTCCTCCACCAGCAGCGCCATGGCGAGCCCGCCCGTGAGGTGCGCGTCGATGTGGCAGTGCACGAGCCACACCCCGGGGTTGTCGGCCACGAAGCGCACGACGGCCCAGCCGCCGACGGGCACGCCGATGGTGTTGCGGCTGGGCGGGTCCACCAGGTTGAACTTGGCCTCGTCGCGCCGCGGGTCGTAGTTGCCGAACCCCGTGGCCAGCACGAAGAAGTGGTACCCGTGGATGTGCATGGGGTGCTCCTCGGCGGCGAAGATGCCGGTGTCCTGGAACACGATCTGCACCACGGCGCCGAACTTGATGCGGTACAGCTTGGTGCCCTTCACGGGCTGCCACAGCGCGCGCGGGACGTTCTGCGAGGTGAAGTTGAAGAACACCGGCGGCAGCGCCGGGAAGTCCTCGGTGAACACGCCGGGGATGTGGTGGTAGTGCGCCTGCAGCAGGGACACGGTGTTGGGGAGCTGGAACGACACGTTGTTCATGCTCGCGCCGAACCGGGTGTTGTTGGGGCCCTGGCAGAACGGGCCGGGGCGGCAGTTGAAGAGCCCGAACCCCACGGTGGTGAACACCTCCTGGGTCACCGGGCCGGGCACCTTCACCGGCTCTGGACTCCGGAGGCTGTTGGAGAAGGCGATCGCCGTGTTGGTGTCGTTGAACGCCGGCAGGAACGGGAGCATCGGCTGCGGCCCTGCGCGGCCGAGGTGGCCGGATGAGGAACTAGCGGACCGGCTCACTGGGCCGCTCCCGGAGGTGGTGGGGCAGCCGGGGGCGTTCTTGTACTGGAAGATGGCGGTGGCGGTGGTGTTGTCGAAGGGGACGTTCTGGGCCGAAGCGTAGGCGCGCGAGGCGAGGTAGTATCGTCCCGGGGCTGCGTGCGCCGTGACGAGGACGTCCGTGGTCTGGCCGGGGCCGAGGAGGACGACGTTGGTCTCGAAGGGCTTCATGTACATGGCGTCCGCGGCGACCACGATCATCCTGTGGCCGGCGAGGCTGACGAAGAGCTCGGTGTTCATGGCCGCGTTGATGATGCGCAGCATGATCGTCTCGCCAGCGACCACCGGGATGATGCTCGTCTCTGCATTGGGTGACGCATGCATGACATGAATTAGTTGCCGTGAGCTGGGCTGGTGGAGAAAAGCATGCATCATCCGCTGGTCTAAGTGGGTGACATCACGTACGCGCATGCTGGACATTGGTTAGAATGTTTCTCCTTTACAATCTTTTATTTATTTATTTATGGTTTAATTCACATCTGGAGATTGTCTCTTCGTATCGTCAGTTTGTATGACAGAATATAAAAAAGGCAACCAACCACCAGGGAAGCAACTTAGCTGCAGAAGACAAGTGCCTGCAGTGTTTATTACCTTGCTGTACGGTTTGGAGAGAGACCTATGCCTGAGAGAGAGAGAATGCATGGGCCTTTTTCCAAACCGAAAGTTGCTTTGGGCGGTCTAACCAAATTTAGAAATTGTGCAGCATTTTGTAGTGTTTTCTGAATCACCACTGTTCTCTCTTTAAACGATGTGTGTGCACTGTGTGGTTAACAACATGAGCAACTGATGAACCGACGAAATTAACAACGGCGCTCACCTTGGCTCGAGCACGGGAGCAAGTCGCCCGGCTGGCCGTTGATGAGGAGGGCGTCGGAGATGTTCGGCGGCGCGCCGGTGATCATGGACTGCCGGAGCACGGCGATGGGGTCCCTCCTCCACCACTCGGCTGCGCAAACATATGCATACACGTCAGTGAGGCGGCGGCATTGGTGGTGGCAGTCGGAGCCGGCGATACAATTGGCAACGATCGAGCTGCACTTTGTGCTGGACTTGCATATGTACCTAGGATGATGGGGGCCTCCATTTGTGGCTTGGGGAAAGGATAGGGGTGGCCCCTCTTGGGGTGGATGATGAGCGCGCCGTGCACGGTGGCGCGGAGCCAGGAGCTGTGCGCGTGCCACCACAGCGTGCCCTCCTGCCCCTCGGTGGTGAACCGGTACGTGTAGCTGCTTCCCGGGCGGATCGGGCACTGCGTCACGAACTCCGGCCCGTCCGCCCACCCGTTGCGGATCTGCCGGAGGCCGTGCCAGTGGAGTGTCACGTTGTACTTCGCCATGTTCACGGCCTTGATCGCCAGCGTGTCGCCGCTGTACACCTCGATCGTCGGCCCCGGGAACTGCCCGTTCACCGTCACGATCCTCTGGCTCTGGCACAGCCTCTTCACTACCGTCTCCTTCACCTGCAGCAACACCGAACCATTACTACCATTTTTAACAGATTGTTAGCTATTGAAGCACAAAAGACAAAGCGCAGCAACACTTACGACGAACTCGTAGAAGCGCTCCTCGGCGAGAGCGCCGGGGAGAAGGAAGCAGCCGAGCAAAAGAAGAGCAGAGGCGCAGCAGAGCTTCGCGAGACCTGACCTCGCCATCGCTCCGGTTGACTGGCAATGGCTGGCTGGCTGGCTGGCTGGCTTGCTGCTCTGGTGGTGGTTTGCTGCCGTGGTGACCAAGAGCGAGACCGGCAAGCGTATATATAGAGGCAGGAAGCAACATGGACGAGACCCGAGAGGAAGGGTAGTGCAGTTGTTTGGGGGGTTTGTAAGACTAGGTTTTGATTCGTGCGACTGCGACGCGGGGCCTTTTGGCCTTTAGGGTGGCGGTAGAGTACGATGTAGTTCTACCTCGCGTTGATGAATCAATGGTGAATGCTGACGGGGGAGTTGTTGCACCCACTGGTCTAGCGAATGCAATTGCGATCCAGAGGGATTCGTTTCACCGTCCTGTTCTTACTGAACATTTGCTGCTGCTGCGTTTGTTGATACTATGATGCATGGATGGACGGTAGCTAGCTTACCCTGGAAGAATTGCATTAACTCTAGTCAATCAAGAAGTTGGAGGGACAAAAAGGTGGAACGAGCTTCTTTTCGGCAAGTGAAAATATAAATACTCAAAAAAGTACTAGGGCTTAACTTTGTCAGGGTGCTACATCTGTTCAGTTGCCTACTTGCTACTGAGAAACATCCTTTGCTGGTGTGGACTGAATTTCCTTCAATAATTTGCTGGTCTTGGAAACGAAATAGCCCCAGCGAAAGCACTAATGAAACAATAATAATACGTCTCACAAAAAAGATGAAAGAATAAAAAACAAAAACAAAAAGGAACAACGCGTTTATCACAGAGAAGATTGGGACTGATACTCTGAATGACACTGCAAAACAGAAATGAAGAAAGTTTGCACCTACAGACACCGGTTTTGTTGGAAAAATGCAACGCCCCCACACTATAGAAATTGCCCAAGTACATGACTTTGCAGTAAGAGATCCCCATATCCTAAACCCACACCGTGTAGCCTGTAGGAGTTGGTAGGTTCTTTGACAAAGTGAAGTCAATTGGGCCCTCTTTTTCCACTCCAACTGAACAATTCCTCTGCTTTCAGCGATTAGGTGGCCAGGAGGCGACGCGGGCGACATATGATTAGTTAGGGTGATTGAACTATCTCACTTAGCCGCAATTTCTAGCCGGTAGCGAATAGCTAATTTTTGTCGATTTTCATCGTCCTACCACTGAAAGGAACATGCGTCGGCGTTCAGCAGATGAAGTCCATCTGCAGGTACTTCAGTATTAAGGATTCAAATGTTCACTCTGGTTGCTCACAATAAACAAACTGTAAATTGACTGATTACTTCACAATAAACAAACTGTAAATTGACTGATTACTTTTGTCTAGGTTTGCTGGGTTATGGCCGTGTCAAAATTTACTATACCCCTGAATGGAGCTCCAATTGGAATGACTCAGTGCGGTTTGCGGGTATACCGACATAGTACAAGGCTATGAGCATCCTTGTACATATGTTTGCACTTTGCAATGCAATTTCCTTGACAATGAGAGGAAGGGCCAGCTACAGGATCTCTTTTTCAGCCTGCGCTTTGCCAAGCTACCAAAGGCAGCGTAGAGCCTGCACTCACTCCTATCTCAAAATAGGTAACACTTTTTCTGTGAATCTGGACAGTTCATCCAGCAACTATTATGGACGCAGAGAGTAGGTGCAGCAAGAATTTCACATAAAACACTAGATGCACCAGGAGTTGGGAACAAATTTCCATATTCCGAGCGAGATTGGTTACACACTCTGCACTACAACTTCAGAGTTCAGACAGGCTGTTTCTTTGCAAAATGCTACTACTTGCTTGTAACGGCATGTATTGAACAGGTAGTACACTGGTTCTGACCATTAGTTGTAAACAGACATAAGTCAAAACCAAATGTGCAGGTAACATTTAGTTAAGAGTTTAAGACGTAGTCCATTGGCAAGCTGACATTGACTGTACCCTTACGTTTGGTGTTTATTTCACATTGTCGAGCAACTAAAAAATAGGTTAGCTCCGTCTTGCTATTTACATGCAGGTTGGACGCAAACAGCCAAGTCCAAGAGGTCGACGAAAGGGTCTGTACAGTCATTGACTGGGTCACTGGATAGTAACAGGCTAACAGCTCTGGTAAGAAATTGGTAATGGCTATAAAATCGTGATCTGTAAAGTTTGCAGGTTGTGTTGTGCGCTCAGTTTTGCCCTGCGACATCAGGCTTCCTCTGTAATGCCGTGATCTGTGATTTCAGTGCCGTTCGTGATCTGCATGTTAGGTAGCAGGTGATATGAGCATCCGTACGTTGTGCGCTCAGATTTGCGTGGCATGAGAAACCCTTCCTAATCTGACAAGTTACAGTGGACAAACTACCAGCTGCTCACGTTAGTTCTTGTGTGATTACAGAAAATAAAAAACCCAAGTTTTGTCATTATGTGTTTGGTTGCTAGTTAGACATTGCCACACTTCACCGTAAGTTAGCAAGTATTTGATTACAAACTAAATTTAGACAAGATTTTTTTTTTGGACACTACGTGTCGTAGAGTAAAAAGGTATAGCAATCTTAAGCATGGCAAGTGTGGCTTCAAATTTTCTAGCCCCACTTTTGTGCCTAGCCACATTTGCTTAATGTTAATTGTGGAAAATTATGGCTAGAGAAACCAAACAAGCCTGAAATTGGACATTTCTCTCAAAAGGAAAATTTTTGAAAGCACCAAAGGCTCAATTGAAACTTAATCAGAAGCCAGCACTCCCAAATCATCTTCTGATAACATGGAGTGCTTCTGGCAGGTACAAACGAATTCAGGAATCAAAGAATGACATCGCAACCAAAATTCTCGTACCCCCTACACCTGTACTGTACAGACTGAAAAAAAAAAACCGGATAGACTCTGAAGTCTACTTATTAAGAATCTGAAGTAACTGAGAAACTGTAAATTTCAGTCTGCAAGAGGCCGACTACTCTGTAATTGTAGATTTCGTCTCGTCCATGACACTGGTGGCGGTCGCGGTAGTTTGGCTCGGCTCGCCAGCGAAGGACGAGGCGGCAGAGACAGCAACTGAGGGCTTGATCTGCTCGAGCTGCCGCAGCACCTGCTGTGCCTCGGGCCTCGCTGGTGGCGAAGGATCGACGCAATGCAGTGCCAGTTTCAGCGTCTTCACCAGCTCCTCGCCGGTCTCGGAGCCCGCGGCCGCGTCCTTCATGAGCTCCAGGTCGAACACCTCGTTGGTCCACTCCTCCTCGACGACGGAGGCCACCCACTGCGGCAGGTCGAGGCCGTTGGTCGTGTCCCCGGGCGACTTACCAGTCAGGAGCTCGAGCATCACCACCCCGAGGCTGTATATGTCGGTCTTGGTGTTGGCCTTTTTCAGTTTGGAGAGCTCCGGCGCGCGGTAGCCGAGCGCGCCCGCGGCGGCGATCACGCTGGAGTTGGCCGCCGCGCTCATGAGGCGCGACAGGCCGCAGTCGGCGATCTTGGGTTCGTTGCCCTCGTCCAGGAGGATGTTGTTGCTGGTGATGTTGCCGTGCACCATGTTGGCGTCGGTGTGCAGGTGGTGCAATCCCCGCGCCAGGCCCATCGCGATGTTCATCCTCGTCGGCCAGTCCACCGGGCTGCTGTTCGGTGCACGAGCTGCGATAATACACATGGCGGAGTTTTGTTAATTAAGCACAAAAGAAAAAAGAAGCAAAGTGATAGCTAAAGACAATCCGAGCATTTGAAAATGGAAATTGCACGATGCAGCTGAGCTTACCATGGAGGAAAGAGGCAAGGTTGCCCTTGGGCATGTAGTCGAACACCAGAAGCTTCTCGCCCTTGGGTCCCAAATAATACGCCCTGACGGCGAGGAGGTTGGGGTGCCGGAGCTTGCCGAGCGCGTTCACCTCCAGCTCGAACTCCTTCTGGCTCTTGGCGATCTTCTCCCGGAGCCGCTTCACCGCGACGTAGCTGCCGTCCTCCATGGTTGCCTTGTACACCGTCCCGTACGTGCTCTTCCCCAGGATCTCCGCGGTCGCGCACAGCAGATCGTCCGCTGTGAACGAGAGCGGCCCGTCGAAGTGGACCAACTTGCCGCCGCTGTCCCCACCGGTGTCAGTGCCAGAGCCTGCCTTCCCGACAGTCTTCGTGGTCGCCTCCTTGGCGCCCTTCTTGGGGGGCGGGCTTTCCTTCTCGTCTTTCCTCCAGAAGATGAAGACGCAGCAGAACAGGAGAAAGAAGAGCAGGAGGATGCCTGCCACTGCAATGATGAGCTCCTTTTTGTTGAGCTTCCGGGTTCGCCGCTCCGACAAAGGCACCGGAGGAGACGGCGCCGTCAGCGGAGATAAAGCGGAAGTGCAAATGGCGGAGCCATTGAAGCCACAGAGCTGAAGGTTTCCAAGGAACGAGCTAGAATTGAACTTGCTGGACAGAGCTGCAGGCACGGGCCCCGAGAGATTGTTGTAGGACACATTGAAAGAACTGAGATTGACAAGGCCGCTCAAGGAGGCCGGAATTTCTCCGGTGAGGTTGTTCTCTGACACGTCGAGCAGTGACAGTGCCGAGAGGTTTCCGACGGTCGCCGGGATTTTGCCACCGAGGACATTCCTCCTCAGGGACAGCTTGGTCAGATTCTTGAGCCCGTCAAAGCATGCCGGGATGTGTCCTCCGATGTCGTTGCCATCGAGATTGAGCTCCACTAACAAAGTGAGGCCGCAGAGTGACTCTGGAAGGCTACCACCTAAAAGATTGTCAGAGAGATCAAGCTTTCTGAGGTTTGTGGCGTTGCCAATCCCATCCGGGATGCTTCCACTGATCAAATTGTCAGCGAGAGAGAGATCGTGGAGCAATCTGAGATTGCCAATGGTGGGCGGGATCACGCCGCTGAGATTATTGTTGTTGAGCTGAAGGGATTCGAGGAACGGGAGGGAAGTGAGGCTGGTGGGCACGACACCGGAGAGGTTGTTGTACGCGAGGTTGATCCTATAAAGCCGGGTGGCATTGGCAAGAACGGAAGGGATACTCCCCGAGAGGAAGTTGCCGCTGAGGTCGAGCGTCTGCAGGAGCGCGCAGCCGCCGAGCGCCGGGGGCACGGCGCCGGCGAAGCGGTTGTTGTGGAGGTAGACGGCGCGGAGCTCGCGGAGGAAGCCAAGCGCGGCGGGCACCTGGCCCCCGATGATGTTGTCGTGGAAGCTGAGCCTCCGGAGCGCGGTGAGCTGGGTGACCTTGTCGGAGAGCGCGCCGGCGAGGCCCTTGAAGGGGAGCTGGATGGCCACCACCTTGCCCCGCGCGCACCTGATCCCCGCCCAGCCGCCGGAGCAGGCGTCGAGGCCCGTACCGTTCCAGCCGGCCAGGAACCCGCGCGGGTCCACCAGCGCCTGGCGGATGGCCTGCAGCCCCTGCAGGTCCGCCTGTGTGATCACCACGCCGTCCGATCGCTGCCCGCGCGCCGGCACCGCCGCTGCCGCCAGCAGCAGCATGAGCAGCACGAACAAGCCCCCACCGCTACATTGCAGCTGCTTCCTTCTCGATCCAGCACCGCAATGGACGCCGATGCGGCAGCAGCTCCGAACAACCATGGCTAGTAGCCTAATGCAAGTAGCTACTAGCTCTAGCTAGAATCTAGTGTACCTAGCCCAATGCAGCCGCTCCTACCTAGGAGGAGCTCGAGCTTTTTAGCGAGTTCTTTCTTGGTTTCTGCTAGCGGGGAAAGCGATGGTACCGCGCTCTATATAAGCGTTGCAGGATCATGGCAGAACGAACGGGAAAAAGGAGGGAATAATTTAGCTGCTAACCTGATTCAACTCAGATGCGCTAACTAACGGCTAGCTCAGTCCTTCTGCAGACGGAGACGATTTGGAGTTTTAAAACCATGTCGTCCTATACGTTATGGACGCGGGCGCTGACATGGTGGGTCCTGCGCCGCAGGAAAGAATCCGATCTTTATCCCATTCTTTCAGGATTCAGCGCAGCAGCAGAGTGTGCTCTGCTAGGTGCGCGGGGTATCTGTAGTCTGTACCCTGTCCTGGGCCGTAGTGTCCCCACCGGCCCCCAACGGCTAGCTCTCCGGCGGTGGAGCCCGCTGGACAGCGACTGCCGCGCGGCGATCGAACGGCGAGCACGTGCGCCCGTACATGGAAAGCTGCGTGGGAGTTAATGGCCGCAGTAGTTAACAAGAGCCGGAGCGAGAGATTTGGGAGGAGGCCGAGAGGGACAGCGATCCGGCAACATGAGACTGCCCCCGCTTGGGCTCGGCTCGACCGCTGCCGGTCGCACCTGGCACCCACACACGGCCGCTGGACGTGGATCCCCAAGGCCGCCAGGACCTGGCGCGTCAGCGGCCCGGGGGGCAGGGAGAAAACGTCGTTTCGCAACGGGAAGACAGATGGATTTTGCTCAGGATTTGTTTGCCAGACACTGTGATGGTCGCCGAGCCATGATGTACTGGAGGAATGTGCACAGGGCGCGCGAGTGCGCGACGGCACGGGCGCCCACCCGTCCATCCATGCGGCCATTCTTCCATTCACTGTGCGGTTTTGACCTGCCTGCCATCTGGGCTGCATCGCCAACGGCCGGTAGCCAGATAGAAGTAGCACAGGTGCTGATACCCACGCACCAACGAACGGATCAGTGAGACGGTGAGTGGTTCAAAAGAGGGACGAAAAGGGCAATCGAAAGCGGCGACTCAGCAGCTCTGCATCGGCTCCCGGGAATGTGGTCGAACGGGAAAGAGGGGGAAGACCACAAGTCACATCGACGATGCCACCAGGATCGGGTGACGGAATTCCATTGTCGAGCTCACATTCAGGCTGCAATTCAGTCAGTCAATCCACATCTGCCTGCTGAAGAAATGGCTACCGCCGTGTGGGCAAGACATGGCAGATTGGCAGCGGTACCAAACTTCAGAACAGGGGGTTCAGGGCTTCATGCAGAGCACGACGAGGTCATGGTCTCCGACCATAGATAGCAAAAAATGATTCAAAGGTCTAGATTACAAAAGTTCATTTTAACCCGATTTAACCATTTTTTTTATGTTAGTTTGATTTTTCTTCCACATTTATAAAACCAGATTTTTTTTCTCATCTTCATAAACTTTAAAACCTATTTATTTTTCTCACCCTAAGCGGTTTTGCACAACGATATTATGTGATGTGGTGTAACACCAACCATGCCATATCAGTTGAGCAGGTAGATCAGACTATTTCTTTTTTTTTTAAAAAAAACTATCAAATATCTTCTCTAAACTTTGTGCAATTGAAACATATTACCCTATTCGATTGAACTTATGAGCCGGGGCACAGTGTTTTTCTCTCACAAACAAAACACATTAGAAAAGTCATAGAAAATTTGTTTTAGCTTAACAAATATCAAATTAGTTCCCATTTTCTTAAAAACAATAATTCTCCATTTAATAGCTCCTAGAGCCTATTTTTATGTTTATCTGGTTGCCGATACTCTATGTAAATGCTACACTCTGTTCGTTCCAACTTATCAACTCGGCTTATTAGTTGTGACATGGTGTTTTTTTCTCACGACAAAACAACATCAGCCGACTTATCCCCCACTATTGTTATTCATTTTGTTTTTTCTAAAAGGAAATGTTTTGGTGTTGTTGATGTTTGAGTAGTGATACATGTGAGTCATGTCATCCACGACACTCTATGCTAACGTACGTTGAGACTAGAAACACGGTACATTGTTTATAGTTTTTGGTCACATTCTCCCTGTAGCTCCTGTTTGTACTAAAATTTAGGAACTAGGTCTGACTATGTTGTTTAAGTTGTGTTTTTCCTCCATTTGTCCAGTTTCTCATGGAAGTGCTTCTTTCAACAGTTCTATTGTTTTAGATTAAGGTCTAAGGCAATATTGGGCTACGGTCTTTTTTTTTTTTTTAGGGAAGGCCAGTAACGCCAGGCCGAGGTGAACGGGCGTTGGTCCAACAACAGAAGAAGGGGCCTGGGGAGTGGGGAGGCAGCGGCCTGGAGCTGGCCCGGGAGAAAACCAGGCTGGCGATTGGGCTGAGCGAGAAAGAAAGAGCAGGCCGAAAGCTCAGGTAGAAGCGTTCTTTTATATACTTATATTCCAAGAAAAAAATAGGTTCGGACCCTTTTCTAAACATAATTTTAAAAAACTTTTCAGACTAAAAAAATGTACCTTTCTTAGAATAACTTTAATATTTTAAAAAATAGGACAAAACATATCTGTGACTTGTTTGAATTTTACAAACTCATATTTTCAGACAACAAAACTCGTGTAAAAACCATGAATGCACAACACAATTTCATTAACTTGGAATTTTTTATAAAATCGCATTTCCTTTAATTGAATTATCGATTAATATAAATCTTGAATATTTTATAAAACTAATTAAATCATTACTTTCATTTGGTATTTTTTGTTCCCAACTCAAAATGAAAATTTGGGGTGTGACAACACATCAGGGTTGGACAATCCCATCCTGGAGCTCATCTGGCCCATCTTTAACAGGTGGGTCCCTGCATGTGAGTACTCTCCAAAACATAGGTATTTACTTTTTTTTTGGAGCAACTGATATATTAAATATGTTGCAATTCATCTTTATTATTCACAAGATGTTTGACAGTCAGATTGGTCATGTAGTAACTGTCGAGCTCTTCGATATAGCGGGGTCAAAATATTTGATTTGAGCAGGTCTAGCAACAAGTCCAAATCCCCTTTCATTCCTTTGGCGACAATCACATTGACATCGTGAAAGTTTGTAGTTTTTTCTTTGTAATAGTTTATTTTAAAATTTTGAACTTTCAACTTAGTCTGATTTTACATGTCCCGCGGGTGATGTGATGTTACGTCAGCATAAAATACGACTAAAACGATATACATGATGTAAAAAAAAGGTTTTAAACTTGGGATTCAAAATACCAGTGTTATATAAATGTAGTGGGAAAATTGGACCATCGTGAACGTTGAGGGTCAACATAACTTTTTTTTCCTACCGGGATAAGATTGATCGGCGGACTGTTCCACCGATGATTCCCTTCGGACGAGAGCGAGATCATCAACTAGAATCCGAAAAGAGGAAACAGCGAGCTACCCTACCCACCCCCTCCTGTGCGAGTCGTGACTCTTGCATGGTCTTCCTGCCGCCCATGAAGCGCGGACCAGCTACGCAGCCTCAGCCTCACAGCCTCAGCATCAGCCTCGTTTAATTCCGAACAGCAAGCGCCATGCGGCAGGCCCCCACTTCCACTTGCATGCATTGTTGCTGTCTTCCTGGTGGGGGCAGGCCAACTAGGCGGCTGGCTGCCAGGGTTTATGGTATGGTGGTGGGCGGGACTGGCCCCAGTCGCACGAGCGCGTACGGCCGCCGGGGCAGCGAGCCATGCCGTGCCCGAGCCCGTGCCCGTGCGCCCTGATCTCCTGGTCCAAGGAGTGCAGCGGCCAGCAGCCGAGCGCGCGCGCCGCGGCCGGGGAAGCAGCGCTCCCCGGGTCGCGTCCTCGTGATCAGCAGTGACGTTTTGGCGCAACTGGGCGTGCCCGGCCACTGGTTCCCCGGAAAGGGACGCGCGAGACTGGCCCGTGTCATGTTTCTAGGATCATTGGATCAGTGGGGTGTTGTTTCAATTTAGGATAAACAAAGTAAGATATCATGGTTGCACCGAACCAGAGTCCAGGGAGATGATAGATAGAAGGGAGGAGATGAACTGGGTTCATACCGTCGTTGGAGTTGGGCTCCGCTAGTTCGTCGGTGCAGTTCTGCACTAGGGCAGCGGCGGTCGATGTAGCAGTGGAGCAGTGGCGACGCCGGTGAAGCTGCTGGTGGCGCTTCCTGTCGCTGGTAGCGCCTCCCTCTAGATCGGATTAGGGTTAGGGCGGTAGGGAGTGGCGGCTGCAGTGAACCTCGTACCGTGAGCCAGTGGCCCCCACCTCCTCTTTATAGGCACCGTGCGACGGGGGCCCACCAGCCGTCCTATGGGCTGGACGCCCCCGATCAGAGCTTGCGATCAAGGTCCAAGTGGCCGTTGGGCCATCCTGGTGGGAGATCAACCTAACATTCTCCCCTTTGATCTCTCATCATTCTTTAATTTCTTCTCACGATTCTTCAATTCTTACTTCATTATTTAATTCCAATCTTTCTTACTTCTATCTCATTCCATTACAGATTAGCATATTGAGTGTGTTTTATCGTCACAGCAATTAGTGCCATTAGACTAACAGCCACAACACACGTCTCTGTTTTGGAACAAAACTCTCTTCTGTGTCCTTTATTGTCCAAAAATCATAGGCTATATCATAAACCCATGTCGACTGTGTGTCCTCTGAACACATTGGGCTGTAAGCCTTTTGCAAGCGGATCCGCAAGTTCTTTCTTATTACTTATATGTTCAGTTCCTTTAAAAATGATTCCGGACTCTCTCCTTTACAACAAATACATTCATGTCAATGTGTTTGGCAGCACACTTGACCCGTTGTCATAGGAATAAAATACTTAAATGGTTGTTGCTGTTGTCAACCACTAACAACTCCGGGTATAAGTTCTCTTAACCATTTCGCCTGTCCTCTAAGCCTCACGATATTCCATTGTATAACTTTGCATCATTCATGATTTCACAATTGTTTCTTTGGAGCTTTTCCACAATAAAGCTTCGACAATGAGTGTTAGTGATTGTGGATTTTACTACACATCTCGCTGAACTTTCATATTTGTACCCATAACTATTTGGGAGTACTTGATCTTTCTTATTCAATATGAGACTATAAATCTTTTCAATGTATTCTTTATTCCATTCCAGTGATCTATACCTAGATTGTACTTCTGCCAAAATATCCCGGATGTATCAACTATGTCAGTGTAAGTTCTTATTCAATTCATCAAGCTTCCAATAGCTGAAGCATATAGGACGTCCATTTGATCGATCTCATTTCAGTTCTTCAAAACATTTCAAGTTCTCAAATCTATTACCCTTGACTATAAGAACAGGCATAGGTCTTTCTCGCATGCATACTTCATTCCTTCGGAATATTTTCTAAGTATGCCTTTATGATAGTTCTAATACTCCTCTTCTTCTCTTTCAATGAGTTTCAACTCAAATGATTCTTCACTGAGATTCTTCTTATTCAAACTTGAGGACAAAACTTCTTTTCTCTCCAATAGTAGATTGACATCACTACTAGCAAGTAAGCTGTCATCCATATATAGGATTAGAAAATGAATTTTCCATTCATAAACTTTATATAAATGCAATTGTCCTCTATATTCTCTTCAAAAACCTAAACTTTCTTTGATTCATCAATTTTAAATTCTATTTTCTAGAGACTTGCTCTAATCCTCAAATTATTTCTTCAAGCAACATCCCTTATGTTCTTTTCCATCCACGACAAAAGCCCTTAGGTTATGCCATGTAAATTATTCATTTAGATCCTTATTAAGGAATGTCATCTTTATATCTATCCGATGTGACTAAGTCGTAATGTGCCACTAACATTTATTGTAATCTATTCATTCTCTTTGTGTGAATCTTTCATCGTTCCCTCCAGAGCCACGTTATGTCTTGTAGACCTATTACAGCCTACTGTTTTGGCTCCATTAGGAATTTCTTCTAAATTCCGAACATCATTGGTATTTATCGATTTTATTTCATCTACCTTTGTTTCTTGCCATTTGGACGAGTGAACGTCTCTCATGGCTTCTACAAAAAAGATGGGATCATCTTTTATTTGAATTTCTTTATCAACAATTACTTTATAGTCACTAAAACAATTATTTTTCTCATTCTTTGAGACCTACTACAGCCTCGTGGCACTTCTTTCATATGGGGCTGTTATTGCTCTTCATTGCCAAGAGACAAATATCGCAAGATCCTTATTTACTCATTCATCTTCATAAAAGGCAAACAACAGGTGTTGTATATGTCATACAACAGCAACAGGTAAGTGGTACCATGCTCCCCCATATTACTCCATCCTTTATAAGGATGGTGTATCTTCAAATTTCTTATTTGAGTTTAATCTGTTATAACTTCTTACGACGCTTTGAGCACCGTTTTAGTATCTCTCATTATGCTATCTTCCTATTGAAACCATAAAAGGTTTAGGAATCTAGCTATTTCTTTGCTTAGGGGTATTATTATTATGACGGTTGTACTCCCTCAACAATCACATTCATCTTTTATAGATCACTCTTCTTCATATCATATTCATCTTTTGTTCATAATGTACATCATGCATCACATTATCAAAATTATAGGGGAATATCTTTCTAGATTTTCTGTTTCTTTCTTGGTTTTCTGTTTCTTAATTGATCTCACAAATCTTCCCCTCGAAATGTGGCAAGAACTTTTCTGCCATAATTTTAAAACTATTTAAAATTCTTATGAATGAGAAAACTTTCACTACTTACTTCATCCACATGACTATGTCATGCAAATAAAGTTATTGCATAAATCTTTTGGGAGTACACTTTCCTCATTCCACTTCAAAATCATTTAGTACTTCTGCATGACTTGCATGTTATTCTTGTCATTTGGTTCATATGCAACTTTCTTCTCCCGCATGCACGATAAGTTCTGTCAATAATTTCTGTCAAAATCTCCCCTCCATGCGGGATGATTCCCCATAAAAGGGATATCAAAGTCAGAATTGGCTCTCAGGTCATATTCAATTATTAAATTTAGAAATAAATTCAAATATTCTTTAACCATGCTTAATCTGACATTGGTCAAATTAAACATGTGTATAACTCATTATATTTCATATCATGATGATTAAAATTAAAAGTTACATGACATATTACATCTCTTATCATGGTTCATAGAAGCAGTACATAAAATACATTTGTTAAACTACACTCTTATTTCATATAAAAGTCATTTCTTAAATTAAACTCTCATTTGTTCTATCTTCTTTTCTTAGATCAATGCACCTGAATCATCTTTTTCTTTCAATCCATCCTTTAAAGAGAACACTGCCCCTTATATGATGGTTTTATTTAATGTAAAACTTGCGTTTTTCATCTTCTAAGTCATAAGTACTCAGCTCATTCTCTTTTTCTGCCTTTCAAAAGCAGAAATTTCTTTATCTGAAAACATTCAACAATAATCATCAATAATGCTCATTAAACTTTAGAATCTTTATGTTCTATTCTATATCACCGTTGGGCAGAAATAGAATAAAACAACATTCTTCTATATTAATTCCACATCATCGTTGGGCAGATATGGAATCAACATATGAAATTCAATTATCGTAGTAAAATATATTTCCTCAAAATTAAATTCTCCAATTGGTTCAAATTTAAATAGATGATAATCATCATTGTTGCAGCGAAAATACGAGATACATTCTTTATTTCTTGAGCATTTCTTTATCTTTAAATTCTCTCTGAAAAATTGGTCATTGTGATACAAAATTGATCAGAGATTCAAACTTTAAATTCAAACTTATAATATTTTCTCTTTCATATTCTAAATCACCGTTAGGCAGAAATAGAATCAATGCATACAAACCATAAATTATATCATGATATTGCTATCAAACAAATTTGGTTAAAAATAACAATACAATATTCACTGAATTCTATTAACTTTTCTTTAAATCAAATTCCCTCATTGGTTCGAATTCAGTTAGAAGAATCATCATCATTGCCATTTCTTTGAGATTCTTCAAAAATCTGTACTTTAAAATTCAAAAAAACTCATAAATGAACTTACAATATTGTTATCATCAACGTTGGTCAGAAAATAACAACATCATAATCACAGCCAAATTATCAGAAATTCATAATTCATCTCAAATTAAATTATTCCATTGGTTCAAATTTAACAATGAGGGAATAATTCTTTCAATATTCACAGCGGAAGCATGAGTGAAAATTCAATACTTCAATTTTCAGAAATATTTATTCAATAGTGCTCTTTGAACAAAATTATCGTTAGATAAAATTTGCACAGAAAATTCACGTCAAAATTTGATTCAAATTCATTCAAAATCATATCAATTCAATTTCTAAAAAATTCATAAATTGCACTGTTCATTGTGGGCCGAAGGCCGACCATCTGGCCTCGTGGCCATTTCGGCCCATGGTCTGCCGCGGAAGGCGCGCCCGCAGCGCGCGCAACGGCGGCCCATGGCGCGGCCCGGTTAGGCGTCCCATTTCCTCCTTTTTTGGAAATTCAAAAACTAATTCATAAATGACACTGTTCATATCGGGCCAGGGCAATCGATTCGGCCCGGCCTTCATTTCGGCCCACGGCCTGTTCCAGTGGCAGCGCGCTCCGCGCTCCTGGCCAGGCGGCCCACGGAGGCCCAGCAGCGCCAGTCCGAACGACGTGAGCCGTTGATCTCAGGTCATTTCAATCCAACGGCCGTCCGCCGTTCTCGGCTGGACAAAACCGCCGAGGCCGGCCACCCCGAAAACCCTAGCTTCATTCTTTCTTGCCCTTTCTCTCTCCAGCCCCAAACCGAGTGCGGGAGCAGTCGCGGTAGGAGGTAGCCGGCGGCAGCAAGGTCACCGCCTTGCCGGAGCCGAGTTCACCGCCTCGCCGGAGTGGCTCCCGTCGGGGCTCCCTACGACCTCCTCCTCTTTCCTTTCTCTTTCTATCTCTCTTTCTCCTCAGCGCAACAGCACACAACAGGGAGCTGCCATGACCGGCCGAAAGTTCGTGGTGGCCGGAGCCAGGGAGGAGAAGGGGAACCGGCGCCCGGAGGAAGGAGGAGCACCGGCGCCACCCGAGACCCCCTCGCCGGCGCGTGCTTCCGTTCTTCGGCAGGGAGCGCCACCGTCGAGTGGATCTGCGGTGGGGCCTTGGAGGCCGGGGCCAGTGGCGACCGACGATGGCCAGTGGAGGCCGGAGCCCGAGGCGTCCATGGTGAGTTCTTTCTTCTTTAGAGTTAGGATTCATTTCGTCTGGGAAGAACCAGGTAGACCCCGACTCCCTTGATTCATTCTTGTATGGGTTCATGCCGAGCTAGGGTTAGGGTTCGGGTTCAGTAGAGTTAGGGTTTCGCCAGAGTTTGATTTGATTCTTTCCGATTTGGGTTCGGTTCATCGGAGGGGAAGATTAGGGTTGGGGTTTTTTTCTGCTTCGTCATCGATCCGTTGGGATCGATCTAGTCTTTCGGTTTCCCTATTCCCGATCCTTGTGGATCGGCCACCTTCCCCCTTCTCCCCCCCGATCCACACTGGATCGGGTTTCTTACCCCGAAACGAGGACCGTACCTAGCCTGGCTCAAAAAAATTATTTCATTTTCTTCTGATTTCTTTCTACCCCAATCTTGATCTACACTCTAGATAGGTAAAACCTGGAGCTCCGATACCATTGTCATGTTTCTAAGATCATTCTAGCAGTGTGGATCAGTGGGGTGTTATTTCAATTTGGGATAAACAAAGTAAGATATCATGGTACACCATCACGGTGCACCGAACCAGAGTCGAGGGAGATGATAGATAGAAGGGAGGAGATGAACTGGGTTCATACCGTTGTTGGAGTTGGGCTCCGCTAGTTCATCGGTGCAGTTCTGCACTAGGGCAGCGACGGTCGATGTAGCAGTGGAGTAGTGGCGACGCTGATGAAGCTGCTGGTGGCGCTTCCTGTCGCTGGCAGCGCCTCCCTCTGGATCGGATTAGGGTTAGGACGGTGGGGAGTGACGGCTGCAGTGAACTTCGTACCGTGAGCCAGTGGCCCCCACCTCCTCTTTATAGGCACTACGCGACGGGGGCCCACCAGCCGTCCTATGGGCTGGACGCCCCCGATCAGGGCGTGAGGTCAAGGTCCAAGTGACCGTTGGGTCATCCTGATACGAGATCAACCTAACGGCCCGTCCCCTTGGCGTCGCCCGTCCACCCGCCTCCCAAGTGGCCTCCCTAACTCGCAGCCCCTGTTGTTGTTGTTGATTCGGTGTCACGACAGCGCCGTGCTACAGGAGTACATTGTTACCCACGACGACAGGCTGCATCAACTTTCTTTCTTTCTTGTTGTCCCTTTTTTATTACTTTCGTCGTGATTTACCTACGGGTGTAGTATATGTATACATTGTTCGGTTCTGGTTGAAAATTAAACCCGCGCGTGGCCGTAGAAGAATCGCCTCCTACCGGAGTAGTCTAAAGTAATAGCTGTAGCTATACACATCTACTGTTCCCGTGTTGTCGCTGTCCAGCACCCGTTGCTGTAGCTGTAGGATTTTCGTACAGTATCTAGCCGATCTGACCATGCATAGAAAGCGCAGTGATGAATTGACGTTTACTCCTCTTCTGCAGCGTGATGAATTGATGATCTTCTTGCGCTTCCATTGGTCAATTGACTGAGCTCATGTTTTTCAGCGAATACCATGTACTGTACTCCGTACTGTGTTCATGTGCACGCGTGCGTGGAAGAACAACGCTGAACACACTAGCTCGATCGATAGGCGGAACAAGGGCCCGTTTATATTCCGGCCGTTGCAAATTGCAATACAAAGTTGCTTGCATCACGCTAGCAAGCTTGCTATTGCTACCAAAGTGTCGCCTTGCAAAATGTTGTCCTGTACGGTGTAACGCACGATCATGGCTGGAAAGAGACCGCGTTTGTTAAACACCTTTTTTTTTGTCGCTAACAGCAACAGGAAGCCGGTGGAACCTCCTTTCGTGTCTCTGCCATGGTCCAATCCATACGATTCAGGGTTTTCCTTTTATATATATATACACACACACACCACTCCGATAATTGTAACAGTAGATAAAAACATATGAATGAATGAATCGATGTAACACTAGAAGGCCTGGCGCGGCTTTGCCGCGCCCTCCGTTGAGGACCAGTCCAGGATTTCTAGGTGTGACAGTGATTTGTAACTTAAATTATTAGTACAATAATAAATTTTATTGTACTACATATCATAAGAGATTTAGGTCTGAACATTCAAATTAAGGAAGAGAAATTTTGTTTTATTTGAAGCTGAATATGACAGCTGCATTCCAACTGCTTCCGAGCAAAGTCATGTTCTTTTGTTGAAGATCATAGATTGCTGGATAAGGGCATGTAAGTTTGCCTCAGCACGGGTCACCGTTATCACTCACCGAATTCTTCGACATGAAAACTGCAAGAGAATTTAACTGGTTGCTGCGTCTGCTCCATAGTCCATCATTGATCATCATGGCTAAGTACATCGTGCTTTCTTGTTCTCTTGAGGCTTGTTATTTTTTGCTTTGGACATGGAAAGTTGTTGGATCCGAAGAATACAATTTCACGGATTGAGACCAAACTACCGTAAATATTTGAAATGATCTTCTGCCAGCACATATAGTATAATATATGCTCTAATAGCATCCTTCTAGAATTAATATTAAGTAAATCATTTAGTATCAATCAGATCAGGTAACATTCATACAATATGTATAACGAATTATATTGAATGTGCAGATCAACAAGTAGCAGCTGATAATGAACTGACAAAGAATTTTTGCATCAGTTACATGGGGTCGAAGATATTGAAAACTGAAATGTGTGGTGACATTATTTAAGCTTACTGTAATGTATTTGTCTTTGAGTAATTATGACTTATGAGCAAAAATTCCTACTTATCTGCAGATGGTTTGAGGCCCAAAATATTACCAACTGTAATGTGACACATTTTAGATGGATACCAATAAGAGCACCAAAACCTAGCCCAAGCTATAATATAGGCAGCAGGAAACATGAATTATCCCACGGCTCTGATGTGACTGATTGATACTTTTTTTTTGAAATCAATATTATTGTAGCAGATTAATACACTCAAAACATGCAACAATGAAATTTACAGAATATTTAAATAACTGGAGGATGGAATACAACAGTTTGTACTTCAAGGCATTTAATCGAGTGCCTTACCTGCATGTTCTGGTAAAGGAATGCATTTTATGGTAGAGGAAATTGGATATGTACACATCGAAGGAGAACGCACAAGCATACAACTCCCGAAAGATGCTAGCTAGGTTCAGTGCACACCTTAGCTTGAGGGCATTTCTTCGAGCAGCAGATGGGCACCATCCACATAGACTCTTCGCGAGAGATCGTCATCTCTGGAACGCTTCTCATCCTGCCGCGTCGCCCGAGCTCCTCTCCGCTGCCTCCTCCCTTCATCGCGAGCGCCAAGTAGAACGTCCGTTTCGTTCGTCCGGGTCCGGGCACCGATTAGACGCGCCGCAAGCTCGCGGGCCCATCCGTGACTACGTCCTCGGCCGCGGTGCTTTTAGCTCGATCCGGCACACGGCAGCTGGTCTCCTCCTCGCAGCTTTGGAGGCCGCCAGTCCTCTCCTCCTCACAGCCGCGACGGTCGCCTAGAGCCGCGTCTGCGAAGGCGAGGGTGCCCGCTCGGCAATGCCACAATGGACGTTGGCGATGCCCGCGGAGACATGTCCAACACGATGGGTAAAGAAAACACCATGGGCCGCCACCTGCGATTCCTTCCACTTCCACCTGCTATGCCGCCGGGACCGCATCAGACTCTTCCATCTCGGCTGTGCTCGCACCACGCCGCCGCCATCCATAGCCGCGCCGCTCCCTCGGCCGCGTAGATGCGCCAGCGCCGCTGCGCATGGTCAGGCCGCCTCGCGACCCCGCTGCTGGCCTGCTGCGACTGCGCCTTCGCGCCGCGGCTGATGCGGCACGCATCACCCGCGGGGGGAGGGGGTGGGGGCACGGTCGCGGCGCCGCGGGCTGTGCTCGTCCTGGCCACGCGGCTGTGCCGCTGCGCCAGGGACGGGACGGTGACCTGCGAGCCCCGCTCGCGCCGGTGCGCCGGCTGGTGGCCCTGCCCGTTGCGGCGGCGCGTGTACGGGGTGCGCGCGTGAGAGGAAGCCGCAGGAGGCGGCATGGAGCGGCAAAGCCGTCAGTCCTGGCCTCGCGAACCTTCGCGAGCGCCCGGTTCTCCAGCTTAACGGGCGACGGGTCGACGCCCGGACCGACCCGCAATCGAACGGATAACATCGCTCGCTTGCTCAATCGGGTGGTTGAGGGCTAACGGGTAACGTGGCTCAATCGGGTGCCCGAGCTTGGACCCGCATTTCGATAGGTAAAGATGATGCAGCGGCTTACTTTTTGCTATATATATCAAGTAAACACGGAAAACATAGTTTGTTTTTTTTGCCTTTTTATATATGCCACAAGTAGAGCTTTAGTGGTCCTTTCATCTGAAGCAAAAGGGTAGGGGGTACAAGTTGACGACCGTGCCAAGTTGATCTCCGTATTTTTTTCGAGTTCAATTGATCTCCGTATTTTATTGTACCATTAGTTATTAGCTGGTGCAAGATTAACAAATCATAAAGGGACGGTATCACGACGACGGAAAGCAACAGCATTGGGCAAGAGGGGTGATATAAAAATGGGCATCCATAGGGCAAGCACGGTGTGGGGGTATATATAAACCCATCACGACCAACTTGGCTTGCTTGCCTCCCCTATTCTTATCTATATATGCTCCACTTTCATTACATTACAATGCTACTAGTTGTTGAGAAATCTTTAGATGAAATGAAATCATATATAGTTGAGAAATCTTTACATGAAATGAAATCATATACAGTATATTTGAACAGTTCAGCCCCCTTCTCCCTCTTTAGTTAATTATAACCACCTCGTCTTGGATAAAGATTTTTTTTGGCAGCTTGCCCACTTGCTCTTAACATGAATCTTTTAAATATTAATTAAAGTGATGTAGTATGTCATCCACTTTTTCTCCAATACATACCTCTTGCCGTCTTTTCCAATATATATTCACCCACAACTTCTCGATCAACAATCATATACGAGCCACTAAACCCTCGCAACTACTGCCCCAAGATAGATTTAAACCTCTCAGTCCTATGGATGCATCATTCTACGATGGTTGAACGTTGTTTTTTACGTTACAAGGCACCCACCTCTTCCTAAAATATAGGTTATTTTAGTTTCATGCTAAGTTAAAATGGTCAACTTTAATAAAAACGTCATTATTATCTCTACAAAGTCAAAACGATTTCATTAAGTCCGCCATGTAATATTGTTTATTAGTGCATTTTTGTGTCCATTGTAGATATTAACATCGTAACATGCATTTATAAATCTGATTAAACAGAGAAAAAAATGGATTTTACAAGACCAAAGTGGAACATATCTTCAGACTGGATGTAGCAGGTAGGCAATTGTTCCATACATAGATATGACATAGTCATATAGATGATTAGTTCTAAACCTTATCAAATGTCTACAATCAAACTTATGTTATGTCATCAATTTTTAGATATATTTTTTTAAAATCAAACCCACTTTAGCAACACATAAAACAACTATGTGGTACTCCTACCGCAAGATACATGAACCCGTCCCCATCACACACCTCTAATTGATGTTTGGCTGATGATTTTTGCGGCTTATCGGATGTTGTTTTGTTATGAGAAAGAAACACAGTACCATGATTGATAAGTTGAAACGAACGAGGCTTTTATTGCTATGATTTATTTTGTTCACATAAAACACAAGAGAAAGCGCCAAAGCGCATCCTATTCATGGATCGAAATAATTACGAAGGGGATGAAATTCAAGAACATCTCATGCTGAGTTTATTTATGTATCAAAATTTTCTTCCTAATTTATGGAAAAAGATAAAAAAGAAGCTGGCAACGCCCTCCCCAAAGATGCAACTTGGGCAAATTGCTAAAATGTAGACCCCACTTAAAGATGATTTGGTTGAATTAATAAAAAGAGGGAGCACAATTAAAGTGAGCACACAACTGGATACATATGCAACAGTGCGAGCCAGGACAAGTTGGGCGCACTTTGCATATATAAATGCCTCTACCCTCCATCAACCTCTTCACTATCCCCAACCCGCCCGTCGCCGCAAGAAATTCCACCGCACAGGAGCACACGAGACGACCAACAGACGAAGAAGGCAGCTAGCCAGGGTAGGACAAGCAGCCAGCTAGCCGCAAAGATGCCGTGTCTCCAGGCGTCCAGCCCCGGCAGCATGCCGCACCAGCACCACGGCCGGGTCCTGGCGGGCGTCGGGTGCGCGGCGGAGGTGGCCGCGGCGGTCGCCGCGAGCGCGTCCGGGATGATGCGGTGCGGGGCGCACGACGGCGAGGTGCCCGCGGAAGCGGCGCGCCACCACGAGCACGCGGCGCCAGGGCCCGGGCGGTGCTGCTCTGCGGTGGTACAGCACGTGGCGGCGCCCGCGGCGGCGGTGTGGTCCGTGGTGCGGCGGTTCGACCAGCCGCAGGCGTACAAGCGGTTCGTGCGCAGCTGCGCGCTGCTGGCGGGCGACGGCGGCGTGGGCACGCTCCGCGAGGTGCGCGTGGTGTCGGGCCTCCCCGCGGCGTCCAGCCGCGAGCGACTCGAGATCCTGGACGACGAGAGCCACGTGCTCAGCTTCCGCGTCGTCGGCGGCGAGCACCGGCTCCAGAACTACCTCTCCGTCACCACGGTCCACCCGTCCCCGGCCGCGCCCGACGCCGCCACCGTCGTCGTGGAGTCGTACGTGGTGGACGTGCCGCCGGGCAACACCCCCGAGGACACCCGCGTGTTCGTCGAGACCATCGTCAAGTGCAACCTCCAGTCGCTGGCCACCACCGCCGAGAAGCTCGCGGCCGTGTAGGCGGCAGGAGGGGACTCCATCTCCATGGGTGATCGATTGGTTGATCCATGGTTTTTCCGGGGAGGAGGGATGCGTGTTTCTTCGGCGCGTGACGGCGTGAGCTTTTTTTCTTGTTCTTCTTTCTTTGGCTTTTTCACATTAGTGCCCCTCTTGGTTTTGGTTATTATTCTTTTTTCTCGTTGTTGCGAGAGACACAGCCCTCCCTCCCTAGCTAGTCCCTTTGTCCAAAAAGATTCAAGAGATCAAGATGACAAGTATAGATCGGTAGACATCGATCTAAGTTCCGGCGCACGACGATCGATTCCTCTCTGTATATATGTTCATGGTGGTAATAGAGATGTGGTTTCTGGAAAGTACAAAACATATCAGATTTTATGTCCTTTGGCAAGTTTTGATCTATAAATGTTATGCATATGCGTAGCAATATCTACTGTAATGTGATGAGCACACAAAATGATGAAGAGTCTCGATCCTGCTTACACATACATTATATCGAAGCTTGTAGCACGCAGCAAGCTAAGTGATGCGAAAAAGTAACAACAGTAAGCAGGGTTGCGCATCACTAGTTTGATTCGCTAAGCAGCCAGTCTAATTTATCTCTCTACGTACATATTCTTCCATGTTAAGTAATCGATTACTGCGAACAATAAAGCTTCCTTGGGCAAAAGGAAGCAGCAGGAGCATATGTAGCTCCCAACATGGGGAGTACTGAGTACGCAAAATGCATTTGCCAGAGCAGCCGATCACGCGGGAAACGACACGAAGTCTTTATGAGATCTCTCGATCGATCAGCACCAGACGTTAGTATAACATAACAGTGATGAAGACCTCAGCTTGATCGATCTGGAATACGATATATCATATAGACAGCATACATCTCGTCTTCATACGAGATATATATTATGCATGGCATACCTAGTGTTTGCAGGACTCAAGCAGCGACGAGATCGAGCAAGATTCGAGAAGCAACTAGCTAGTTTAGCAGAGATCTACCATTACTTAGTTAATAATCAGATCACGGGGAGGGTCCGAGGGTGGGGTGTCCCGTGTCCGTACAGATTGATAGCCACTCCGGACCCTGGCAAGGTCGCAGCAGGATCTTCACTTTGTTCGTGTTGGACTCCCCGTATGAGCGGGATGAGGACGAACATGGACGGGGAAGGTGCAGGAGCCCGTTGTTGAGAAGAGAAGCGAAACCCAGGGTGCGCGCGGCGAAAGTGCCGCCCACTTGCGGCGCGTCGCGACGTCTCGAGCTGTACCGCGCCCCCGCCAGCCGAGCCAAGCGGGCCAACTTGCGCGGGTAGAGGCAGAGGCAGGCCCCCTGCCCTGTCGTTGCTTCTTCCATTCCTCCTTCCACCGGCCGTTTTCAAATCGCTCCTTGACCTCGCTTTTAATAATTTATATATTTAGGAGTAAGTTACTCTATAATATATGAGTATTATTATTTGTCATCATCTTTGTTATAATAAAGTGATTAAATAAACTAGGGTATGTTGCTACTGCGACAGATAACAACAGGTCGCTAGCTACCTGGTAGCTGCAACTTGTGCGTGGAGGGCGTTGCGATCGAGACCGGCGGCATGGCAACTTGCCGACGTCGGTAAAAGAGGAGGGAGCACGGGACAGGCAGGCCAGGTCAGCACACGTACGTGACGTGAGTAAAATAACTGCGCAAGTGGTCGATCAACTTGCATGTGTCAGATCCATCGCGTGATTAGCATCCATCACACGCGCACACACACACACACACGCTTGTTGGTTCCCTCCGCTCCTTTGCTTAGCTTTAGTTTTATTTTTCTCGGTGTCTTTGGCAATTTGGCTTATGGGTCGGTCCATCCTTTGATCGTTCCGCGCGTGGTTCCTTCCACTTGCTTCTGGAACGGTCTCGACGGGCTGCTGGCGATATCAGCCGGACCGGACCTCTTCTTCTTCTTGGATGGCGCCGGGGGTAGAAGCTTCTTCACCCGTCCATTTGCTTCGTTTATTCGTTTCGGTTTGTTCCGGTTTTGACAACGATTTAGATGATTTTTATTCTGTAAGTCAAAAACCAATTTTATTTTATTAGTCAAAATTCATATGCTGGATTTTTTTCAACCAAAAAAAATATATCTCTCGCTGGACCTTCAGGAAAACTTATGGTACATCGCCGGGTAAAACTGTGTGGTCAGACACAAATATTACAATTTTGATCGCTCTCGATCGAGCTGCCTCTCAAGACACGATCTAAAAGGTCTTTAATTTGCCACTGGTCTGCTAGCTAGAAAGAGAAACGAGACGTCCGTGTCCTACGCTCACGGGGTAAAAGATGTACTCGTACAGTCGTACGTACGTACGTACACGTACACGATATTACTCTCGTGTGCCTGAGTTATGTCACCTACTGCTCTCCGTACGTCCTTTATCTTTCTCGGAACGAAAAAATGAGCCGACGTAGAACGTGCAACGGAATCACAAGACGCGCGCACGCACCAGGTAAGTAGAGATTCCAAATCCTGCGTTCCCATTGCCCGATCGAGCTAGGTCGTCACCGACAACGCGACATAGTACTGTATATTACTGGTACGCATTTTATTTTAGAAAAAAGTACAAAAAGAAAAATAGATATATATACGAACCGGGGTGCTTGCTGGCTGCTGCAGATATTTTTTTTTTTCCGAAAACTACCAAAGCCATAGTGTTTTGCTGCTTCTGTCGAAGTCGCAACCACAACAATCACCAGCAACCGAGCTAAACATCTCGGAGAGACCATATCCATTCCTTGTACACCGCATTTCATAAGAGAGAGTATTTCGATATACACTCTCCAGTCATTTCAACCTTCTTAAATAGTCAAATTATCTTAAATTTAACAATAACTCTATGATACCAAAAAATATTATTTAATCATTTATTAATTTAAAATTATTTTTTATGATTTTTTTTATAATTTTGATCAAATTTAAATTTGAGGTTTCCACCTCACCTACTCGCGACGTCTCGATCGGCTAGTTCGTTGTATCGAGAACATACCTGCGGCCTCGGCCCAAAATCAGTTTGGTCATGGATAAGCTCTGTGATTGCTAAAAAAACAGTTTGGTTCCGCTTGTCTTTTCGTTAGCTTTTTCTTTAGAAAAAAAAATGGTAGAGAACTTCCCGCCTGTGATAGCTACAAGCTGTTGACACTTGATACACAATCTACTGCACACATGACCGGCCAGATTGGGACGTTGCTGCTTTGCGAAGTTCGGGCTCTCTAGACATGAGTAGCACTGATCGACGTACTGTGGATGGTTGAATGACACACACAGATGCCTTATTCTCTCGCAGCAGCATGGCGCCATGGCGGCGATGGCGAGTGACTGTGTACACATGCCGATCGAGCTGAGATGACGTACATGAATGATCTTCGGATTTTTTTTTAAATTTCATTCTTTTGTAATCAAAAAACAAAAAAAATCTGTTTGAAACATAATTCTACTCGGTATCCCTTTGGTCGCGCCAAAACATTTGGCGCGACCAAAGTACTGTGTCGCGCCAAACATTTGACGCCACCGAAGGAGACACCGTGGCAAGGGGGTTGACCAGGGCCACCGTGGGTCCCACCCCGTCGCGCCACATGCATTGGCGCGACAGGCTCGTCCGCCAAATCATTTGGCGCGACATGGTGGTGCCCTTTTAAGCATGTAAATTTTGGTCAAAATTTTTACTATAGTTTAGTCACTTAGATTTTGGCTAAGTGCTATATTTTAAGTCTATAATTTTACCATGCTTATGGTGGTTTTTTCTATCCCTTGGGCATAGCCAATTTTTACTATATTTCATATTTTACCATGGTGTAGTAGTATTAAATTTACCAGTCACGCCAAATCATTTGGTGCGACAAGCCTGTCGTGCCAATGCATGTGGCAAAACATTTGACGCGACCAACAAAATATTTAGCGTGACACAGTGCTTTGGTCACGTCAAATGTTTTGGCGCGACCAAAAGGATACCAGGTGAAATTATGTTTCAAACATGATTTTTTTATTTTTTAATTAAAAAGGATTAAATTTAAAAAAAATGCATGATCTGCACGGACTAAACGACGTACAGGAATATAATGGTTAGCAGCGACATGTCGATATATTCTCTCTCTGTCACACATAAAGGGAACGCACCGATGAGAAGTGTTCATTGTAATACACAATGCCATGCATTATCTTCATCGAACACAGTGATAGAAAACAATATACTTATTTCTACGCTTTATTATCTCGATATTTTATCGAACAAGGACTATATGTGTTACTTTTACTTTCATCTTAACTTTAAGGTATATAGATTTGCCTTTTTGTTTTCTCGGTTCCAACCTCCTGTTAGTCAAAGAAGTTAATTGCTATTAATTTCATTCTGCCATGTTTGATTGGTAGTCACGCTAGCCAGAGCACTTGGCAAAAGCTATTTACGGAGTATACGTCTAAAAGCTATTGAAACAACTATCCAAATCTAAGCGTCAGGTAAATCTCTCTGTGTGGTTTTCGTGCAATCTCCGTTTTTCCTGTTTTTGAAAGCTATATATATATTTAATATCCTGTTTGGGACTTTTTGATAAGACACATGGACAATCATCATTGTTAGTATAACCCTTGTGCAAAAGGTATTCACTAAGTCGGTTCTACCACATCCTTCCCGACTGCTTTAAGCCATAGAGTGACTTTTAAAACTTTACACAATACATGTTGCGACTTGTGTTCTGATTCGATATATGTCTGAATCAAGTGACCCATAGAGATATAGGGTCACTACATCCATCAACTGTATAGATAGACGATTTTGTACAGCTAGAGATATAAGATATCAGAATATAATTTCATTCATGACTGGAGAATATGTCTCGTTAAAATCAATGTTAGGTCTCTGCGTGAACCCTTGTGCTACAACCCTCGTTTTGTATCTCACCATCTTATTGTTCTCATTCTGCTTTGGGACGAAAGCCCATTTGAACTTCACAGGGAATACTCTGGGAAGTGTATGTATTGCTTGATAGAATACCTTCCTTTTTGAGAGCAAGGATATTTAGGACGGAGGGAGTATTATTGAATGAAAAAAGTTATACATAAAAAATAGGAGCATTGGTACAATATTGTTGTGAAATAAAATAATTGTGGCCAAATTATAAAGAAAAGGAGGAAGGTATTTTTAGAGCATAAATCTCAAAGCAAGTACAAAACTCAAAGCATAGATATTTTGTACATTATAATTCTGGAGTGTTCCTACTCTACTATACCAATCCCTATTCAGGGATTCACCCCTCTATAAATAGAGGTCACTATCATCTTGTAAAACATCAGAGCGAAAAAGAAATACAGAACAGTTCCTCCTCCATTCGTCCATCTCCATCTCTCTAAT
The DNA here is from genome assembly GCA_023333625.1 of Bothriochloa decipiens. Classification (NCBI taxonomy): domain Eukaryota; kingdom Viridiplantae; phylum Streptophyta; class Magnoliopsida; order Poales; family Poaceae; genus Bothriochloa; species Bothriochloa decipiens. The sequence continues at coordinate 80,590,517 of CM041628.1, forward strand.
CCACTCTAGTGTCAAGTGTGTGTGCTTGTGTGAGCAAGGATATTTAGGATGGAGGGAATAGTATTGAATGAAAAGAGCTACACATAAAAAGGTAGGAGCATTGGCACAATACTATTATGAAATAAAATAATTGTGGCCAAATTATAAAGAAGAGGAGGAAGATATTTCTAGAGCATAAATTTCAAAGCAAGTACAAAACTCAAAAGCATGGATATTTTGTACAATGTAATTCTGGAATGTTCCTACTCTACTGTACCAATCCCTATCCAGGGATTCACCAACATCATTGTAGTTTTTACTATTGAAGGTCGCTTGTGATGGCGTTGTGTGTCCATGTGTTACTGATATTTGCTTGTGGACTATTTGATATCGATTCCACCTTCGTGAGCCGATGAATCGTCATTGTAGCATTAACGGTGTTTACTTTTAGATTATTTATATATTATCTAGATTATAGCCCCCAGGCCTCTTGTTTTTTGGTAAAAAAGCAGGAGGGTCTTGATTACGATTTTGGATTTGGAATTCTACTCTTGGTAGCGAGTACTTTCCAGTCCCCGGGCCTTTCCCGGGTTCTTTTTATCAAAAGAACTCGGGTAAGGATCTTCATGCTTCATTTTAAATCATTGTCCTTCCTGCTTGCTGTGTGTCTTTACTTCTATGACTTTTGTTGATTGCTTTGTACTTGGAATATGCCTTGGATATTTCGGCGATCACCGACCAAGGCAATACATGCAGTTGTTGGTGGGCATATGCATGTCAGCAACTCAGCATGTGCCTTGAATCTGTTAGCTAGGTTGCTTCAGGGTCACGCTTGTTTAAATTTGCATCTAGTACGTGGGTATGCATTTGTTGAGGAAAAGCCGATGCCTGATTCTTCTATGCTGTGTATATCTATGTTTTGCTGATCCAAAACCACACCACATGCATATTGCCGGTTGTTTGTTCGAGGTCGGCGCACGTCGTCAACTGTGACAGGCTAGCCAGCTAGGTGTTCATTTTTACCATGCTGAGTGGTTACATAGATAACGATTTGGAGATTTATAATTATAATAGTCATGTTATCTATTTTAATACGTCTTAAAATGGATATAATGTGTAAATTCTACAGAGCAATTAGAACGATGTAGCACTATCGTAAATCGTCGGCCGACCTTTTTCTTAGTATGAACAATACATATGGATTGAATATTATATAGTCCTTATCTTATTATTGATGACAAAAGAATATAGTTGTGGTTAGTATATTGTAGATAAACCAGATAAAGTATTTTCCTCGATCATCACTATCGTCTTCAAGCAGTTTTTGGCTTTGGTGTTCAAAATCTGCGAGCCCTAACTTTTATCAAAAGAGCATCTTGACTTCACTGGCAAGGAACTGTTGCTATTATAGGCATAGATGCTAAAGCTACTTGTCTTTGGCTTACTCATGTTGTGGTGGTGCAACTCCTCGTTAAACCTTTTCGTTGTCGCCATCAAGTGCGGGTGGTAACCGAACAAGGAATGGGGGCTATGGTGGACCTGTATGGACTATGAACACTCCTCGCTGGCTTCACTTGGCCAATGTATGACGCTAGAGATCGAGAGAGCCTTGGGTGACGGCGAGGACCTCGATTAGTGATGTGAGTCGGCTCATATCCAACTTCTTGGAATGCGACCGTCACGCGATCAACAAATGGAGCATGGTCTTGTCGCGGTCACAACCAATTTTTGCACACGTGGAGTAGAGTATTGACAGCCCTGCAGTTGGTGTCTTGTTTCAACTGCGTCTTCAATGTCTATGCTTGTGTGTCCACGACCTATCCGAGTCGCTTCTCGTGGACGCTATCAGTGCGGAGCGTGGGAAGAAATTAAGGGGGGCTAATTCCAGTAGTGACCGACATGTATTTATATATTTGTGATTTTTTAAGCCTGTTAACAGTCTAACGACAACACATGCATGAAAGGAAGTTCCATGTCGTAGTGCACAATTGCAGGGGCATCAGTTTACTTGCATGTATACATGCAGAATTAGTGTGAGGCAAGGGGGGCAACAGCCCAGTTTCGCCTTAACGTGCTCCGCCAGTGGACACAATGGACCGACGGACGCTCCGGCTCCATGCCAAAAGCAGGGGCAAGTGCAACTTGCGATTTCTCAAGCGGACAAGTTCATGCGGCGTCGACAACCCCAAGGCCCGAATCGTACGTCGGCCGCCGCAATTTTCTTCCCCCCTCTTCTTCGTTGGCCCGCCTGGTCAGTGCTCTCCCCCTCCCATGCCTTTGTTTGTCTCGGTGGCTGCTAGCTACTAGCATGAGTGGACACCCAAACCCAACCGGGGCGCCGGCCGACATGGTACGAGCGGACGAATGAATCTGTGCTAGCTTTGCTTGTTCCCGTACTCCTACGTGGTAGCTCCCGCGCAGTCTCGCACGGTGGTTCGTCAACTGGCAGTTTGATACTGTAATGTAACGACCTCAAGGTGACTTGATTGAAGTAGTCGTCCGTCCCCTATCACACAACTCATTACGCGCGCCTGTGCCCTCCTGAGCCAACTGCAAATGCAACATGTGCATGTTGTCGGGGGAAAAAACTGCAACTGCAACGGAAGACTAATCATGCGCCACCGTACGTATACTCGTCTCCGATCTCGATCTGTACGTACATGAACGATGGATGGGCCCAATGCAAAGCAGCCGTACCCGTGCCTCTTCTTCCTCAAACATGCAAGTGCAATATAGATATTCCAGATGCTGCGATCTAATTGGCCAGCCGATAGAGCAAGCCAAGGTCGATCAGTCGTCACCACCAGCTAGCTAGCTGCGCAGTAGGGTGGCCCTATTCCAAATCCACTTGGTTTATCTGCGCCGTTTGGCGGCTATTATTCTTTGAGCGGTTTCGTCCGTGAGAATTACTAGTAGTTGTTCAATTCAATTTGCATATATTTTTGGTCAAACTAGATAAGAGTTACATCTCTATTTGCACTGCGAGTTACAAGCTAAAAAAAAAATCTTCTCTTTGCTTCATGTTAGAATCATCCTAGAATCACTTCTCACTTGTTTCTCAGCCTGTTCCCCACTACCACTCTATTAGAAAATCAGAATCAGCAGAGAGTAAAGATCCACCAAACAGGCCATGAAAAAGAAGTAGTGATGCTATGCATGAACTTTGGTCGATCTTATTTGACTGCACTCTAATCCACTCTAAATCACATATATTAGAATGAATTAAATAGAAAACTAGCTAATTTTTTAATTGCAATCCATTTTAATACATGTGACTGCGATTTACAAACCCACACTCATCATCTAATAATTTGTCCTGATTGGCGTATTTTTAAAGTCTAATCATCATTTACTATATCTAAACATTTATGTAGACTGGCAATTCAAGATTAGTATCCATTAAACACACTATTCTCATATGTTCCAACCTTTTCATGGATATTACAAGTTAAAATTTTAAAAGTTTCATTTACAACAGACCTATAGATAAACTTATACTTTTCTGTCCGAGGAGAAGTATATCGAATCAAATTACGAAACAACCTTGGCATCTGGCGATGGTGATGACCATCACGAAACTCGCGGTCAGCAAGGCAACTCCGTGGAATCACCTGAGTCCAGCGGTAACGCACATGCATGCACGGGCACACGCTTCAATCTAGCTATCGATTGAAAAAGAAAAGCGCAAGCGCGCGCACAAGTGCACACACCATGTACTGTGGGCGCCATTAACATATTATGATTTATATCTAGTACTACGAGTACGTATAACACAAGTACGTACAAAGTATAAGAAACGATCGTACGACGGTTTTAATTATCTGAACACTGTGGAACAAGTGCTAAAAGCAAGCAACTGCTCCTTTTTCTGAGCCACACGCCTTTGGAATCGAAGTCAATAAAATGCCAAAGAGATACGCATGCTAATGGCCGGCGTTGGCAAACTATATATCCGTCCCCATTCAAAATATGTAGCGTACCAATTTGGCCTGTGGCCGGCAAATTTGAATCCTATACCCAAGAAGGCAAGAAATATATAGTACAAACAAGTTATATGCAGGGAAACCGGCCGGAAAAGTGCTCCGAGAATTTTAAATATGGCAAAGAAGATAAAAAGGCGTCACTGCTTGTAGCTACCACTCGTACGTTACTACTATTTGTTTCGAAATTTATTTCGAACCCAAAAGGTTGAGGCCTTGAGGGTGAGTGGGTGACTGTTCGTCTATATATACGATTCTATGATCAATGGATGGCAAGATCTCCGTCTCATATAGAATTGTCACATCTCGTTGTTTTTCCACAACGTTTTTATCCATTTAAGCAATGCAGATGATCGGCGATGAAGATGGACATGGCGAAGTCTTATTTTAGAGGTATGTTTTAATGAGTCCTTTTACCATGCTGGAAATTGCCTCCCATTTTCTTTCATTTCCTCCACAAAATTCTAATTTTACTCGTAAAGGGCATAGTCATTTCGTACTCCCACTCCCACTCCCATTTTCTTTGGCCTTTCTAGCCGTCGGATCGGCCGACGTGAGCCGTCAAAATTATCCTCAATTATTATAAAAATCTCATTTTTTAATAGTTGTAGTTTGTTAAACATAGTTTGATCTTATTTGGGGGCCATGGTGATTTGTTTTCTAGCGTGTACATGTCCGTTTAGTGTGCCGAAACGTTTTCGGTTTCTAGTTCGGAACACAAAAATCTGTTCCAAACGGTGGTTTCTAAGAAATGTTTCTACTAGAATCACCCTATTTTGCACTACTATTGAAACCGTGGAAGACTGGTTTCTTATTAGGAGAACCCCGATCAACCTTTTGGTGCAATAAGTTAAAATGAGCTGTATTTCTGTTGTTCTTTGCCCAAAAATCGAATTTTTAAACGTATTTCTATTTATATGTCTTTTAAGAATATATATATATTTTCTTATGGATCAGAATCTAGTCTACTAGCCAAACATTTTCATAAAATAATGATATATCATATATCAAAAATTTGTTCAAATATGAAACCGGAGCATTTCTATGAAAATTTGGATCCTTACCAAATGCACTCTAAATTATCAATTCACATGACAGGTCAAATTTACATTCTACAACGGGACCAACCATTTCACTTAATTTTTAGGTCTGTCTATCTTTTTCTCATCAAATTAGTGCATCTGCCTTGTTTGAGTTTTTGTTTTGAGAAAATCTGCTTTGTTTCAGTGACGAGTAATAGTGCTACAAAAACCTGTTTAGCTAGTGGTCACGCTTGTCACACATGCATCTCCCAGGTCCTAGCCTTCTTTACTTTGTGTTTTTGTCTCAATATTGATAAAGACAGCATACGTGCTCGCCGATGTTAACGGGCATGTTTCCTACTACTAAAACAATCGCATTATTAAATCGTGAACAAATCTTAAAAATATGAACATGCAAGTGAATGAATAATTTAAACCCGAGAGATCAGGTTCCAACACAAAAGACCGCCTAATCTGAGGAGGTAAGCATTACCTACAATTTATTTAGGGTGCGTTTGGACAAAGACCAGAAGCTGCCGCGGCTTGCCTTTGGCATGCCGAAGATGCGGCGAACAAAACGGCCGCCGCAATTGTGGCAGAGTTTGGCGTCAAAAATGAACCGTGGCAGGATAGGCAAGTCTGTGACAGCCGAAACTGAGGGCACGAAGCAAACACATGACGGAACTGTGGCGCGGCAGGTGCGGCACGGCGTGGCATCTTTGGGTCACGATCCAAACGCAGCCTTAACTCAGCACAATAATTTCAAAGTGCAAAAATGTTAAATAAACATCCTTATTTCCCAGAAATCCAGTGGATTCAATAATCACATCTCCTAATTAAGCCTCCTACAGTGGTGACTATAAATTATGACAACTCACAAGCCATGTAGATGTAGAGAGCACCTCAAAACAACCAAATGATTATAGATACAGGTAATACAATGCTGTTTCCTGCATGAATTGTGGAACCTTTTTTACCCTCGCGCGCAAGGCGTGTAGGCCTAACTAACATGTTGATCCTGAACTCTTTCTCAGTTATTAAGATAACAAGCACTTGGCAAAGGCCAAGTGATAGGATAGCAACATCTGCACAGTTGCACGCTGCTTTGGAAGACGTTGCTTGCTTTCATTTCTAACTGTTATTTCTTTTAGTACATAAATGAAAAACTTCCACCGGGGAAAATTTGAAGTGATAGCGCATCAACATGCCGCAACTTGCCGAGTGGTATAGCATGGATGGCTTGGATACCTGGAGAAGAAACAAGTGGAAACACGCACTTCACGGCAAAAGCAGCGGGCGAGGTGCAACTGCAACTACAACTTGGGCTGCTGCCGTTTCTATTTTAGCGGCACCGTGTATATATTCCAATTCCAAAGCGTACTACGTCGCTTCTTCGCTTATACCTTTTCCGCTTTCGCCGTCGTCTTTGTCGCACCCACGCTCCGCCGGTCGCCGTAGATCTCTGATCCCAGTGATCCGTGCTGGCAAGTGGCAATGGCGAATGGAGGGCGCGGTTGTTGGTGGCCGATGGGAAAGGGAGCGCCACTGCACCTCACTTCCTTTCGTTCCGTCTCTTCATTTGACCGTATCCTCTCTACGTTATTACACTACTGGCTCTTCGGTTCTATGATCATGCAAGGGTAACTAACCCACAGTAGTGCCAAAGTGTCATTCCGCCTCACACGTGTCTATTTCTTTCTACTCATTTAAGTCGGAGCGAAAATTGGGACCTTGGACGCATTGAACGCGTACGGGAGTACCATTTCAACGTTCCATTTGCAAATGCTGCTTTTTTCTAGTGTCCTGCAGTCCTAGTAGTCAAAATCCTAATTCGAGAAATCTACTTTTACTAGAACTAGGCTTTTAGCGAATCAAATCAATTTTTAGTTTGACTACATAGTTCATCTAAATATATATTACATGATTGATCTAATAATACATATTCAACATTACAAATTCAGTATCTTTTTGTATATATTTTGTACGTATTTGGTCAAATCTAAAGTATTTTTAATAAAAAACAAAATTTAAATTTTAAATCTGTTGATTTCTTCGAACAAAGAGGCGTTTTGGGACGGATGCGAGGAACATGGTTTTAAAGAAGAGAATTGTTGATGCAGAATGGACCCCAGATCATTACACATATCGTCTTAGAAAGCCCACTTAAGTACCTAAGCCCGACAAAAATGCAAGCCTTAGAAAGCCGAGGTGAGCTATAAAGACCTCAAGTCCAGAGCGAGAGAAAAAAATCCAGCCCACCAAGACACCAAGCACCATTTTCTCGGCCTGCCTCGCGCAACTCGTCCCAGCACACCGCCGTCGTCCTCACCTCGTCCGTCCTCGTGAGCTCCGCCTGCCCTCCCCCACTGCCGTGTACTGGACAGCGCCAGCCATCTTCCCCCTACCTGTGTTACAAAGCTTGGCACTCGCATGCTCTTCGCCCCCTCGCGCCTCCAGCCTCGCTGCCTCCGCCTAGCTCCGGGCTCTCCAATGGCCTCCACACTAGCCATCCTCAGGCCCTCAGCGCCGGCCCCGCTCGCGGGGCGCCGGGCCCGGGCTGCCGCGCCGGCGACCGCGAGGGTGGCGCTGCCGGCCAGATCCAGGTATTCGTCGGCCAGGGTGTCGCTCGGCTCCGAGGTCGCAGTGGGCGCCGACGCGCTCTTCGCCGACTATAAGCCCACCACCGCTTTCCTCTTCCCCGGCCAGGTACGGTGAGGGCGAGGCCCTCCTTTTGCGAGTTGCGGACCGTATGCACGCGCGTGTGGCTTACCCAAAAGAGTGAATTCTGTGAATGGTCATCAAAATGCGATGGTTTATGCAAGTAGAATGTCTTAACTTCGATATTGATGGCGAGCAATGAATGGTCACCTTTTTGCACGTTTCAGTAAACATACATCAAAATTTGGCCACAGAAGTTTCAGTAAACGTACATAAAAATTTGGTGCTGCTGTAGTTGCATAATTCTAAGTTATACTATATATAAATAAATACATCCACCGTTCTCCAAAAAATAAATAAGTACCTTTGAGTCATGCCTACATCATTATGCCTATTTCCTATTCCCCTGTCCATTTATTGCTGGATGCTTTGATTTCAGGGAGCCCAAACCGTTGGAATGGGGGTAGAAGCTCAGAGTGTTCCAGCAGCTACCAAATTGTTCAACCAGGCAAATGAAATCCTTGGGTATCTCCAAACCTCTGATACTATCTACGCGTTTTCTCCCTCTCCTACACTTGCAGTACTTATTTATAGTCCACAAACGCTCAGTCGGAATATAATTATAGTGCTTGTGCTAACTCTTTCCTTTCTACTGGTTAATATAGATATGATTTGCTGGATCTTTGCACCAATGGGCCAAAAGAAAAGCTTGACTCAACAGTGATCAGTCAGGTATGTGAATTTCAGAGTCCCACGTAATTTGCACCAGTGGTGCCATGCATAGTTAATTCATTTTCTTTTCCATGCAACTTATTTTCTCCTGCTAAATGTGCGCCACCAAATTAAATTTCCTGATCTATATTATGTAGTTTGTAGTTTATATACTTGGCTTGGAAATCCCAGATTCTAAGAGCATCTCCAAGAGTTTCCAAGAGAGAAAGGAAGCGTAAATGTGGCTGGGGTGAATGGGAAATAATCTGGGATTCCTGATTCAAATTTAGCTTCAACCTGTAGGAGTGAGATAATTGGAAATGGTTGGAGATCCCTACTTTTTAGCAAACTCATTGATTCACCAATTGTTTATTTTAGGAGCTATTGGAGATGCTCTATTATGCAGTTCTTAAGAAGTGCCCTCCTCTAGTTTGGTTACTCAGTGCCCTCCTCTAGTTTGGTTACTAATGCTTGCATTTTGAAGCTTGCAATTGTGGTCAGGATCCCCAGAAATTAATTTGTTAGTTTTGTTTTTAAGTAAGATATATTGCATATTTTTATGAGTAAGGGCATGTATGATGCAAGATGCTAAGACATACTCCTATGTGCTTAAGAAGAGAGAATGTTGTCATACAATGCAAACAATTGCTTAGGTAGGTTTAACCTCCTTGTTAACACATTAAGCTTTGCTGCTAACTTAAGCATCTTATCCACCTTCGAAGCATCTGGTGCTATGGTTGGTGAACAAAAGTTTTGTTTTTCTAGGCATCTCCTTTAAGCACCTCCATTTTGTATGCTCTAAAACTGCATAGGATTATTCCTTTGAATTACAGTATTTTTGCAGTCTTGTCAATTAAGTGCTATGTTCTGCCTTCTGAATAAGTTCTTTTTGCAGCCGGCTATATATGTTACCAGCCTTGCAGCAGTAGAGGTACTACGTGCACGCGATGGAGGCCAAGATGTGATTAACTCTGTAGATGTTACATGTGGTCTCAGTTTAGGAGAATACACTGCTCTTGCATTTGCTGGTGCTTTTAGGTACTCCTTTGGTTCTATCCACAAGCACTCATTTGTTATGTGAAACCACATCCATCATGGAATGCACAAAGCATACACGATAGGCTTATTTTTGCAGCTGTAACTTGGATTTGATAGTATATGAACTATGCACACTAACACATCCTATATCACCATGCAGCTTTGAGGACGGACTGAAGCTTGTCAAGCTAAGAGGAGAAGCTATGCAGGTTTGTAAACACTAATAGATAATTTGTTTGATTTTGTAGATTGAATTCTAAGTCTACAGTAATGCCAATAGATTGTTTGTTTGTTTGATTTTGTAGATTGACTTCTAATGTTCGTTATCTGTGTAGGATGCTTCAGATGCTGCCAATAGTGCGATGGTTAGTGTGATTGGTCTGGATTCAGAAAAGGTGCAAGAACTATGTGATGCTGCCAATGAGGACGTAGATGAAAATGAAAGAGTTCAGATAGCAAACTTCCTTTGCCCTGTAAGTGTTTTATCTGATGCTGTCAGTAACCTTGTATGCTGGCTCTTGATTGATATGAAATGAAGTACATAAAAATACATTGCAGGGGAATTATGCAGTTTCTGGTGGTGTAAAAGGCATTGAAGTAGTTGAAGCCAAAGCAAAGTCCTTCAAGGCCAGAATGACGGTTAGTGTTCCAAAAATGTTTCTCTTGAATCATGTTTAGTGAAATATTATCTATAATTTTATATAATTAAGCATATTACAGTTTTCTGTTACTATCTCCCATTCTCCTTTTTGCCAATCTTAGTATGTTACGAAAGGAATTTACATGCTTAACCATTGTATTTCCAGGTTCGCCTAGCTGTTGCTGGTGCTTTCCATACTAGATTCATGCAACCAGCTGTTTCAAGATTGGAATCTGCATTGGCTGTCACTGAGATTAAAACACCTAGAATCCCAGTCATCTCCAATGTTGATGCGCAGCCCCACTCGGATCCTGACACCATCAAGCAGATTTTAGCACGGCAGGTGAGTTCTATACCAAACTTGAGTTCTTACCGCAGGCCACTGGGATTGACACTTTTTAGGGTGGAGTGATTTCCAAAGGTTGCATGGCTCTGACCTACCTGCACAACAGGTAACCTCTCCAGTGCAATGGGAAACCACTGTTAAGACGCTTATGGGCAAGGGGCTTGAGAAAAGTTATGAACTCGGACCAGGAAAGGTAAGTGATTGGTTTCCTGTTTGTGATTTATCTATTGTTTAGTCATTTTTCTCGAGTTAGAGCAGTGAGGTAATTTTCCAAGTAGTATAGCAGCTTGAAGGATTCTTAATAACCAAACTCACTAGTAATGCTCTTGAATTATCCTCCTTTTTTTTCCTGGCATCCAGGTTATAGCAGGTATTCTCAAGAGAATCAACAAAGGCGCTAGCATTGAGAACATCGGGGCTTGAAGATCAGGGATCTGAAGAACTCTTGATGGAACTAAGTTACACAGCAGAGCATTTGCCCCCTCGTCAGGGTGAATATGAACCTACAACCATTATTGTGGAACGAAGTTTCCACTAGAGTTAGCAAATTTTTGTTACCTTTTTGTACCTTCGTGGTTGAATTTTGATCTTGATGTAAAATTGACAAACTCGTCTGGTCTAATGGTTGTATGAACAGTGTAGTTTTCACAATATCTGAATAACAAGCACATGGCGTTTGGTGAAGTTGTGTCCAAATTCAATGTCGTTGCCTTCCCCTGATCCATCCCCGCTTCTCTCTGTCCTTCCCCAGGGTATACCGGATTGGTGGTTTCCACGCTGAGAGCAATTCTAGCAATGGTCTCAAAACTGTTTTTTTGTGGAAAAAATAAAACGGACGATGAACAGATACACCCGGCTCAAACTTCGCGGCCCGGCCCATTCTCTCGGTGGCCAGGCCCAGACCAAACTCCTCTAGTAACGTCACACACGCAGAGCTCGGCCTGCAGCCAGCCTCCAGTGTGTCCCCCGAACTCAAGTGCGCGCAGTTCTAGGGTTTAGATATTCCCCCCAAATCCCCATTCGATCTCCATCCCCGGCACTGACCTGTGCCGGCACCGTCAACCACGGCCATCTCCGGTGCCTGGTAAGCCCCTTTGCCTCCCCATTGCTGCATTTTCCCCCTCGCATTGCCCCCTCCTCACACCTCCATCCCGATCCCCATTTTTCACACAGATTGCTCTCGGAGGGAGGCATGGAGGGCTGCTCCAAGAGCGCCAGCGCGGTGTCCGGCATCCCCGACGACCCCCTGGTGGATATCCTCTCCCGCGTCCCTGCCAAGTCCATCTCCCGCTTCAAGTGCGTCTCCAAGGCCTGGCGCGACCTTATCGCCGATCCCGACCACCGTAAGAAGCTCCGCCAAGCCATGCAAGGACTGTTCGTTCAGTCTTCCGAGTACTCCGTGGTTAACAATACGAAATTGGCCCGTACAAGTTTCAGTTTCATCGACCTGACAGTGAGATCCGTGCCTCTGGACAGCTACCCTTCCTTCTCCTTCCTGACGGAAATGACTGGGATCCAAACCTTCCTCTTTGATTCCTGCAACGGGCTTATCCTTTTGGGGCACCGTCAGAACCCGTCTAGTGACTCTAGTCCCTTTTACTATACCGTGTGCAACCCGACCACAAAGCAATGGTCAGCCGTGCCAAGCTTGCGGCTCTGGTGAACCATTAACCTATGCCTATTTGGCTTTCGATCCAGATGTGTCCTCTCACTTTCACTTGGTCCAGTTCCAGCTTCCCGATCTGTACGAGGAGATAGTGTCATTGCATGTTTACTCATCTGAAACTGGGATCTGGAGTCAAAACCAAATTGATGAACAAAAAGTGCAGGGACAGTTGGAAGGCTGGCCTCATCAGTTTACACTAGACATTGAGGCATCCAACAACCTACATGCCTTTGTTAATGGCTTCCTACATGTGATAGTTAGTCGCTCAGATCTACGGCACACACTTGTTGTAGATGTACAAGGGAAGGCAAGAAGGATGATCGCTTTGCCAGGTATGGCTGATGGGAGGTCTGAGCACGCCTTTGTTTGTTATTTAGGTCAATCCCAAGGACACCTACATTGCGCGACTCTAGAGTATGCTCGTAATGTGTCAGACTGTGAACTATCCACCTGGGTTCTTCAGGATTATGATACACAGGAATGGGTGTTGAAGGACACTGTGGACTTGAACTCTTTGGATGTCTTTGGAGAAACAAGCGGCTCCTCAGATTTTCACGTGGTTGACATTCATCAAGATTGTAATGTGGTTTTATTTCTTCAAGGCTCCCATAAGCTGGCAGCATATAACATGGACCGTAAGGAAGCGAGTATCATTTCGACTTTCAAAGATCACAAAGACTCATGGGATTTTGCTCGTTATGTTCCCTATTTCTCAGAATCACCAGATCTCACAAATAAGCATTGAAAGTGTGTGCTCTATGTATGAGCTAGCAACTTAACCAGGTTCTAGTAGACTCCGGTGAATTGTTCTGCTTGTGCTTGTATGTATGCCTTCTTAATTAGTACTAGAAGCCTGTTGAGACTTGAGACAATGGATGTATGCCTTCTCATGCTTTTGATCTAATTAGTAATGCTACCTTATTGAGACATTTATGTAGTGTGCCTTTATGGATGCTAGTTATTTATATTAATGAATGTTGTTGCACAAGTTGGACAATTTCGATTTTTGGTGATATTGTTTTATGATTAGCATGCTTTTTCTGTGGTTGTGTTAATGGGCATTTACTGTGAATTTGGTTTGTTTGGTTGTGTGTTTTTTATGTGAGTCAACTCAAAATTATCTTCCATATTTTGCATATGTTGCAGTATGGAGAAGTTTCAAATTGAAGGCTTGCGGTTACATCAAAAGTTTAGAACCAAAAAGTCTTATTTATGCTTGAGATGTAATCTCTTTGGAGGAAAGTTACAGTTCAAATGTAATATGTGCAATTAATTTTCATATGGACATGCCACGTCTTATTTTCCTAATAGAACATCAGTTGTAGTGTTGCAACATCGGTGGCACGTTCTCATCGACTCGTTGCCCTTCACTGCAACAGCTGTGTCTTTTCGACACTCAAGTGCTGTCCAAACTCACTATCTGCTCAGGCTCTCTCCTAAGTTTGCATTTGCATACTGTGGAAGGGTTGCAGCTGCTCATTGTTGTGTCTGCAATGTAGACCTGCGAATCTTTAAATGCTTTTTGGAGAGGCAGCCAGTAGTTAACATAACGATCGATTGGGCTGATAGGTATGATCCAAGCTTGGTCTAGCTTGATGAGCTGGCACGACTACGGATACTGTCAACCTTATGCTTTGCAGATGCATGCCTGAGTGTCAGTGCAATTGGGGCATTGTGATGTTATTGCGGCGTTTTTGGGAATATCCCTGCTCTTTTCATTATGATCATCTATCCAAATGTGAGTACTGTACAAGTCCTGTTATAATGTATTTGAAACATTTCTTTATTTATTATTTAAATATTGCTGCACGCAAGTACAAGTAACTATAAGTTTGTAACAAAAACTACTTTGGAGTACTAGTGATTACTAGATAAATGTTGTAGTGGAACTGACTGTCAATAAAATGATGGGTGAAAAGACCTTTATTTGTAGGTATACTTGTTAGAGCAACTCTAGCAGGGTCCCTATTTAAACTCTTATCCTACTTTTAAGGGCCAACGGTAAAAAAATTTACTCCAGCGGGGCCTCTGGACACAGCCCTCAAATCTCATTTGCGTTCATTTATGGGTGTCTTTTGTTCGACTTTATATTTAATGATTATGTTATTTGATTTGTAAACATGTTAGATTATATAGTGATCGACTATAACTAAATTTGGACCAAATTTGTGTTTAAATTTAAAAATTTATATTTTATTTATAATTTTAATATCGTGTTTTTATCGTTAGAGTTTAAATAAATTATTATATAATATGATATTCTTAAATACATATATACATATTATGTGTGACAAAATAGAGAAAATTAAAAAGTAGGATTCTATTTTGAGGGCTATTGCTAGAGTTCACTCTAGAAAACAGAGCTTTTAGAAATAGAGAAAGCCCTCAAATAAAAAGTAGAAACCCTATTTTGAGGGCTACTATTAGAGTTGCTCTTGCAGCTCACTACGGTAACACTTGACGGATTACATACATGGGCAGCTCACTAACACTTGACGATACATAAACATGGGCACGAATGAGGGCACGAATGCGAGCACGACTATTTGATCTGGCAAGGCAAATAAATGAATCAGGGCTGGCTTTTGGTTGGATCCCACCTCAAGCCAAATGGCCTGAAGCTACAAGACTCACACGCATGAAAATTGGCATGGATCCTTTGCCAATACGCCTTCGAATGCTGCGTCACTATGACTTTGAAGGTTGCTTATTGCCAACAGTTAGTGCTCTCATTCTTCTAAGTGACCACTCAGCAAACATTCATCTAAGTACTTTCCACCTTGGAAACTTAGGCTGCCAAATTAAACGAAGTGCAACAGATAAACACAAAAAAGTTACCAGGGCAAAGGTTTAATTTAAATGCTCAAAACTTAACATTGTTCACGTCCACTGCCACGAATTCCTAGGCAACAACTTTGGCATCAAAACTATGGTTTTTGAAGTACATAAGGAGCAAACTAGTTGAGACCCCAACAAAACATCCAGATTCAACGAAATGAAATGTAGATATCCAGGGCATCATCTTTATGCATTTTCGGTCATAGGGTACTCAAAGACCACGTCTTTCCCACACAGCCTGCGGTAGACTGCAGTGTAGGTCTCCAGCTTGTATTCAGTGTTGTTCCTCTCCTTTGGGTCCAAGAAGATCTGAATGGCAACAAGAAAAGGTTCAGTACTTACTTCAAGATATTAACCAAGCCAAAAAAAATGTAATCCAAAACAATTCTAGCAACTTTTAAGTGTTTTAGTGCAAGTGAATACAATTGCCCGTAGAGATGCCAGTGAAACCCTTTAGTCACTCAATAGGATATGTATATTATATAAAGAAAGCAGGACAGAAGCATCTACCTTGATGATCTTGGCACCATCCAGACGGTATCTGACACGCTTCCCCACAATCTCAGCTGGGTAGACAACATCCTCCAAGATGCCATCATGAACAGCAGTCAGAGTCCTGGTGCGAGGGCGCTGAACAGCTGAACCCTTCTTTGGTGGCCTCACGATCCTCCTTGTGGCAACAATTACCACATCCTGTGACAAGTTAAATACATGACCAAGTATTCTGGCAAACTTAAATATATTATAGCCCAAACTTGAATATAATATTTTGGCCAAAAGTTTACAAAGATCTTCTATGGTACATGTATCACCGTAATAAACAAGATTCATAACAAGGTGCATATTCTTATAACAAAACTTCTATATCACAGGAAGATCAAGCAAAGCACTCTGAGCGTTAACAAAACAAAAAATAGAGGCAGCACGCACATGTAGTACAAGTAGATATGTCTAACATGGAATAAAACTACAAATTGGCAAAGAGGGTCAGAAGATTCTGAGCATTTCATCAAGAACTATGAGCCAAAGGGCTGAACTACATATATGACAACAGTATTGATAATTAACTGTAACCACAGCTACGCTGTTCACGACAATCAGTTTTATGCAAGAGTAATAGAATTATAATAGCATGTCAACTTTGGTGCTACCGATAATCAACATAAGTTGCATACATGTATGGAATTCCACATGGCATCAAAATCCATTACCGTGTCCAAGCTTATGCAGTAGCTACAATTTGGATATAAACTAAGCCACGTCAGTAGAGAACCAAAAATGAGAAATTCACCTTGCCACTGAATTTCTTCTCCAGCTCCCTGACGAGCCTGACATGGATCTTCCTGAAGGCCTTGCGCAGGCGGTATGGGACGTGGATCACAACAGCCTTCCTGCTCCCGGCAACATCCATCTGGCTGTAAAATCAAAAGGTATCATGGACCAAATGTCACAACCATACACCACAGGCGGCTACACCTCAACAGGCAAAACAAGATAGGACGAAACGGGAAGCTTACATAGCATTGTTGATGTACAAGTCCTTGAGGTCGCTCTTGAGCTCCTGGTTGCCGTTCTCCAGGTCGAAGAAAGCCTGCAGGTACAACAAAGCCAGCAGCCGGCACATCACAACCCCCACACATGGGCAAAAACCACACACAGAGCAGCAGTTCGAAGAAACGAAACGCCGGGAGGCGACAGAGGGGGATTGGCGCTATGCTCACCTGGGCGACGGAGTCCTCGAACTCGGAGGGCTCAAGGCCCTTCTCCTTCTGGATCTTCTTCCTGGCGGTGTACATCTTGCCTTCCCTTCGCCGCCGCCGGACCCTGCGGCCAAGGAGGAGATTCGGAAACCAGCAGAGGACGGATCAGACAACCAGCGCAAGGGGAGACAATAATCAGAGAACGCGGCGCCAGATCGACGGCGGACTCGGGGGGTCGGAGATGGGGATACCTGAGCGGGAGGAGATGGGGTGAGGAAGCGAAGTGGAGGCGCCGGCGCTAGGGTCTGGAGGAGGCGTGGGTGGCTGCTCGGGTGCGCCTCTTATACGCTCCGTTAAAACCCTAGCCCCGGGGACTGGGCCGACCAGGCTGGGTGGAATGCCAGAACGTGAGACGGGCCGGATATTTGAGAAGCCCATACTGCGGCCCGATTTAGAGGAGTGTTGGACTTGCGCGTCTTAGGCCCAACTGTATGACGGAAAGAAGGCCTTTCGTGAATCACGGCGGAGGTTTCTGGAAGTCAAGAGGCGAGACGTGTCACGTGAGTACGTGACCAATACTGTCATCGAGCTGCACCTTACACCGTTACACGCATGTCCATCGTCAGCTGCCGGATTTTCCATACGCGCAACCGTGCCGAGCCGACGACCAACCAAACCATGCGAAGAGGAAAGAGCCGTCGCTTTCGCTCGGCAGTGGAGGACACATCTTCCTCGCCGCCTCTGGTTTTGATTTGATCCGGTCTCATCCAACGCGCGACCTCGTGAACCAGGACACACCCCCCCACCCCAACCACCAATCCTTGCTTCTTCGTCTCCGCGTAGCGAAGAAGTAAACCTGGTGAATCAGAGCAAGAGATTGAACTCGCACGCAGGAGGGAGCACCGGAGCAGCAACAGCAGCAGAGGGAGATCGCCGGAGCCGCTCGCCTGTTTGGGGAGAAGGCAGAGGAAACAAAGAGATGGACGAGATCATGAACAAGGTGGGCGCGTACTGGCTGGGGCAGAGGGCCAACAAGGAGATCTCCTCGGCCGGCGACGACCTCGACGTCCGTGAGACAAACCATCCCACCCCTGCTCTTCCTAGAAGCTCAAAGCTTACATTTTGGTTAAATTTCAGTTTCGTCCTAGCGTCGTTCAGCTCGCAAGTCTTACACAGCTTTGTTCGTCCTTATGCTGTCTGACGAAACAACCTAAAAGTTACAACAATCATGGACTCATGGATCAATCGATTAGTGATTTTAGTAAAAGTTAGTTATAGAACAGCCATGGATTAACAACCCTGCTTTCTGTCATCCGTTTATCGGCATACTTGAGTTTTTTGTCAGAGATATTTCAGAGGGAAAAACGAAGGACAAAGGAAATTAAAGGTCTTGTCTCTTGTTTGCTGATGATTTGCTGATCGCGCCGCTGATGTTCCTTCCTACTGCAGT
Source organism: Bothriochloa decipiens (assembly GCA_023333625.1). Taxonomy (NCBI): domain Eukaryota; kingdom Viridiplantae; phylum Streptophyta; class Magnoliopsida; order Poales; family Poaceae; genus Bothriochloa; species Bothriochloa decipiens. Next base: position 80,608,545 of record CM041628.1, read on the forward strand.
CGCTGTCGACCAGCGTCGGGGACGGGGCGAAATGGCTGGTGAACAAGCTGAAAGGCAAGATGCAGAAGCCGCTGGCGGATCTGCTCAAGGAGCACGGCCTGCCCGTGGGCCTGTTCCCGCGTGAGGTGACCAACTACGAGCTGGCGCCGGAGACGCGGCGCCTGACGGTTTACATCCCTTCCCCCTGCGAGGTGGGCTACCGCGACGGCTCCGAGCTGCGGTTCGACGCCACGGTGTCGGGCACGCTGGGCGAGGGGCGCCTCACGGAGGTGGAGGGGATCAAGACCAAGGTGCTCGTCTGGGCCAGGGTCACCGCCGTCAAGGCCGACGCCGCCAAGGTCCACTTCACCGCGGGGATCAAGAGGTCCCGCAGCCGGGACGCCTACGAGGTCGTCAGGGGCGGCATCACCGTCGACGAGTTCTAGCTTAACTTTTCCTGTCGCGGATCAGCATGGATGGACGAGCTTCACCTTGCTCGCTGCACTGCACGCTGAGATGGTTGCTTGCAGGAATAAATTCTACACTTATTACGTAATATGAGAGTAGCTGAGAGATTTGCGTGCACTGTATTGTGTGTTTTGTGCTTTGCTGTGATATTTAACACCTGGAAGGATTCAGAACGTGTGCTCATATGCTTCGTGTCAGTCAGATTTTGAGTACAAAATGGCCCAAGCAGAGCTCAAGACAGCTAAAACAATCTTTCAGATTTTAACTGAAGAGTGTCTAGCAATTTATCGGAACGAGGATTACATGAGAATGAAATAACATAACACACGGTAAACAAGGTCACTGGTGAAGATAATGCTCCAGGCGTGACGGACTGAAGATGAAGGAGATGCTGACAGTTTAGGCTAACAGGCTAAGAAGAAAAAAGTACATTTTGTTTTGTAATGTAACATCAAAAACGAGAATGCACCGGCCGGGAATCGAACCCGGGTCTGTACCGTGGCAGGGTACTATTCTACCACTAGACCACTGGTGCTGATGCATTTAAAAACATAACAAGCATTTTAAAACAACGGATTCGGGGGCGCCATAATCAAATTCATGCTAAACCTCCAGTTTTTTTTAAGCATCACAGAGCTTTCATTTTCATTAATTCATGACAAGAGTACAACCAGCAACCTCTAATCCCATAAACCACTCGGGGAAATAGTTAGGCAAAAAATGGAAGCGCCGAGTGACCGAGATCAGGGAGCGCTTAGTGACCAAGATCATGTTGGCACAACAATGGGTCACCGAGTTGGCTTCGCTACACACCACAAAACTTAAAAATCAAAGACTCCTGCCTAACACTATGATATCAAACACATGCTAAAGCTCCAGTTAAACTGTGGTTACTGTCCATTCCAGCTACAGAAATAAACATTTAACATATTTCGAACCAACGAAGCCAAAGCCTTTTTGCATTATAAAACAAAATCTGGGGCCATACAACAATGCAGATAAGCTTGCTGACATTGAGCAATTCTGATCAACACATGGAAAAAGAAGTATTCTCTTCTATTATTTCCTCACCCCGAGGCTGGAAAAAATAGTACACCAAATTATCTGGAAAGAAAACAGGGTACAGACAGATCTTCGCTAGACAGATATTGCTGTGCCACATCTCAACTCCCCGTGATAGCTTTTGGGCACAACATCACAACAAATGCGTCCTGGTTCCTGGAGCTACGTCTGTGTCAGCTGAGCGAGTATGCTTCTGTATAGAAGTACAATGACTTCAGGAAAAATATAAGGGGCTTAGAGAAATGCCCAGACTATTTCCGCCTTTGCTCATTGAACCTTTCGAAAAATGACTTTGAGGCCTCGTATGTAGACCAACATATTGCAGCTGCAGGTGCATGGAACAGCATTCTTGGCTTCCATCCCCTCATGAGCCCAGAATACCCATCTCGCTTTATGATTGTTCTGAACACATCACCTATTGAGCTGCTTGAAAAGCGCTCACAGCCGCACACACCCTGATCACCAAAATGAGTGTTACTATCTTGATAAACTGAAAGCAGGTTCATAGAAAACATCCATGGTAAAACAGAACATACTCCCTCCGTCCCCAAAAAAAGTAACCTTTTAGAGGTTTAAATTTTTGTCTTAAAATATAGCATTCTACAAAAACATGGGACACTACCTCCTAATGCGGAAGCTAATTAGGAGTGCGTGCAAACTATAACTACCAAATCCAAGAGATATCTGAGGGTAAATACATCTTTTGCCAACATTTTTATTCTGTGAGAAAATTATTTATTTTGCCAGCTGTGTCTTTCCTATTGATTTGCACAAAAAAGTCGCAAACCAAGAAAGATTTTATAATTCACTTAATGGTGCATTTGCACTTGATAACTTCCCATAGAATATGAAGCACTATAATTTCAGTATACAGTTCAAGAATTAAATGAAAAACAGTTAAACCAATATTCAAGCAAGATCACACTGGTCTATATACGTTACAAAAATAAGCCTTCCCAGTTGTTTTCATGTTCTTTTCATTTGTATCCATTTGTTTCTCTTTTCTTATATCATATTTAGCTGCCAGAATCAATGTAGATCATGGAAGCTAGCGAAAGATAAACAAAAACAGATAAGTCAAGGAGAGCATGTGGTATTTAACAAGAATGTTCAACTTAAACATAGCCAGACAATCATAACATTTAAACTTCTTCAAACACACACCGCAAATGATATGACAACCAAATAACATATTTCACCAGGGCACAACTAAACAAGGGAGTAGACTAGAAAGAGAAAATGCAATCTGTGGAGACTGCAATTTAGAGTTCTAATTTGACATCACGTTAAGTATAAACTATAGATGTGATAGACAGTTTAGTCAAACATATTTGAAGGCTAAGTTTGAACTACAAAGTTGCTGATGCGTGTGGTTAATGATTTCTAGGAATTTCCACTTTGATTTTCAGCACAGATTTGTAGGCCAGCTCACGGTTAGAAAAGGCACTAGGTGGCATCTAGGAGGTGACCCATCACCTAGAGCATAAGCGAGCCTAGGCGTTTTTTAGGTCGTGTCTAGTACATAAATAAATAATTAAAAGAAAAGAAAAAAATAGGATATCAGTAGTCATGGAATAGGGAGAAAGAGAAGGCCATTTAACGGCCCAACTCTCCCACATTAAAGCCTCCCTCTCTCCCTCCCTCCCTCCCTCCCTCCCTCTCGCTTGGATCTCTGGCTGCGTCGCCGCCGCCTCCAGTTCCTCTCCCTCTCCCGCAACTATCTCTAAGTCTGCACCTGCCGCCACAGGTTCCTCTCCCTCTCCCGTATCTGTCAGCACCCACCGCCGCCGGTTCCTCTCCCTCTCCCGTATCTCTCTCTGTCCGCGCCTACGTATGCCTGTGCTCGCCATCCGACTCTGACCGAGGCTGCTCCTCCCCCACCGGCGACCTCCGCCTGACGTCCCTTCTTCCTCACCGCCTAGGTACCGCCTACCCCCCTAGACAAGGCAGTACCCCTCTGCCCACAGTGGAGGCACGCCTAGGCGAGTGCGGAACAGCGCCTTGTAGAACACTGGGTCAGCTATTGGCATGTGCTATATCATCTCTATAGCGTCAAACAATAGTACTTATTGCTTTGACATTGATTTTTCTTAATTCTTATATCCACAATTGACACAACATGAATCTAGTCCTTATATGGACATGTGGCTTAGAGTCTGTTTGGATCACATGATTTTCCCCCCAAATACTATTTTTTCTTGTGAAATTCCTGCATTCCAAACAAGCCCTCAGTTAACATCTCACTGCTCAGTGGTGGTAGCACTAAAAAGGTTTTGTTACTGTGTTACTAGGCTTCCACAGTAGTGCCACCGGGCATCCTTAGAGAAGTGATCACCACTAGCAGATCAAAGGAACACAAAAGGCTACTAGCTTCATTGCACAATTGTTTTCAATAATCTTGGAGATGAATAGGATAACTAGATCCTAAAAGAGATCCCTCCTTTTTGTTGGGTAAACGATCAGAAATCACTCAAATCAGGTCTAATATTGTTGCAGAGCACAAAAATTGGCCAGATTGCAAGTCAAGTGCACTAGATCTTCACCTGGCACTGTAGCTGCGTCTTGACGACATCGAGGGGCGTGGTGACCGCCGCGGCAAGTGCCCCAGCTGCGGCCCCAGCAGTGGCGTGTACGGCGAGGGACTCCTCCTCGGCGACCATGTCCCCGAGCATCCGCTTGGCGGCCTCGTAGGTGGCGAAGTGGACGGCCGTGTAGGGTGCGTTCATGACCACGGTTGTCCGGTAGGAAACGAAGAAGGCGCCAAGCCCCTCGTCGCGCAGCACGGTGCGGACGCAGTGCCCCACGCCCGTGTAGGGGCTGCTGGTGAGCTGCAGGCGCTGCTTGACGGTGTCCATGGGCGTGAAGACGGCGTCGCTGGCGACGGTCGCGACGACCCCGGAGGCGGCGTGCGCGGCGGGGTTGTTGGGGCCGAGGCGGTCGGTGAGGACCGACTTGGCGAACTCGTAGACGGAGAAGTAAACGGCGTGTGCGGGTCCCGCGCCGAGCGCCATGGCGGGGAGTCCCCGGTAGAGGGCGAGGGCGCCGCCCTCTCCCGCCACAGCGTTGCGCAGGGCCGCCCTCAGGGACAGCGCCGGCCGGCAGGGCGGCGTGCTGGCCTGCATGTGGGTCTTGAGGGTGTCGACGGGGAACATCGCCGTGTGCTCGACGACGCCGGCGACGGAGCCGGCGAGCATGTACTGCCAGAAGCGGAGGCCATCGTGGGTGGCGTCGGGGACGGCGGGGGCGCTGAGCACCGGGTTGGGAGGGTGGCCCGGCGGGGTCGTCGGCTCCTCAGCTGCGGCGGGCAGGAGGCGGTCCGGGGTGCGGAAATCCGCAGCCATCGAAGGCGGCTGCGGCAGGGCTAGGGTTTTGAGCTGGGAGCACCGGGCGAGGCGATTTGAGGGGAGCAGGGAGAGAAGGAAATAAAGAGGAGAGATTTGAGGATGTCGCCATTCAGGAGGAGGGGACGGGGAGGAAGAGGAGGCGGTGGTCAAATCGATCTCGCTGCATCCTACCGGTTCCGACCTCCTTTCGCAGTTTCTTCCCCGAGTTTTTCTCGTTTCGAGCAATCTGGGTATTCTGGACTCCGATCAGCTACGTACAGGCCGTTGTATATACATAAGTATATTTCTATATTTCTAAGCCGGATTGGGACTAAATTATGCGAAGTGTTTACGAATTATACTTGTTCTAATTCTTCAAACTTATTAATTCAACTTATCAGCCATGGTACAGTATTTTTCTCTTATAATAAAATATCAGTCAATTTATCAGCAACTGAAACCATAAACCACTACAGTCGATTATTTGATTTATAAGCAGCACGAGGTTGGCTTTGTTTCTGTTGCACAGATCAAATCGTGGTTTAGTTCGGTTTTGTGAAGGCGACTAATTTGTCTGTGTTATTGGGCGCTTTGACCTGGCTAACCATTTTTTTTTAATTGGAAAGATAGAAGCCAATTTGTGAGTGTCATTCGCCCATTCGTACGTGTGATATCGGTTGTGCGCTTGGAAGGAGGGGCGAGGAGAAAGGCAAGTCCAACACGAGGATCGCAGGTCAACAGCACCAAATTTTCAGGGATTCACGTACCATCACTTCATGATCAGAGACAGATTATATGATCTGTTAGATTATTAGATATATAAATAGTACAACTTGCATTGACATGTGACTATGTGAGACTCATTGGATGTTCCTCCAGGAACGAGGGAGAAAAAAAAACATGGGACCCAAAAACATGCTACTCCAATACGGTGGCTGTGAAAGGGGGGAAAGAGGAGGGCAGCGGCGGCCTGGTAGTTGGTACAAGCAACAGCCACTCTCCAAAAGCGGGCAGAATATTCAACTTGGCAAGGTGTAAAGGGTATCTGTAACGGTTCGGAGATGCCACGCATTACAAACACTGAAACAGTCTGATTTTTTTTTTCAAAATAGTTACATTACTTTCAGAGCTAAAAGAATGACAAGAAATGAAGCAAAACTACCAGCATCCCGAGTGGTAATTTGCTCCTCTACTCACAAAAAAGTCACATCACATTACTTTCATTACGTTTTCACAAGAGAGTGATTCATCTGCCTTCCATGAACAGATTTCTAGCCTTCCAATGCCAAAAGAACAATAGAGGATCAGCCATTGGAGGTCTCAGTCGTATCTTCTCTTGCCCACACCCAGAGCACAAGCATCAAGTTGCAAAAAGACTATCAGAACCTTAGTGTTTGCATATCTTAGCCCTGCAAGTTCATTTGACAGAGATATTGTATGATTCAGATTGTAAGATCATCTTTGTGCAAAAGAGTTCCCAAGCAGCAAGCTAAGATAAATTCATAACAAAGCATGCCAAAGTAGTCTGTTTCATGGTTCCAAATCCAACCAATCATTTGCATAATAACATGTGCATCTAGATAAACATGCTATCAACCCTCTGAACAGTGTAGAACTGTAGATTTGTGCTACAGCATTTGGGGAAAAAATAGTTGACGAGATGAATGTGAGGATTTCGGAAGTGTACATCAACCTCAGGGAACATTTGATGTTGATGATGGTACATGTCCAAAATATACAAATTTTACCACAACTCTTGTTGCATGGCATTCAAATACTCCATTCCTTTCACAATATAAGTCCCACTTGCATACCTAGGAAGCAAATGATTAGTAATAGTGTAATATATTGCATAATTGTATCATACGTTTAACTATTTAGATAGATTAATAGATTATGGAAAGCATGATTAAAGTGTGACTATATTTATTATTATGCCTCCTAGGTAGACTAATATTTTAAATGTAGGGATTAGTTTTATAAGGAAATGCAGTTCTGAAAAGGAAACCAGATAAATAGCTCACCACATTTGATTGACTATTACTCATTTACTTGCATGGTGAGATAATATTTATGAACAGAACTCATACCTAGGTTTTAGTTCAGACTTCAGACTGATGCACACATTATGTAAGCTTGAGACAAAATGATTCCAAACTTCAAAACAATGAATTGTGACCATGTCATCTGTATAATAATAGTGCAATGGTGCTATTAAATAGCACTTTCCATTTGGTGTGAAATAATTGTTGACCAGCAACTAATTCGGTTCCCCAAAAAAAAGTAAGAGAAAGAAAAGAAACCTAATTACAGGTGATATATGAAACTGTTGATTGTAACTGCAATCACTTGATCACTTTTGCTTCCCAGTGAAAGTTCAACTAGATACTGCCCAAAACTAACATAAGGGATAAGATACATGACTCATTGATAGTACCTGTATATTGGCAAGAACAAAGATTCATCCTGATGTCCAGTCCATACAAGTGCTTAACTGTATGGCTGCCAATAATGTTTCTTGAATGTCCACCTTCTCAATGGTATACAGGGGCTCTGTTATAACTTACGTGACTTCTTGTTGCAGGAACAAAGACAGTCTGGACAGGTGGATGAACAAGTTATAATGTTATACATTCGATGAATGAAGACACTCAGAACATGTTGAGCATGTAAAGAAGCTCTAGAAATTTTCAAAGACAACTATAAACTGCAAAACTACATTTTCATTTCAAAAGGAAAAATAAAACATCATGTTTCTTATTGTGACCGGCCAACTGCAGGTAACTAAACACGCTGCAGTATTGAAGACGTTGGTAACTACTGCTAGAGTTGAAACTTGTTTACAAGTATAAATTACTACTACTTGCAACGAAATCACTCGCAAACAACAGCTTGCAGTAGAGAATATGTATCAATAAAAATAAAATATACATCTTTTAAAGTTACCTTAATTCGTTGGGGCAAACCAATCCAAAATTTCAGGTTCGGAATGGCCTACAATATAAGAAATGAGTAAGACAACAAATGGTTCAAAAGCATCATTAAGTGTAATGGATGGAGTGGGTTCCTAGGTAAACTGCTCGTAGAAATATCAGCGCAAGTGAAGGCTGATCCTTTCTATCACAATTTCAAGGGAATGTTCAATGTTTACAGAGGGGGTGCTATGATTCACTTGTATATTTTATTAAAAAAATGCTGATCTGATTTATTTATAAATCTATGTTCTTTCTTTTAAATTTAATTATATGCAATTTCTTTAGCAATCCAACTTTTTGGATGGACCAAACCAATGTCCACGAAACCTAAGTAGAATGGTCAAAACAGTTATTTCATATGGTGGACCTTATTGTCCACAAGCAATCAATATTTTCACTGCAGCTATGTATATCCAAGAAACACGAAGCTGGAATGAAGTCCGTTATGAAATTAAACTTGTGGCCTCAGATTGATTTTGGTAAAACTTGAGTACAATTCAACATTTTGAAGGAGCAAGTTGTCTCTAAACACTGGGCTCCACTACAGTCGAAATTTATTTTAAAATCCTGCCTTGAGGAGTTGGTCCAACACAACCAATTTTGGGCAAAGACTAATACATATTTTAGTATTAAGTTTTCTTTAGCCCATTCCCGGTGCTGGGAACATTAATGGAAAGTTATGTAACAAAAAAGTTAGGATGAATGGTACTTTTCCCTACAGATTTCAGGAAACAAAAAAATATTTATATTACCATCAATGCGCACATGCATGCAGATGTATTAGCTAAGTACTTAAGTGGGATTTGGGTTACTGAGAATCATCATGTATGTATTAGTTAAGTACTTAAGTGAGATTTGGGTTACTGAGAATCTTCATGTAACTCTAGTGATTAAAAGCTATGGACAGGAGCTTATCAATGAGAAACCATGAGAGTTGCAACTAGCCTGACCAAGCGAATAACATCATACTCCATATAATTTGACATGAAAACGAATGAGGCATACAAATTGGAGGACTCTAGAAAGACAAGCTTTACCTCAACAGAATGAATGCCAAGGAAATAATATCTGTAAACTGCTCCAATCAAAATGTACCCTCCAAGAAGGCACAGAATTCTGCCGAAAAAATAGGTATTAGTCAAGCTGAGTACTACTAAAAGAACAAAGTGTGAAACTCTGACGATGAGAACTCACAAACATGACTATAGTTCTGTATTAAAAATAAAATAGGCACTAAAATTCAAGGTAAATAGACTTGAGCTAGACTCAGTTTCTTCCTACTGCAGATCAATTGTCTGATATAACAAGTTCCAGATTCACATGATTATATGCAGCTCAAAATGACATACGTTATTAACAAAGTGCTTAGCCATCCCCAACCATTTCCAGAAGCGGAAACAGACCTTGCACAACCAGAAGGGTGTTTCAGTGTTGTAGCCTGTGAAATACAATTATGTTAATGTCTTAAGGAGACAAATCTATTGTGTATTAAACTGCACCATTGCAACTAAAAACAAATGTACCCACATAATCACAAAGACCAGATACGATGAATTTGTCTGGTACCTATGAGTGAAAGGAAATAAAACAACAAGGTCAAATAAGAGGTGACAGAGAAACAAACAAAACTTAAACTTCAAAGAGATGTAAATGATAGAATCTACTTACTTGGGTTGCAGTTGAATCGCAAAGAACGGAAATAGAAATAGAACACTTTGATGAGAACATCTTAACAATGACACCCTTTTGAGGATTACTCTCGTCTATTCTTTCCCCCAATGAAACAACGGTCATGCTAGTTTGAGACATTGATACAACAAGAATAATTCGGAAAGAATTTTTTGTCATTCTTACCAACTAGAAATATATGGGATTTAGATAAACTCGCAATAGTTGTGCAGACATCATACCCTGCAGACAGAAAAATGCAGGTTAAAGTTAGACACATTAACAATTTTGACTGATAATTGAAAAAAGGGAAATGAGGGACACCAATTGTCCTACAAGTATCATTCCTGATATATATTTAAGGAATAATAGGGAAAAGACTGCAGAAAACCTATCCAATCAAGATTCAGGACTCAGGAGAGAAAAAAAGCTACCTCTAATATAATTTGACACAAGTGCACTGCACTGAGTTCCACACCTCAATGGACCACCACAGTCCTATTATGTTACGTAAATAGTTTGATTACGGTACATGAATAGATTTAAAAAACATAAATAAAGTAACAGATAGAAAAATATAAACTTTAACAGCACTCAATGCGAAGGTACAGAGGATCCTAAATTATTAAAAGAACAACGATGTTTTTTCTCTATGAAACAGAACAACGATATTTCAATCAGTAACGTATGTCTACACTATAACTACACCTATTAAGCTAGTGATCTTGACATGAAAATTTTTCAAATAGACAGAGATTATTCAATAAAAGACTATCACCTAGCACAAGAATAAGCTAGATGCAAAAAAAAAAAAAAATGAAAGCGCAGGAGAGCTGCGTTTCATTGAATTATAGAGATAAAAAAAGGGGGGCTCCCTCACTTATAATATGCAAATATGAAATGAAGTATCACTTATAATGTGCAAATATTCCAGTGATAAAATGTACCCTTTGTCAAATCTTATCAAATTCAGCTAGTGAAGTTGCTATTGAAACAGTGTCCATAAAAAATTAAAACACACACAAAAAATAGCAAATGGGAAGTAAATAAATTGTGCAGTATAATATAAATCCTAATTTCTAAAAGGGGAATCAAGAAATATTGAGTCAAACTCAATATGATTCCAGATAAAGCAAGGCAAAAACAGATGATGCTTTGCTTAGTCCGTACGAGCATGGAAATTAAATGCTGAAGTACAGGCATGAGAGCCAAGTGTGCAAATAACCCATAATGGAAATCCTGAACATCTTGTGTTTAGCTGATGGAATAGCTTAGGCCAAGGGAGTATACCTCACAATTAAGACACATAGGTGGGTCAAAGTTGAATAGCATTTCATCGCACAGCTGCATGCATGGCACAAACAAAACTATCATTAGTGAAATACCAAACCTCAAAACTCACCCCCCCCAGAAAGAGTCGGTTTTAGGAAATTCAAGAGTCTATTTTCAATCATTAACCAGCTTCTCATATTAGCTTTCGGAAATTTAGAAAGTAAGCTTGCATATGCGATACACGATCAGGCAGAAAGGAGTGTCCTATCTTAACCAACCTGGAACCAGAGTATGGAATCATTCACAGCCACCTTGTAAAACCTGAAACACAAGCTGGGCATTATTATAGGACACACACAACATAGGTATAATACACACAACATATGTGATTCCCCACAACAAATATTTCTAACACATGAGAATGCAACTAAGTCGAGCTGATTAAATTCAAATCTGCCAAGGCACACTTCTAAAGGCTGCCCTAGCTGCCCAATGGGTCTGGAGGTCTTAGCTTCAACTCTTATCTAGTAAGGCAATCAGGCCACTTGCTTTTCAAAAGAAAAACCAAGCAGAAGCAAGCCATAAATGCACATATCTGTTGACTGTTGATGCTTGAGACACCGTTTTCTGATACCGCGGCAAATTCCATATACAAAACACAACAAAAGCAATGCCAGGTGGCGCATCAGTAACTTCAGTCGAGCAACAACCAAGATCAGGAATCAGGACAAGCATTTCGAAAAACACGGGAAGGGCGTCTCCACGACCATCCACCACTAGGCGTCTACCGCGATGGACGCAGGAATGAATCCGCGGCAATCCCCAGCCCGATGGACGCAGGGGAGCACTGCTTGGTACAATGGTCTTACATATAGCAGTTGCTCATGGGTACCTACGTCACCTACCCGTCCTCGCTGAGCACGCCGTGGCGGTGCGCCGGCGTCGGCGCCGCGAGGTCGAAGCTGTAGAGCTCGTTGCCGCGCGCGACGGAGAACTCGCAGGAGCCGCCTTCCCCCGCAGCGAGGAGGAGTAGAAGGAGAAACGGCGGCATGCGAGGCCCCGGAGGCGGCGGCATTCGCAGCGGCGGCGCAACCGAGGATGAGCGGGAGCGTGTCAGTTTGTCTGCGTGTGGCCAGGAGACGAGCCCTTTGGGCTTTGGCGTTTGTTTCGCATCGGCATCGCCAGTCACGAGGCTCAAGTCGCTCAACTGCTCAAGCGTCGGGACCCGACGATTCCTTGGCCCGCCTCGTGGCTCGCCTCGGCCGACAGCGGGCGGCAGAGTCCCCATCCGCCCTGCCGGCGCGGCCTCGTTCCTTGCCTTTGCCTCGCGGCTGCTTTCTGTCGCGGCCTGTGTCGTATCGTATCAAGTGTGAGGCGCTCGTTTTAAATGAATGAACGTCCTCACGGATCATTTTTTCCCTAGTGTGACGTAGACGTCGAACCCACACAGACCAGAACTGAACCGTCAGAGCACATGAATTTCAATGCGATTTCAGGGAGCAAACGCGCGAGCGCACCTGATGTTTTTTTTATTAGAAAATCATTACAGATTTGTCACTCTTATTTATCTCTGAAAAGCCCAGCAAGATCGGACGTGGAAACGATCAAACGTTCATGATCCGGCCATCTACCGGTGCATCGAGCTCTTCCTTCCCGCGACAGCAGCGAAGAAGCTCTCGCGGGCAGCAGCACGGACCGCGTCGTCAGCGCCGCGAGGTGGCGGCGCGCTGCTCTGCCCGCCGCCGCCGGCGTTGTTGTCGTCGCCCGCGTCGCAGTACCCCTTGAGCATGTCCCCTTCCTGCGGGGTGAAGCCGACGATGGACAGCCAGGAGTCGGCGGCCCAGCAGCTCTGCTCGATGACGCGGATGGCGCGGCAGCACCCGGGCCCCAGGAAAGCCTCGCCCTTGATGAAGAGGATGATGATCTCGCCCGTGCACGACTTGATCTCCATCAGCGCCTCCCAGCATTGCTGCGCCTCCGCGCCCTCCAGCCGCTCCGCCAGCGGTGCCGCCAGGCCCCGAACCGAGTTGGGCGACGACGACGGGGCAAAGGCCGTCAGTGGCGCCCGGTGCGCGGCCGTCGACGCGGCGAGCAGCGCCAGGCAGGTGAGCACGGACAGCAGGGACAGGCGGGAGAATGCCATGGATGGTGGTGGTGCCATGTGCTCTAGTATAAGAGTAAAAACTTGGGACGATGGATGAAGGTTAAGATATGCGCGCTACTAATTTGTAGTTGAGGCTCTCTCGGCTGTACTTGTAGAAGGTGCAGGCAGTAAGGCAGCAGCAGGCAGGTCAAAAGTCACGTTCCAGAATATGTAAAGCCACGTTATTTAATCTCTCTAATGGAAAAGAAGTGGGCTATAAATTCTATTAATGGTATCTGGTATGACCGCACTAATATAAAATTCCACTATCATGGCCACGGCACGCATTTATTACAACGGACACAATCATGCTCATTTTCCATCCTATGTAATTTTTTTTAATTTTAAACCAGGGTATTTTGCGCAAAACCCCCAAAGCCTATTTTTCTCATTCCACGTACCTCCACGTGATCGTCCTTCTAGCCCACGCGTCTACCTCCACCTCCTTATCCCACCTTCCATTCAAGAGATGTTTTTTTTTCCTTAGGCACTGTCAATTGCACAAACAAAAAGATATGCTCCGCCTGTGGCAGGCCCAACTCCAGCACAAATTTTCTTAGGCACTGGCAATTGCACAAACAAAAAGACATGCTCCCTCTGTGGCAGGCCCAACCCCAGCACAGCGAGCCACAACTATGGATTAGACTTCGATTGGACTTTGTAAGATGTAGTGAAAGAATGTGTCAGTCTGAAATGGCAACATAACCAGGTTCAAATTTTGAACAAGAGGAGAGCTGCTGTCTGACTCAGCACGACTTCTTAATACACATCATTACATCTGGATTAAACCTACAAATTCTAATAGGCTACTCTAAGAGACATCAGAAATTGTGCCATTCCAGGTATAATAGTCTGACGACGCACCGAGACTATGTAGTACATTCAACAAGAGGCCCAAAGAAACACTTTTGAAGGTTCAATCTAGCCTCACAAGACTATATACATACACAGATGATGCAAAACCACAAAACTAATACTAGCAACATGGGCAAGGTTAGGTGCAAAGAAGTGGCAGCAGAGGTGCGAATTGCGAGAGGAAACAAACAGTTGTCAACAGATGGATCAACAGTAGTTATCAAACCTAGGCCATTGAAGTAGCAACTATCCTCGCTCTGATCATGCTGCTGGTAGTAGTTGTTGAATGCATACGACACATTACCGGGCCAGGGAAGACCTGAGCAGGAGCTACCAAGTAACAGAGAAGTACAGTCGCCGTTGGAGCAAGCTGACAAGAAACTAGAAGAAACATTGGACAAATCCTTATTGTTGTCTACCACACACCATTTTGATGGAAGGTAATTCACATCAGCGGCATTCTTGAGTGATTTAGGACCTTGACCTATGTTGGCATAGTACTTTGCCTGGCCATCAAAGGTAAAAATGCCATGGTGCCTTTCATAACCTCCACCAGCTATACTCCGTTGATCTTCATCTAAAAGGCTGAAGAGATACATCTCAATTGGAGGGACTTTTGGTCGAAGTGGAGTCCCAGACTTTTTGGCCAGGTGGTTGACTAGGCCAGTCATGAACGATTGAGCAATAGCAGGAGTTGCGTTCACAGCTCCATCTGTTGGCCATCCTGCTCTCCCGACAATGATGTCCATGTCACTGAAGCCAGCTTTGGTTAGAGAAGTAACCAGAGCATCTATGCTTGCATCAATGTAGTTGTCATACTTGTTTTGACCATCTTTTAGAGGATGAGACATTAGTTGGAAAAGGTAATAGTCCAATGACATATTTCTGTTGTGTTGATAGCTCAAAAATGGATCCAGGTCGACCATAAATGGAGAACTGCTATTAGCAAGAAATGAGAGGAGATCTGACATGGTCTTGTTAACATCAGATCTGAAGCTAGCTTTCGAGGGCAGGGTAGATGCATTCTGGAATGTGTCAGCACTACAAGGTACTACCACCTTCATCTTGCCAGACAATTTTGCATGGACTAATGCTTGTTGAACATTTTCTGCTGCACGAACTACAAAAGGATGAAAATTTTGTCCATGACGTAGAAGAAAGGGCTCATCCCCAACAACAATATACCTGTAAAGTCAATTTTTTTGTCAATTTACTTTTAAAAAATATTATTAAAGATACAATTAAAAAACAGACTTGCAACGCAGATGCACATACAGATTGAACACAAATAATGGCATATTCAGTGCATGATTCACTTCACCTATGCAGTGGGATATACAATGTCCTCATGATACTTGCTCTATAATACACTGCAACTTGATTTTTTGCAGAAATGACACAATCATCGGCCACAGAAGGTACACAGCAGTACAGCACTAAAGACCCAATTATGTACTCTACTCTGTTCAGGGCTTTGACATAGCAGTGTACCTAAAATACATGATCCATTACTCTGCTACTTTTGAACCTGATATACGAAATGAAGAACAAAGATAGCCTAAATGTCCTCCCAGGTTCAAAAGTTGTAACCTAGGAGGGTTACATTCACATTCTGCCCATTGAAGTTCTTCGAAATTGTAAATTCTACCTCCAATTGTTACTTGGTCTAGATAAAAGTCATTGTAGCATCCCTCAATCGCATTCACCAACGGAACCTAGCAGAGCTCACAGGATCTAGAATTCCGTAATAAATACACCTGTCACTACCAACATATCAGTAGTGACATTTTTGTGGATTTTCATAGTTTCATTTCACAGAAGAGGTTCTCCAGGTACTACTACCTAGTCATAAGAAAATTCCAGTCAACTATTGGACAGAGACAGAAGCACCAAGTTATCAACTGAGATCAGGTAATATATTCAGTAAAGAAATGGTTCCTTCTTCGATTCAGATTGATCAGCCACTCAGCGGACAGAATATCCAATCTGAACTGCAGTGACTACTGTAACGGGTTGTGAGTACAAGGACTGCAGTCATGTTGACTAATCGAGTCAATTGACATCAACTGTGCCCAGTTGGTCATTTTCTGTCGACATAAGAATTAGTAGGTCAACTAAATCCTTCGTGCTTCGTTTTCTCTCGGAACATTCGACTAGCAAAACATTCCACAATCCAATTTAGTAATTAGTAATCTAATCTGATGAAGAGGCGCCTACAAATCGTGCATCGGAAGGGAGCACTTACTCGAAGCGCACGCTGGAGGAGTAACGGGTGACATTGTCGTGGACCCACGCGGCGGCGGCCTTGGTGGAGGAGGCGAGGGGCCGGAGCAGTGCGTCAGGGACCCCGACGCTGACGGCGATGCCGGTGCCCGCGAGCGCCGCGAGCGCGTCGGAGGAGGCGGCGGCGAGGCGGACGCGGGGAACGGAGTTGGGGAGGAGGAGGCCCGGCACGACCTGCGCCGCCGGGAGCGAGTGGGAGGACGCGAAGCCCCAGTTCACGCCCACCGCGGTAGCCGGCGGCGGCGGCGCCATGGCGAGGAGGAACAGGAGGAGGCCAGGTACGAACGACCGCAGCGGGCGGCGGCGGCTGGAGCTGGACGGCATTGCCTCGTGTTCCGTGCGCGCTGTAGGCCACCGGGCCTTGTTTGTCAGTAGTAGTCACTAGTGCTGCTGCTATGCGCTTATGCCGTTGCCCGTTGCCGTGTGCGGTGTGCGGTGTGCAGTTGCGGCGGCCTCTAGGCTGTCTCCGCCGTCTGTCTTCCCGTGCTGCTGAATATACTCTTGTTTTCCCTACCAAATCTCAATACTTTCGTAAAGTAAATTTCTCATGAAATGCAGTAATTTGAAATTGAACATGAGGTTTTTTGTAGGAGGGCAGAAAGTTGACACTGAGTTTATCTATTCCTGCCTTCCTGGACCCTCAACACTACAGTGTTGTGGTTGTGGACTTGGGGTCGATCTCAAAGGGGGACATGTTTGGTTGGCGGCCAAATTCGTCACATCTGACCTCTGACACAGTAGCTGTCACACAAAGTGTGGTGAGGAAAATAAAAGTCACACCTGTGGTAAGATTTGGTATAAAAATATATCTATAATATATGGGGTAGGGTGCAAATAAAATATATTATGTCATAGCTATGACAATGAATTAAACGTGCACCGAAGAAACTGCGACATCACTAACCTTTAGTGTAGGAAGTTTTGGTCACCAAGCAAGCAAACAAGCCCCAAGATTCTTCTTTTAGCACGCACCATATCTTCATTTTTCATTCCTTATGGAAGTGGCCAAAGTTTTCTATTTCATCGCCTTCAAGTTGTCCTATTTATTGGCTAGGGTTAGAAATGATGGAATATATCTCATCTCGTGTTGTTTATGCTTTTGTCCCTCTTATAGCAACTCCAATAGACTCTTTAAATTCTTACTAATTGTGAGGAATAGAAATTTTGACGAAAAAATATCCTACATCAGACTCTTCAATTGGTTATTCGAATATAGCAATCTTCTATTCCGGATTTTCACTAGCCAAAGATTAAAAAATGAGATAGAAAGCAAGATGTAGAAAAACTAGAGTATGGAAAGATATAGAAAATAATTTTTATATAAATGTCTCTCCAAACTATGGTTTAGAGAATGGAAAAGAATGGGTTTAGAAAGACTCTGGGACATACTCTCATTTTGTATTTATAGAGATTAAAAGAAAAGAGTTGAATGTAGCCGAGAGCACTGAAGCGAGATTCAAAATCAAAGAAAGAGTATCTACCTATTGTATTAGTATAATGCCTGTGCTAACGCTACGGCTTCACTTTAAACATATACATAAAAACAACCAAACAATAATTTTTATTATATTTTAAGTCTCACTGTATATGACCACACATACTATAAATAATTTATAAATTGGTTAAGTAGATATTGGAGTTCAATAGATAGTTGTATGAGCTGGAAAAAAACCGTAACATTATTTTTTGAAAAACCTCGCAGGAGCTCTGCCTCTCAACTACAGGAAAGAAGTTCTATGTACAGGAAAGCCAGGAAGTCTAGCCCCCCAAAAGCCAAAAAAAACTGTAACAGTAGCAATGCTACACACACACACACACACACACACATATATATATATATATATGATGGTACACGCTCTTTCTCTGATGCCTTTCTAGATGACCCTCTTGAACAGTGATTCTCCATTTCAGATTATTCTCTTTTGATCATCTCACTTCATAAGCAAGGCAACATCCTCTCACTTCAGGAGCAAGCAGATTGCCTACATGAGGATGCGGTTAGTGTACATTAATGAAAATGCTAGAGGGGAGTTTCCAATTTCTTCAACACAGAAGCAAGAGCAGTTAGTATAAATCGAATTATGTTTTGGTGGTTCAATAAAGCCGCAAAAACCTTTTCTTAAAGTTCACCTCTTTTAATAGAAAGATCAAAAGCTGAAGATGGCCTTCGTAGCTTACAGGTCTCCATTCTCTCCTAAACTTCCAAAATCACATAGAGAAAACATGCTGGTGTGGTTGGGAGGCCTTTACACACTATACCACAGATTCATGAGGTAAGCTCGTTCCCATGAGTCTAATCAAGAGTCTCCGCTGAACTTGGGCTAACAAACAGAAGAAAACAGCGTAGCAGTCCAGCTATTCAATAGGTAAGAAAACAGAAGAAATACATAATATAGCTAGGTTGCAACATTTTTTTTTTGCCAGAATCACCACCATATATAATCGGGTATGTAGCCAAGATGCTATTAAAGATACCTAATAAAATTTAGGTATGGTGCTCCATGATCCAATGAATGACGGAAATATCTTAAATCATACATTTGTATTACTACACATAATTTTTCAGAGACAGATTTGAAGTAAACACTACTTGTAGTTCGATACAGCTGCATAAATTCAGTAAGTTTGGCATCCAAATTCACCTGAACTATTATAGAAAAAAGAAGGTGAAATAGTACTGGATATACTGTATTAAAGAGATGGAAAAACGGACTGATATGTCAGAGCAAGATGATATGTGGCACTCACTATGCCTTTGTGGGCTGGCAGAATACTGAAACGCTGAAACCTTAAGGCTCGAACATCAAACACGAAGTCTAGGCCAGCATAAACTGCAGTTAGCTTGCAGATGACTCACCCTTCGTATCGATAGTTTCCTGTCATACAACCGATTGCAATTCATGACTAAACCACCAAGAATGCTGACAGGAAGCTCCATAGTCTGAATATATGAGCTTGGCTGCATCATTCCAAGGAAATCACCATATATCAGCAGTGACTTACCTGAACAACCAAAAGAAATGTCCAATTCAAATCAAAACCTCCAAGAAATACCAGAGCGCAAGAACAGCTAGCAGCATGCGTCCTAACCTTGTCATGGGCCGGCTGCTTGGCAACACTGTTTTCTTTTATTCCGGGTGCTCTTCCTGAATCCTGAATACAAGAAAGGAACGCCACAATTAAACAAGACTTGGACCCAAGAACCACGAAAAAAACACAATCTTGGGGCAGGAGATTACTGCAGCATAGGCTTCTTTTTTTTTTTTGAGGGGAAATATAGCTTTCCATTACTCAGACAAAGCTGAATCTTCAGCAATTACAACCTGAACTTGTGCCGGTATAGGAGCCAACAAATGTTCCGCATCCGGATCACACGTACTACCTAATCTAGCCAGCTCATGGGCTACCTTATTACATGATCGAGAGCAAAATTTGACATTCTAAGAAATAAAGTTCGAGGCTAACAGACTACGAAATTCCTCAACAAGATTAAAGCAATCGCTAAAATCATACTCCTCCGAGTAAATAACCTTCACCACGGATTCCGCATCTGTATCTATAATAATGTGGCCGATCCCACTTGTTATTGCGGCTTGCGTGCCTTGGATACAGGCAATGAGTTCCTCGTGCATGGCATTCATTAGCGTCTCCACTCTTCCTGTATGAGCGCTAATCATGTCCCCTGACGAGTCTCTGATGACAAAGCCCCATCCACCGTTGCCTGAGTCAGCATTAAACGAAGCATCACAATTTACTTTGATATAGTCTCCCATCGGTCTTTCCCATCTCTGAAAACTGCGAGGGCCTGTGTTTTTTGTTGGACATTTTGGTTTGCTCCATTCAGCTGCAGTAACCCGAATGGCATGAGCTAGGCTAGCTGGGTCATGCCTTTGCTCACCCTCTCGTATTTTGTTTCTTCTGAACCAACACCACCAGAGAGCAATGCAGCATAGTGCTCTCCGATCATCCTTTATTGCCATGATTTCCTCAGTCACTTCTCTGGTTGATTGTTTGCTTGCCAGAGCCTCTCTTTGTTTGCTTAGTGATAATAAATCCCAGACCTTCGCCATGTCTTTGCATTTGAAAAATAAATGAGGGCCATCTTCATCTAACCTGTTACAGACTACACATCTAGTATCCAGGTTTATGCTTCTTCTTTTCAGGTTAACTCGGAGGGCGAGGCTGTTGTGACAAAAATGCCACATAAAATGCTTCACTTTATTAGCACACTGAATATTCCAGATTTTCTTCCACACTGAGTTCAGTTCTGGGTTCAGGTTCGACGAAGAAGCACCACCTGATTGACTGCCAAGTACCTTGGTCATTCTGAAAAACTTTATAAGCGCTTCTTACTGAAACAATTCCTTTTTTGTCGAAGTGCCAGGCTGCTCTATTCTCCATACCGCCATGAACTGGGATAGCAAGTATCAGTCTGGCATCTTCCTCCTAGAACGTGTCCCTTACCAGTTGAGCATCCCACCTACCGGTAGAAGGGTCGATTAATTCAGAGACCCTACTCAGCAGGTTTGAACCTCGTGGTGTAATCGGCCTTCTTGACATATTTCTAGGAACCCATGGATCTGACCAGATATTCAGATTCTCTCCATCACCGATTCTCCAAATGAGACCTTTCTTTAGAAGATCAAAACCCTTCAGGATGCTCCTCCAGGTATATGACATCCCTTGCCGGGGTATTGTATCTAGACATGATCGGCCATGGAAGTACTTAGCTCGTAATACTCTTGCACACAAAGACTCCGGGTTATGTAACAATCTCCAAGCTTGTTTGCACAGCATGGCCATATTGAAACCATGAATGTCTCTACCCAAACCACCCCCCTTCTTGGGCATAATCATTTTATCCCAATTTAGCCAGTGAATTTTATGTTTCCCTTCTTGCTGGTTCCACCAATACCGACAGATCATCGCACTTATTTGATCACATAGTGTTTTTGTGATGTCAAAACATCCCATAGCAAAGGTAGGAATTGCTTGTGCAATGGATTTGATTAAAATCTCTTTTCCGGCCCATGATAGAAATTTTTCTTTCCATCCCTGGATCCTTTTCCATACTCTATCCTTTAGATAAGAAAACACTTTAATTTTGGAGCGGCCAATATATACCGGCAGACCAAGGTATCTTTCATTTATGGTCTCCTTTTCCACCTCTAAAGCTTCCTTCACCTCCTTCCTATCCTCATCTGTTGTGTTTGAACTGAATAAAATAACAGACTTCGACTTGTTGACCTGCTGACCGGAACACTGTTCATACAACTCCAGTATGCCTCGGAGCTGATGTGCATCCTCCCCTTTTGCCTGAATCAAGATAAGCAAATCATTGGCAAAAAGAAGGTGAGAGATACTTGGCGCATTCCTACAGATCTTCACACCCGAAATCAAACCATTCTCTTCAGCTCTAGACAATAGAGCAGAGAAACCTTCGGCACATAACAGGAATAAATACGGTGATAGTGGATCACCTTGTCTCAAACCTCTCTCCAGACTGAATTCTTGTGAAAGGGCCCCATTGATCTTTATCTGGTATTTTACAATGGAAACATATTTCATCATTAGTTGGATCCATTCGGAACAAAAACCGAGTCTCTCCATCATTTGAGAAAGAAAGCTCCATTCTACTCGGTCGTAGGCCTTACTCATATCCAATTTGATAGCAGCATATCCCTTTCCCCCTTCTTTTTATTCAACATGACATGTGTCATTTCATATGCAATGAGGATATTATCTGAAATTAGTCGGCCCGGGACAAAGGCACTTTGAGTTGGGGCAATGATATCCGGAAGAATGAGTTTCAGCCTATTGGCAAGCACCTTTGAGATTAACTTGTACACCACATTACACAAGCTAATAGGTCTCAGATCAGTAACCTTCTCTGGATTTTTCACCTTTGGGATGAGCGCAATGACTGTATCATTCCAATGTGCCGGCATGTCACCTCCCCTCAGCACATCAATTACCTCCTGTGAGACTTGATCTCCAACTGTTTCCCAGAAATTTTTATAAAAGACAGCCGGCATCCCATCAGGCCCTGGTGCCTTAAGATCTCCAATGGATTCAAGAGCTTTCTTTATTTCATCATGTGAGAACTCTCGCATGAGATCATTATTCATCTCCGCGGTAACCCTAGTCGACACAGCTTGGATGAGTTGTTGCGTGTCGCCCACGGCCCCTGCCTTGAAAAGCTGCAAAAAAATAATTAGTGATAAAAACCTGCTTCTCTATTTCATCTTCCACCCACCCCCCATCATTCTTCCTAATATTTCCTATTTTATTTCGCCTTCTCCTCTCTAAACACCAATTATGAAAGAACTTCGTACTTTTATCTCCCTTCGCTAACCAATCTGCATGCGCTCTTTGTTTGCAAAAGATATCTAATTGCTCTTCCACCTTGTCTAACCTATACTCTAGTACCGCTTCCCTTTGCACCGACATGTCGCTAACCGGTAATCTCCTACATCTCTCCAACTCCTTTTTTACATTTTTTATTCTTTTCTCAAGGTCTCCCAACACATTACTACTCCAAGATTGTAAGCCCGCCGCCACACTTCTCAGCTTATCGGTAACTCTTCCTCCACCCCACTCCGAACCAACCGACCATGCATCCTCTACTATCGAAGCACAGTTTTCTTCTTTCAACCAGCTGGCTTCAAAAGAAAAGGCTTGATCCGTCCTCCGTCGAGCACCCCCATTATATAGACCCTCAAGGGACATTACCACTGTACGATGGTCCGAGTGGAAATGATTTGCATTTTTCACGTGAATTAGCGGAAACCACTCTCTCCAAACACTATTTTCTACTGCCCTATCTAGGCGCTCTCTTATATAATCGTCACCTCTGTACTGTTTATTTCTCCATGTGAACACATCTCCTACAAACCCCAGATCATGCAGTTCACATCGTTCCAAAGCCTCTTTGAATCTGTCCATATATATTTGTGCTCTAGGGGCTCCACCCTCCTTTTCATGATGATACAATATCTCATTAAAGTCTCCGGCACACAACCATGGCATAGGGTTGTCTTCATGCTGACTAATAAGCCATACATTAACGACCAAGCTTCATGTTTCAACTCAGCTCGATATTCACCGTATATGCCAGTGAACCTCCAGGATCTACCATCTATCATCGTTATCGCCATATCAATGTGATTCTTTGATTTGCTTCGAACAATCACATCAAATCCATCCCTCCAAAACATAGCAATTCCTCCCCCTTTTCCTGTCGAATCCACCGCCACTATGTCTCCCATTTGCAACATTTGTTTAAAACGCATCATCTGCTTCTCAGACATTTTTGTTTCTGAGAGGAAGAGGACATCCACTTGCTCAAACTTCTGAAAATTCAGAAGTCCCTGAACTGCCGGTGTAACACCTCTGGTGTTAAATTAACTAAAAACCTGCCATGTCATCATATGCATTGCAAAGCATTCATGGTTAAGTCAACCTTAATGTGCATCAACTAAAATAAATTTACATTTCATAGGTTGATTGAGTTTCTGTAATGGTTGTCACATGAAATAATAAAACCCTATTTTCGAATGCCATCGCAAATACTTAATTTATACTCTATGTACTTGAGGTGTAAACTGTGTTTACACTAGTGTCAAGTATAGTGTATAAGTCTAAGTCCAACCCTAAAAATGATTTCCATATTTGAAATTTAATTTGGATTCCAAAGCTTATTTCTAAGCCTGGCAATTCAAATTTAAAGTCAAAATGGAAATGCTATAAAAGGTCTTGTAAAAGTCAACTTGGTCAACCAAGGGTGTCATTGGGTCAATGACCTAAAAATGTCCTTGGATGATGTTTGTGATCACTAATAACCAACCAATTAAGTTAGAAACCCAATTGAGTTTAAACCCCATTTCAAAAACCCTTTATTTCCAACCCTAGTTTTATCCCCTTTTCTCTAATTCAAATTCTATAAGGAATTTGGAGATACTCTAAAAAGACAGTTTGTAGATCTTGACAGGAGCTACAAAGTTGGTATACAAAGTTTTTCAAGTTTCCAAAAGGAATTTCAAATTAATTTGAAAATACAGTTTCTAGCATTTATCTCCTTTTTAATTTAAAACCATAATTTAAAAATTATGCATAATTTGTGGAAACTTTGTACATGAAAAATGTTTGGTTTGACAAACTCAACATTTCATAGTTTTGAAGATTTTCAAGTTTTATTTAAAAATCAAAAGTAATTTTAAATGTTTATTTCTAGGGTTAATCCCCTTTTCAAATCTGAATTCAAATTTTAAAATCTAAACAGAATTTGAAGATGCCCATTAAAGGAAAAGTGTAGCTCTTGAAAAGTTATACAAATGATATTTTTGGACATTTTCAAGTTCTTATACAAATTTTGGAGTAATTTGTATTTTAAACCGAGTGGCAATTCTGTAAATAACTTGAACAGCACCTAACCCTATCGGCGAACGCCATGGCCGGCTTCTCATCGCGCGCCGCCGTCCACCGCCGCACCTTCTCGGCCGCCCGCGCGCTCATAGACGCGCGAAGGTTCACCGTCGTCGTGTCACCTGCTCCTTCATCGGTTCTGAGCTATAAATACCGATCGGACGACGCCGTTCTTTTTCTTTCTTCCTCCCGCCGCCGTCGCCGACGATCTCCCTCCACCGCCGAAATTCGCCGTCGACGCTCAACCTCTGTTCATTTGCTCTCGCCCAAAGTTCCGCAACTTCCTCACGGTCCTTTTGGGCCAGTCCGTGTTTTCTTTCATCGCCCGAGCTGCCTGCACGCAGTCTTCTTCCCCGCGGCCAGTCAGTCGCGCCGCCGTCGCCATCTCCGCCGTTTGCTGTCGCCGGAGGTGAAAATATTTTACCTTCGACCCCTTAATCGTGCTCTCCGTGTTATCCTACGTCTGATGTGCACCTTGGTTTGAGCAGCGCATTACCGGAGGTCACCGTGACGCCGTTGTGCCATCGGAGCGCCGCTGCCGCCATCACCGCCATTGACCGCAGCTCAACCCAGCCACTCCAGACCTCTACTAACGTGCGCATCAGCGCCGTGGTGAGCTCCTGCGTCTATTCGTGTTATCAATTACATCCATCTCGCATCGGGAGTTGTTGTAGTGCAGTTCGAAGTCGTCGAAGTCCTGCTCGAGGGCTTGGCCGACGAGTCGAGGGGGTGACAGTCGAGGTGCGGGCTCGAGTCGAGGGGTGCACTGTTCTCGAAGGTGTCGAGTCGAGGGGTGCGCTGTTCTCGAGGGGTAGTCGAGGGTTGTACTGTTCTCGAAGGGTTCGAGTCGAGGGGTGCACTGGTCTCGAGGGGAGGCTCGTTCGTCGGGCGGAGTTCCGTCCTCGAGGGGAGGCTCGTTCGCTGGGGGAAGTCTCGTCTTCGAGGCTGGTCCATTCGCTCGAGCGAAGTTCAGTCTTCGAGAGGATGCCCGAATTGTACCCTCGAATGTACAGTACCTAACCGACCGATAGATCCTCGAGCAGGCTTTGGCTTCGAGCCGTCATAGCCCGTCCGTGAGTTAGCCCGGCATGCTTTAGCCTGCGAGCCCTCGAGCGTCGTTAGCTAGCTCGTTGGACTCCACGTGTTGTGCTGAGTCTGATGGATCAGAATATGTCACCGGAAATCGCACCGACGGCGAGGAATCGGCGGTCAACCACCGCGCCGCCATTGGTCAGCGCGGGGTTACTATGCCGATTTATCTTTTTCCATTTTCAGAAAATGATTTAAATGCTATTTTCTTTGATAATTCATAATAATTCATATATAGCTCCAAAAATTCTGAAAATTTTTGTGAATATTCTTTATGATGTTATCTACCTAGGAAAAAAAAAAGAAATGCCAAATTTGAGTACTTTTTGCATATGTTAAAATTAGCCCTTTTAATTGAAAAATGGACCTTCAATGATTTTTAATAATTAAAATAATTGGCTTTTAATTCTGAAATTTTTTTTTGCCATTTAGTTAGGCTAAGAGCTTTCTAAAATAAAATTTTGAGATTAATTTGATAACTTTAATTTTTATGTCTTTATTTAATGTTTTTAAATAATTTATCAACCCCTTAACCTAATCATACACTCATCGAGCATCATGTTTACTATTCCATCATGTAAAGCATATTAATTATCGAATAGTTTCCGTTAACGGAGAGTTAACGTTATCACTCAGATCCAAAGGACGAGCAGATTCAAGAATCGGGAGTTGATCCAGAGTTTGAAAACTTCTACCCCGAACATCAAGGCAAGCCCCGGATACATTTAAACCTTATTCTATTTATAAAAAGTTTTACCGCTTCAGCTCTGATATGTTGCATTTAGTAATAGGAGTTGAGTGAAAACCCACCAAATTGCATTACCTGTCTTATTCCTTATTCCTTGTTACCTATTGAAAAGATAAGTAGTTATGCTTAGTCCTGCTTATTTATTTAATTATTCAAAGGAAAAAGAATGAAAAAGATGAGATTGGTTTCTTGTTGGAATCTTGATATTAGTAATAAATCGAGTCCGGACGGCGAACTTGCACTGGGAATGGAGTCCCTCTGTAGTGTTCTCGTCTGTTGATGCCCTAGGTCCCGTCCGTTGGTGAACTGGATGATACCGAGAATTTAGAAATCCACATGCATGAAGTGGTATACGGATGGTTGGAGCCGTGTATGCCATGGAGTGACCTAGCGTGGGGTCAGAGAATCCCATCTGCTGTCATAATGTGTTTTACTGTGGGGTTTAAGTTCCCATGTATCTCGGTACGCTGGGCCGTAGAGCTCACGTGTATCATGTGGTGATATACGGCTGAGGTTGTTATCCCGGTATATCGGTGCACCTGGGGTGCTTCGGAGTTAAAGTCTCCGGTATGCTCAGTCACCTAGGTCCCAGCTGGGTATGAAAATGGATTCGAATCGCCGTTGCTTCTCGGAGAAGGAGACTCGATCGTTGTTCATCATCGTAGTAACAACTTGAACAAAAGTTAAGATTCAATAATGAAGTTGAGTGATAATGGGAGTTAGCCCAAACAAATTTCTCCTTCTATAAAGTTTTTCCGCAAAATTTCTTATCTCTTACAGACCTTACCTTGTCCCTCTAGCCTGCATTTCTGTTTTCTCTACCCTTCTCTTTCGTCGGGTCAGTCTTGTTGAGTACTTTGTACTCAGGGTTTGTTGAACCCCTGTTGCAGGTGAGCTTCATGGGCAGGAGTGTTATGCATCCTGCTGCATGACAGTCGTCGAGGAAAGCGACGACGAATAAAGATGTTAAGCTCTTGGGCGGAGCTTTTGTGTAATATTGTAATCTACTGCTACTCCACTTCTATTATGATTTGTATAACTTAAACCTATCATTGTAAATATTTTGAAACTCAGAGTTTGTAAATGTATGTTATTGTAAGTCTTCCGCTGTTTTACTCCGTAGTAACTTATTTATATGAAACTGTTGTAATACTGCAATATCTCTCTACAATGATTGATCCTGCTCGGAGAATCGTGGATGATTCGGGATTTACCCGACAGACTTTTTAAGTCGTATGGAACACAGTCATGGTTATTTGGAGTCTGTTTAGACAATAATCATGCGTGTGGGCCATATGATTTAGGAGGTTCTGCCACAGCTGGGTTATTGCCGAGGCCTCGGCAGTTCCACGCTGCTAGCTTCATTGATTCTCGCAGGACCGGTCCGCCGGTCCCGCCTTCAAGTTGTCACTAAACTCCTCTCCTGTCTTCCCCATTTTCCACATTCTTATTTCATCAGTCTCCATATCATCTCCCTCTTGTCTAGCTCTCTTCTTGCCTTCTGCACTCAGCTTTCCCATCTCATTTCCATTAACTTGATCCAACCGTGGTTTACCCTTAATTTATCATTGTTAGCTGTTTTCTCATCTTCCTTTTTTTCCCTGTCCCCCTGCATGGTATTATTGACTTGTTCCACTGCCGTCTTCTCAGAATCACCAAGGTTGTTTATATCTTTTACCCTTTTCACTTCCTCATCTTCTATCTTTTCATCCTTTTCCTTCTCCTCAAATGTGCCCTCCTTGAAAATCCTCTCTTTTATGGTATGATCAGCAGTTGTAGTTGCCTCTATTAATTTCAGAGGACTAGACTCCTTCAACTCCTTCCTACTCAGTACTTTGTTGTTCTCATCATCTGGTATAGGTTTCCTCCAGCTGGTGTAATCGTTCCCCTACCACTGCCATCATATCTATCATTAGTTCCCCTACTCTTCTTTTTTATTCTCCATGGTAATTGGGAATGTTGTCCAGAAGAACTACTCCCCAAATTATCACCACTCCTCCTCTTCTCAGGGAAAAAACAAAGATTTCTTGAAAACTGTTGCACTTCACCCTTCTTCAACTTGATCGCGCAGGATCGGTCAGTGTGACCAATGATCCCACATGTATAAAAAAATCCGGAAGGTATTCATAGTTAAGTGGGCACCATAATTTTCTTTCTCCGCCTTCCTCCCCCTGATCCAGAATTACACCCCTCATCAGAGGTTTGCGTATGTCCAACCTGATTTTGATTCGTAAACACTCTCCGAACGCCATACCATCCTCGTCAGCTTCCACTTTCAGCACGTCCCCAATCATCTCCCCGATTATTTCCCCTGCCTCCTTATTCATTAGCCCGAGCGGCAACTTTGACACCCTCACCCAGATCGGGATTGACGTGAAATCAACTTCATCAACTCTCTTCGTACCTTCAAACTCCGCCATAACAATGAGGTTGTTTCCAAACATCCATGGACCTTCCTCCATGGCCTTTCTCTTCCCCGATTCTTGGAGAAAGGTGAAAAGCAAATTGTTTTCACTAATATGCTTGCATTCGATACCTCTCAGAGGGCACCAAACACGCCCCAGAGCCAATTCTAGGGCATCTGCTCAGATTGGTTTTTCTGACAGCACTTTCCCTATAGCCTGCGGATTTCCTCGTGCACTGGATTCCTCTTTTGGTCGCCTGATCCTGATTGACTTCTTTTCCGATTTCGTCAGCTTCATTTTCTCTAGCAACCCGATCACTTTGTCTTCGTGAGACCCCATGATATCAGTTTCACAGAACTCGCGGTGGCTACTTGTAACAGAACCGACCAATTTATTAGAGCTTAAGCACATAATTCGCTATTAACTAGCAAACTTACATGATTAAGACCTAATAAACCCGGTAGTCATTCCGAAATCTCAAAGGATTTCAAACATTTTCTAATACAGCCAAGACCGTAATAAGTTCAACGATCACCACTCACAAATTACATCAGTTTTGCAAATAGCTTAAATACATCGGAGTCTATATAAGAATATTACAATACCTTTTTAATAAAGAATAACGGAAGCAATTTACTTTGACAACACTCACACTCATATTTTTACATACGGTGCCAGCTCGTAGTCAAATCCAACAAAAGCATCTGAGATAAGATATAAGAATGACCATGCCCAAGGTCTGATTGTTTCCCGTAGTGGGATAGAAACCCATCTTGCAGCCACAACAACCTAGATGAAAACCTGCAACAAGTGGGGATAAAACCCTGAGTACGAGAATATACTCAGCTAGACTTACCCGTCATCAACCAAAAATAAATTGACTCCAAGGAGTATGCAATGCTTTATAAGTGGGATAGCTGACTCATTTATTTGCAGAAGAGCCTGAGCTTAAGAATATAAAGATTATTCTTCTAGCTGTTCATTTTAAGTTATTAGCCTTATCATGCTACGTTAGCCCCTGAACTAAACAAGCATGGTATATTTATCAAGCAATAATAACCATTTCCGGTTGAGCATCTTTCAGCATCAACATCATAACCATCTCATCTCTTTGTTCAAGTTCTTACTACGATGCCGCTGCTCAAGTCAAGTGTTCACTGTCTAGGAACGACGGCGATTATAATCGATTGCAAACCAGCTGACGGGTATTCCCCACACAAACCACACTCACCAGCCACGGTGAGCTACAGGTCACCAACCATCTATTTGGGTAAAGTCGTGAGTTCAACAGGTACCATCGTACCCAGGGACCGCCCGGCTGCCAGCAGGGCGCACCATACTATATTCAGGCCTTACCACCGCATCCCTGTGGCCCCCGCCACCATCTCCAATACGATGCGCACAGCAGGTCGATTCTCGGCCCAAACGACTTATGGCTTCGCGATCGGAATGAGTTATCCTTCCAGCTAAATATGGGGCATCAATTCAATATGACTTGAGGACGTACAACGGACGGGGTTCTAGTTCGACACAGACGGGATAAACCACTTGAACCTCCAGTTTAGTCCACAACACCAATCCCGCTCGGTCTCGATTTATTACTCCACATGGTTATTCCAAGATAACAATGTAGCTCATCATCTTTGAGTCACACCTATAGCTCGCGGATGACAGGAAATCACCCGACTTCTACCGATCTAATTTTTAAGCAAGGCTAAGCAGACAAATCGATTCCTGAACCTAACAGGGTATAAAGTATATATATATCAGGTAGGCAAGGAATATAAGTAATGCATCAATGGTTTCACACAACACCTATAAACTTAATGCATCAAACAAATAAAGGACACAAGTTAGATATTTGCAAACCACAGGGAGAAATGCTCCGGGGCTTGCCTTCCTCAGAAAAGAGAGGTTGATTCTTCTGTACTAGGATAACTTCATGTCCTTCTCCTTATTCTCGATCACCTCCTGTGTGGGAACTTCCAACGAGTCGTCCTTCTGGCTTCTCGACTTCACGGCAGGGTTCTCGCATGCGATCCTGTATGATGCATATGCGTATATAAATATAACGAATGCATGCGGAATGAACATGAAATATGATGATGATCATGTATGCTCTCCATGAATGAACATGCTGCACATGATGGATCAAAACATATTACTTTAGTTTACCGAGTAGGTGCATATCCCTATTTCATTCGACTAATCATCATCGAGCAAGGCATGCAATCGCACCTAGGAGCAATATGAATATACATACCCTAACGATTAGATGATGCATAGATAAATTCATTACTAAACCACAATAATCACACCAACAGATTATACACTTAGCAAGAACATAGAAAACACATTAACTAACATGAAATGATAACCCAAAGCATTATTTAACACCTAAGGAATTAAGGACAGAACTGCGTCATGTATTTGTACTATCCAGAAAATTCTACAAAAATTACAGAGGACACAACATATCAATTAAAGGCTGCCATCCAAATTTCACCTCAATTGGTTAAGCCTATCCTTCTACACAAAAATCACAAGGCAGCATAAAACAGGGAACCTAAAAATACTTTGTACTATAAAATATACCAAACCTCATATATTATCACATCAAGAGCTACCTTATGACATACAAAGAGCCTACAAAAATTATCAACCCCAAATTAGACTTATAACATACATTTATGATTTATCTCAAGAATAGCACTAAAAGCACACTTGAACTACAAGTTTATATTTTCACACAGAACATAGCTATCAAATACTTTTTTCTGATAGATCAAGACATAAGAAGACTAATAAACTTAGTTTCACATTTTTCTGAGCAACAGAGAATTAGTTATGTATTTTCTAAAATATAAGCAATTAATAGAGATAAATAAATATATATATAAAAGTATCACAAATATGACATATCATATTTTTATCATGTAGATCTACTCATAAGAAAAATACTGCAAGTTGAACCACTCGATTTGGACTAAAAATGAGCAAGTTATGAATTTTACGAGCTATCACCGAAATCTGAAAATCAAAAATACGAAAACCACTTTGCAGAAAGGCCCTCGGGTTTAGTTGAATTCTCGGATGGGGTCCCTGCTCGGGGAAGAACGCACTGTGCGCGCATGGCGCATGGGGGCCAGCCTCCACGGCGGTTCTCCGGCCAAATTGAGCGGGGGAAAAGCGAGAGGAGGTCATGGCGCATCTATTAAGCAAGAAAAAGGAAGAAAATGGCGGTCGGGGTGACGGGAACGCGAGCTCGAACACGGCGGCGGCCATGGCCATGGCGGCAAGCTCCGAAATTCGACCGTACCTCGACACAATCCGACAAATTGGAGGGTGGGGAAGGTAGAGGACGTCGAGGCGAGCTCGGGGGAAAAAGCGCGCGGCGGAGGGGGCGGCGCGGAGCTCGGCGGTGGCGGCGGCTGTGCACTGCGCGCTGCTCTGTGTGCGAGCAGGAGAAAAAAAATGAGGAAGGGAGGAGAAAGGAAACGAGAGGAGAAAAGAGAAGGACGGGGCGGTCTGCTGGTCGGCTGGCGCTCGCCCGCGGCGCATGGCGGCCACGCGGCGGCAGCGGCGCGCTGGTCGGCCGCTCGGCTGGTCCGTCGGTCGAACGTAAGTAAGTTTTTTTTTAATAATAGAGCCCTCTTTTAAAATAATTTTTAAAATATTTCGAAT
This sequence comes from Bothriochloa decipiens, assembly GCA_023333625.1. Taxonomy (NCBI): domain Eukaryota; kingdom Viridiplantae; phylum Streptophyta; class Magnoliopsida; order Poales; family Poaceae; genus Bothriochloa; species Bothriochloa decipiens. The sequence continues at coordinate 80,640,923 of CM041628.1, forward strand.
TAGACAAAACTCATAAAAGATAAAATGTAGCTCTCGATGAGTAGAACATTTCATCTTTAATAAGTTTGGTCAAATTCTGTATAAATTTTGAAATACAAAAATCCAAAGGTAAAAGGCTTTAAAATTCAAAAATTAAAAAACAGCCCCAAATCCTGGCTTTCTTCACACTTTTGAGCATGTTTCACACCTTTTCATGAAGAGTGACCAAAACAACTTTTGTTCCTTATAAAATTCTCTACAAAACTCATTTAGGGTGCACCAACATGCAAATACTCTAGCTACTAAATTTTAGTTGATCAAACAAAATCACTCGTATAAATAATTTTAGTCAAACAAGCCATGCAAGCCTAATTAACCAAAGTCATTAACATAAACATGGTTTCATTTTGTGTCCTAAACATGTATAAACTATTTTAGTGAACATCCATCAATCACTTGAGCATTGTTATCATGTTTTTCACAAAAGCCAAGCCAAAAGCTTAATAAATCAAACCTAAAATATATATATAACTTGCTTTATGCTAATACTCATGTATGATGATGTTTATGCTAATGAAGTGCACGAGTTGATGCATGCTTAACACCAGGGGTGTTACACTACTAAATGAATTGAAGAAAGAAACACTGAAATCCCAACTCAATCCGCCACCTTGCCAACAAGAAATCATATATATTGCTGGCCTGTACAATATGGTCTTTAAAATCAATTTTAATTTGTCCCTGGTAACAAACAGCTACACTACTGCTGTTTTTTCCTTTTTTCTATTCTTTTAATTTATATATATATATTTATATTTTTTGCTTGTTACCGACCCTTGGAAACCTTAAGGAGACTCCCTGGAGACTCCCTCTGTCGCCGACAGAAGGAACCAGCTACACAATAGCTGGGTTTTTTTCTATCTGCAGAAGAGAGCCGAACTCCCTGGAACCTCCCTGAGATTGCCCGTGCTTAGTTCCTTCGCGTCGCTTGACGGTGAGCAGTAGGGCACCACCGACGTAGGAAGATGGCAGCGGCTGGCGGAGAGATGGGGCGCCTCACCGCCGCGGAGACGCCGGAGTGGCTCAACTGTTGGTTCGGGGCGGCACTCCGGCGAGGCCGCACGGCGGAGGAGCAGCGCGTCTAGCTCCTGGTCAGGCGGCGCCGGGGTCGTGAGTGGTGGCGGCGGCGGATGGAGGACGGCGGCAGAGGAGAGGTTAACTCGGGAGGAGGAATCGGAGGCGGCGTGGGCCGCTCGAGCCGGCGAGGATGGAGAGGATGGAGAGGGTGGAGGGCGGTGAACTCTGCCCCCACGGCGATGGGGAAGGACGGCGACGGCGTCGATTTTGCGGCAGTGATGGAGATGGCGGGCGAGCCGCGAAGCGGTGGAGAGGATGGAGGGAGTTGGGCTTCGGCCCCGCGACGATGGAGAGGGCGGCGGCGGCGTCGATGGAGTGGCGGTGATGGGGATGTCAGGCGCGCCGCGCAAAGGCTGCACGCGCGACGAGCCCCGACGATGGTGGAGGAAGCAGGGTGCTAAGCTATGGAGCTCAGCTTCGCGACGTCTACGATGGTGGCGGAAAGAGCAAAGCAAGGGCAGGGGAAGATGGAGCTCCAGGCAAATTGGGAATCGCCTCCCAATCGCCAGAGAGAAGGACACAAACAAAACACGGCACTAAGGCCGTAAAGTCTCTTTTTGCAGCATGGGCTTCTTGGTGACGGGGCAAGGGTATGAGAACCCCGACGAGGGGTTAGTCCGTGGCTCTGTGGGGGCGTGCTGCACAAATCAGGAGATCAGAGCCACGGAATCGCGACACCACGTGCCCAGGTCATGCATCCTCGAGGCATCCCATGGGGTGTCCCGGGGCGTGCCGGCGTGGCACAGCCAGCGTAGCCGGCACCGCAATCACGGGCCATCGTGCCGTCCTCAGTGTGGCCGTACCCACCCAGGACACGGTATCGCGGATGGATCCTCAGGCAGGTCGATCTGTCTCCTCCTCCGGGTGCGAGGAATCACTGCGCTCTCCACGGGGATTGGCGGGCGTTCCTTCAATCAAATCGTCGTCGGACTCCATGTGCTGTGGGCAGGTCGGCGGGCGTCGTGGACGATGGCGGCGAGGTCGGCTGATGAGAACAGAAGGCCGGTGGCGGGGAAGCCCGCGTCATGCGTCCGAGGTGGGTGCAGGCGACCCGCGCTGATTTCCTCTGTGTCCTCGCGAGCCACCCGCCGGCAGCCGCGTCCCTATCGCCTTCGCGCCCACCTGTGCGACCTTGCGGCCATGGAGGAGGCGCGGCCTCGGGGTTGGGGCAACGTGGGGTTGCCCAGCTGCCGCACCTCGCGCCGCCATGCCGCACCCTCCAATCCGTAGGCGCCGGCGCTCCGCGCATATAGTGGAACCGCCGCCGTCGTGGGGCTCGATCCCTCGCCCACTCGGCGCTGGAGGGTGAGGTCGTGGGGCGTGGGCGCGGATGAGGAGGGTCTGAAGCCTCGACAAACTTTTTACGTGGGTTATTATCTGAGGTTGATGCTATATGAGTTTTTAATTTGAACAGAGAAAGGTGGAGGTAAAAGTTCATCTTACAGTAGAGATTTGTCGAGATCGTAGTGGTACAATACATGTTAGTATAGACTCCAACACTTCCTAAATTCTCATTTGGAATGTCATTTTTTAACGAAAGTATGCTCTTTATATCTCTCCTTCCTCCAATAACCTCTCAATATGTTGTCCTACACTTTGGAGAGTCAGCTCTCCTTTCTATTTTTGGCGTATGAGAAACTGTTATGGAATTTCTCTCTCTCCAAAATCTCTATTGTTATAACAAAATCAAAGGATATAAAGAGATTTTCGGAGCTATCTAGAAACGAGTGTTCAACATTCACTGGATAACAAAGGACTTTGGATAAGGTCAAACACACATTTTGTTTAGTCTATCTGTATCTCATACAGTATTAGCCCTCATTTCTTTGTCCCTCGTCCGTCAACCACGCTCTTTTTCAGTGTTCGTCGTTGGTTCAGCGCTACTAATGACATGGCCTGGTCAGCTAAGCCTGTTCGCATCCCTCACTATCCGTCCATGGCTCTTCTCCTGCATGGTTCATTCATGGTGTTGCACGGTTACACCTTTCAACTTCATATAAGATGCCGTTTGTATGTTTTTATTACAGAGGAATTGAAATCACCTTATGGATTAGATTATTTGACATGCAATTTGTTATTTCATAATTTTATTACCAAGTTCACATAAATCTTATCTCAAATTCATAGGATGAAAGATGAAAATTATAATTCTATAGATCATCATGCTATGCTTCTACTCTCCAACTTATATCATGCTCTTCAACCTGCTTCCCTAATCCCTAAAGTATAAATGCAACATATAAATATCTTCCTTGTATGGCTAATAATAATATAAAAATCTTATATTTCATAATAGAACCATATTAGCTTAATTAACTTGTCTAAAGTATAATTATTAGAATGAATTTAATTCTATTGTTTAATCTAGAATGAATTCAGTTCTAATATCCAAACATATCCAAGCCACCGATTTACCTTTCAAACTCAATAAGCCACTAAGTTGAGTTAATCTCATATATAAAATTAATACTTTATTAATCACAAAAAAGGAATTAATACTTCGTTACATCAGCATTTGTTATAAGCCCTAAAATTTATTTAACATTGACTTAGTTTTGTTAGCGCAGAACACCGCGAAACAAATCATACATGACACATCCTGTCACATGTGACTGAGCATGGCCATGTTTACTGGTAAATCAGAACGACAAGCCTAGCGAGTAGCGAAGCAGGCCAATTTATATAGGCAGCACGAAGCCAATAACCAGAGGCAAACAAGATTACGTATATGATTGAGTGAATAATCACTGTATAGCAACGGGTTTTGTCTTCACTCCCAAGAAAATTTGGTGCTTCTCGACAGAAGTAAAAGCTACCCCAACACAGGCTGAGCCCAAAACATTAACACCGCAGGTAACAAGTTTCAGTGAACAAGGGACTTCATCTACCAAAACCTAACAAAAAGAATCTGCTTCCAAACAGAACGGCTTAGATCTTAGCTGGTGCTATACAGCAAATCTCAACCAAATCAACCAGTATAGGCTTAGTAAGCAGTGACGCCAGAATCTGTAATATCGATGTCGCCCATTCCTGTATCTTCCTCCTCTTCACTGTCAGCGTCACCATCAACCTCTGTGTTTTGCTCCATTAGGGAATCAATCTGGTCGAGGAATAGCTTGTCTTCCCGCTCGCTAACCTGTTTTCCAGAGTATATCCACACCTTTAGGTTTTAGAACATGCACATGGAAGGCTAACATGCTTGGGATGGGAATATAAAAGAATTAACAGATGTTGATGAAAAGAACTTACAGCTCTTGGTGGTTCCTTCACTACTAACTTTCCTTTGTATTTTTCAATCTCTGCTGTACAAGCCTTGATTGCATCAGTGAGAACTGAAATGCCTTGTTCCTGTTCAAAGGCAACACAGAAAAAGAAACATAGATAATTGTGTTATGGATAGGAAGGGTATGATGCGGACTTAAACCATAATGCCAGATTTAAACTTAAAGAACATCATATGGTTGCAATACATGGGGTTAAAACTTAAATATAAAGATGACCCATGCTCACATGCATGTATAAGTATCACACTACAACATAGTCCAAACAACATATTTCATTAGATAAGCATGCAAATAATGGTTAGCTAATATATTCTCGGACTGCCTAATATACAATCTGTTAACAAGTAATAAGAAATAGCATTCCACAGTGATCCAAGCTAGTTGAATAATTCCCTAATTTGAATGAAGGCAAAAAATTGTCCACATTGAGAAGAACCATGAAAAGTCTGGAATCAGAAAAATACTGCACTATAAATTTGGCAGATGCATTTTGTGTAGACAATAACTGTAAATTACATTGATAAGAACAACTTTGAAAGATTACTACATAAATAAATAGTGAAACAAACCGCATTATAAAAGTCTGGTCACTGCATTTTGTGCAATGTGAGTCCAAGCACAACACTAAACCAGTAAATCAGGTTCCCAGTACATGCAAAAGATCAAAAGCATTGGCTAACAGAACAAGTGCCACAATAATGGTTGGCAGACTATTCTTAGCAACATACAAGTGCAGCATGGAAGCTAATGGGCCTCATTACAGACAAACAGACAAAACTTTTATCAAATAGCTCAGCTATAACAAGTTGCCCACATATATTAAGTACTAAGGTAATGCCAACCTTGTCAAGAGTCTGTGTGGTCAGAACATAAAGTGGAGGAGCAACTAGCTTGATCTTCACAGGACAGTTATCATTGCCTGCAGCTTCAGCTTTCTTCATAGCTTGCTGCGAATACAGATATATAAATTAGTTTGTGTATATACAATTATCAAATCACAAGGGCGGCAATAGAGGCATTTAGAACCTTAATATGGAGCACTCCATCAAACTGGAAGCATTTCATCTCTATATCAGCACGGATCTTGAGTGGCTGTGGTGTCATCCTCCTCCTTATGTTCTTCACCAGGGAATCCTTAACCTCAGCGGTGACAGAAGGCACCACCTTAGTCACCTATCAGTAATTATAACACATTCTTGTCTCAAAAAGTTCTATATAAATACAACTAGAGCAAATACATAATTCTTTTCAACAATGAAGTATCAACATAAGCAGGAACATCATTCCGATAACAAAAGCAGAACTCTTAAATCAATGCACATAATTTTGGCAACTGTTTGACTATACAATGAACTGCATACGAAGTTAAGCACCTAAACCAAGCTTTACTACCTATCTACTGCATGGAAATTCCAACTTGATATATTCAATGATTCCTGATAAGTTACTAATAATTTGAGAGGCCGCATTTCACATTTGTTCAAAATGAGTCGACAGGCCAGGATTTACCATTGAAGGACAAGTATTCATTGACAGACAAACAAACTATTTTATATACAAACTGGTACTGATCCAAAAAAAGTTCAACAAACTAATGCCATAGTTTTTACATAAATTATTACTGGTTCCTGAAGTCGACATAGTATGTACTCGTAAACACGTAAAAATGCCTAGTGTTAAATAATGATATGGAACAAGTCTGCAACATCCAAACCTACATAATCCATCCACCACTAAATCCAATAATGTTCAAACAACATAAGTAGCCACAGGAATGACTATCCATGTTGCAATGGTGAACGTTAGATTGACAAGGATTGTTTTCAACTAACAGATGTCACGCATAAAAATGTCAAACCAATTAATAATCCAGGTTGTAATGGTGACTACTAGAATGATAGAATGACTATCCGGGCTGCAATGGTGAATGTTAGATTGACAAGGTTTAATAATAGAAGACTTAAAGATCAAAAAAGAAACTACAACGTACTAATAATAAAAGAATTTGATTAATGAAAGAGGCCTGATAAGAAAAAATAAGATGCAAAAACAATAACAACACTAATCTGCTAGTCCTGTTACATTCAGAGTATAGCATAAAGCACACAGATAATTTGGAGAGTTAGTGATTTGCAATTCTGCAAGGAAACAGAATTAACCTCCTGGCCGTCTGGGCCGATCTCCTTCTCCTCATAGGTGAGTGGGTCGAGGATGGCATCAGGGTCGGCAACGATGAGCTTAAAGGCCTCGAAGGCGTGGCCATACTTGCGGTAGAGCGGCCAGCCAATCCGCTGGTAGAGGGGCTCGAGGTCGACCTCGAGCGTCTCGGCGACGTGGCGCATGATGGAGTGCACGAGCTTGGACTTGTTGTACCTGTCCTCGCACGCGTGCGCCTCCTCCTCGGAGACGCGGCGCTTGGAGAGGTCGATGTAGCCCTTGTCGCGGTCGACACGGAGCACGATGGCCGGCTCCTGGCGGCCGACCTTGATGAGGGAGGAGATGGAGCGGATACGGCGGCGGGAGAGCTCGGAGAAGAGGATCATGCCCTCGATGTTGTTGTACTCGAGCAGGGAGACGTACGCGCCCATGTCCGCGATGTGCTTCACCTGGATCATCACCGCGGCGTCCACCTCCGGGAACCGCTGCTCGTACATCCGGCACTCGAGATTCGGCATCTTCGCTGGGGAGGAGCGTGTCTCGCCTGAGCTGAGGGCGGCGGATCTAGGGTTTGGTTGGGTTTTGGAGAGACGGCGGCGGCGGGCAGACGATGCTCTGTGTTGTGCCTGGGGAAGGGAACTTGAGAAGGAATCGAACGGCCACGCTACGCGTCGGATGGATATCTCGAAAGGGTCGCGCTGTCCCTCTAATTTACGTTTCCCTTGAACGTTAGCGTAACTGAGAACTCCTACGTCATCACGTGTGGCTCACGTGAGGTCCGGAATACCCTCCTTTTTCCCTACTAGGCTACCCCTCTCCCTCTGTTTCCTGCGCGGAGCCGACCCTCTCTTCTTGGAGGGTGTAAGAAAACCGAGCCGCCGCCGGGGATACTACACTAGCCTGCCCATCTCCTCTCCGGTCTCCACCCAACCCGCCTCTCGAACTTTGAGAGCCGTCCTCTCGCTAGCTGCGGTGCGGCTGCTTCTATCTCTGTCGCCTAGAGGGGAGTGTAAGGGGACTAGGTAGCGAGGAATGGCTTCCCCTGATCCGTCGGCGGCAGGTGCCGGTGCCGGCGGCGAGTCGACGAGCCAGGCGGCAACCGTGGAGCCGATCCGGATGCCGACGGTGGAGGAGATCAAGGGGCAGGACATCTGGAACAACTGCGCCGTCCGCAGCGTCGTCAGTGGCGTCATGGGTGAGCCCTCTCTTCCTCCCTCACTCATTGGGAGCTAAATGTTTATCGGTTGGTCGCTTGGAGATTGGATAGTGATAGAAAAATTGAGAGGTATGGTAGGAGGCAGTTGTTCAAAGGCCTGTTTGGTTCGGGGAATGAGGTGCTCCATCGTCTTTCCGCTCCTCTTTTTTTTTTTTTTTGTTGAATGGAATCGGTTGATCCATCCATCACCACCTCATTCTCACAAGCTAATAATTTGTACATGCATTAGGAATGGGTTGATTCCACCAAAATTCATGGGATTAATTTATAATGCACTAGCTCATATAGCATGACATGGTTCCTCAAACCAACCACACCCTGAGCTCTTCCCTTGTTTGTCTAAAGAATTTGAAACATACAAAGCCGCTTTTGTAAGTGAGAAAGGATTCATGTACAATATTGCATCAATTCGGAGTTGGTTTTATTATAATCATTCTGTCTGTCTTTTCTTGCCTGTTTAGAGATCTTATAAGAAATTATTGGACAAGATCAAAGAAAAATCTTATTATTCCTTGAAATGAAATATAATTCAAAATGTTATATGGTAATGGAGTATATTTGTTGTGTACTTGCCTCATGTAATTGCAGCAGAAATATTTTATATAGATTTGTTATGGTAAATGGTAATTGATGATCATGGAATATACTCCATGAATTGGTTCACTAAATTTTCAAGTAGGTTGCAAAGAATATGCCCAGAGGTGGAAAGGCTGTATCTAACTCTGTGCACCCTATGATGTTTCTCTCTTTTACCTTCAGTGTTGGTTGAAGCATGTAGCAATAAACATAGAGTGTTGTGTTTCAGTACCAGTAAAAAGCAAGCTCATGTTGTTACTATTTGATCTGATTCATGTCACATTATCATGTTCTGACACTACAAGGAATTACAAGGGGATCTGATGCTTAGTTTATTGAAGAAAGCTTGATTTCAAATGCTTCATTCTATTTCTATTTAGGCCTGTAACACAAATTTGTCCTGGTGTAACCCTGTAACAGTGTGATTTTTCATGCACAACATCTGTGTTTCTTAGAATGTTTTATAAGACAGAACTAGTGATATTCATAATGTGTGCTCTATCTATCATATCTTCAGTAGCTGCTTTATAGTTTGTGTTTAATACCGTAGAATGAAAATCATATCTTGTCTTACCTTAAGCTAAATAGCCTACAACATCAGTTGCTTGGCCCAGCCACCAATGATACTCAATAGAGTCTAGTGACTTTCATTAACTCTCTATCCTTCCTATTCATTAGGAGGCGGTCTTGGTGTACTTATGGGACTATTCTTTGGAGCTTTGGACAACCCAATAATGGCAGAGGAGATGACAGCAAGGCAGCAAATAGTATACACAGCAAAGCAGATGGGTAGGAGAAGTATAAGTAATGCCAAAACCTTTGCAGTCATGGGTCTGATTTTCTCAGCAGCTGAATGTACTATAGAGAAGGTAGATAATTATAACAGTTTTTTTTTTCATTCATAGTTGTTTCAACATGTTCTCTTCCTATTTAACCTTGTATTTGGATGCTTTGGCAGGTTCGGGCAAAGCATGACACTACCAATACAGCGGTAGCTGGCTGTGTCACTGGAGGAGCTTTAGCTGTAAAAGGTAATTTGTTTGTCATGCCATCTATGAATCTCTGAGACAATTTGCCAAACTTTTAGTTATCGAAATTTCCTTAAGTAAAATGGTAAAATCTGATGGTGCAATCATTGGCGTTGCCTTTTGATGGATTGTGGGGATCAGTATATTTGACCTCTCAAGCAGCTTTGTTCTGGCTATTTTTGTCTCTGGTCTCCTGCCTATATCTTAATAAAAAATTATATATGTGAAATTAATAGGCTGTTCTGTATTAACTGCAAATCTGCATTTCTGATCATAGTCTGAAGTTGAAAGGTGTTTCTGTTCCTCTTGTATATGTTTAACATACACGTTTTCTATACCTTCCTGCTTAGGGAACTAGCTAAGTATGAGGTGGCGTTTCCTATATTGCCATCCTGATGTATCTATATTTGAAAATGTACTAAGCGAATTTTGTATTTTTACAGGTGGCCCTAAAGCTACATGCATTGGATGTGCGGGGTTTGCTGCATTCTCAGTGGCAATTGAGAAGTTCTTTGACCGGCATACTTGAAATGGGTGTTGTCAATTTGAAGCCTTTTAGATGAGTATGAACAGCATTGGCAGAAGAACCTGATTGTTTGCACCATCCAGTCATATCATAAAAGATCTTGTAACCTAATTTTATTTACTATTCCCAGTACCTTGCCTGGCTTCGTAGTTATAACTGGACTACTGGAGCCTAAGAGATCCATCCTGATCAATATCTTTGCTTGATGACATTGACGAGTTGTTTACATGTTCTCAAATGTGTTTTATGTTCTCGACATCTGCAGCCAGCGGGTGTCTATTTATTTTTGCAATCTGTTGGCGTTACTGACTGAATGAAGTCTGAAATCACTGAACTTTTGTTGCTTTTTCCTTCGCTGCTCCATCACTGGTCACTGCTCATGCAATCAAGCGATACACGCAGAACTACTTTTTTTAGCCGCCTGCATTTTATCCGTCAATGCCACTATTATTGCATAGTATTTGTGATGTCATTCTATCAGGATAAATGTATCTCGACAACTAAGTCTTTGATTTTGTTGTACAGTTTGTTGCCATTGCGGCATTGCTAGCAACAGTAGTTCACAAGCCTTGTGTGAAAAGTGAAAAACGAGCATCACTTCTGTCCAATAATAAGTGTCTACAATCAATAAAACATCTCTCTAGAGGGTATATTGCCCTCATGTAGTGGCATAATGCCAAAGGAGAAAGAGGGAACTGATTGAGTAGATGTCTTGCGGAACAATGTAAAATTTAGAACTATGAGACCTATCCCATAATATTAGTTGTTACCAACTCACAACATTTTAGTTCTATGTATAAATTAAGAAATAATCCCTACGAGACAGTTAAAAGAAAAGACTTTTTTTTTGCAAATAATAGTAGCATAATGTAGATACAGATGCTCATATATGCTCACATGGTCATAATTTTCTACTAGCATCTTATAAGATTTCAGAAATGATGAGGTTACAATAGACGTTTCGTTGTCGACGAGCATATCACCTGCTACTGATAAATCCTAGAATAAATTCAGCCCAGAATATAGAACCAGATAGGTAGATTCTACAAGAAACCCAATCAGCTAAACCTCATTACTTGATGTTTACTAAGATAAATGTGTACTAACATAACTCAAGACTACAAGACACTCTTGCATAGTTGCATGCATCCACAGTTCCTAAGGTGTCCGTAACAGTTGCCAAATCACCAGCTGAGGTGAGTTTTTATTGGTGACAGAGGATAGGGAATAACGTGCTAGCGATAGCGAGGGGAGACACTAACTACTAGCGCTATCCGCCTTCGGAACATGGAGCTAATCTTCGATAACGGCAATGAGCAAGGAAGCTTCATCGGCATCTGGCGCCTGATCCTCTGCAGTAAACAGAGGAGAGATTTTCAGTCCAAACTTCAACACAACATGATGGCACAAAGGGTCTGTATTTTTCTCAGAAAGTGTAGCTTCCGTAATGCTAATTCAAATCATATACCTGAGGGCAGGTTGGTAATGATCTGGTCAACTATTCTTCCACCACTCACATCACTGCCCTTCTCCTCGTCCTTGCTGCCACCATGACCAGCGTCGCCAATGCTCGTCTTGGCATCATTCTCAGCGCTGTGGTTCCTGTTGCCATTGGCCACAGCGCTAAGAATCCCGCCACCATTGGCTTCACACCCCCCTCACCATTGATCGTCTTGGCGTCGCCCCCGCTGTCGCCATGGCTGTCAACACCATTCGCACCAGACATGGCCATGCCAATCTTGGGCCTCGTTTAGATGCCGGATTCGGCGTCCCGAATCGTCATTTGCTACAGTGCGTAGCACTGTAGCATTTTTGTTTTTATTTGCTAATAATTGTTCAAATATAGATTAATTAGGCTTAAAATATTCGTCTTGTAAAGTACAACAAAACTGTGTAATTAGTTTTTAATTTCATCTATATTTAATACTTCATGTATTTACCGGTATTTTGACGTGACGGAGAATAGGAATTCTGCATAGTGAATTTTGAGGATAAATTTGAGAACCTAAACAAGGCCTCGGTGGCCATTGCGCTCAGAATCCCAGCTTGCTCACCAGCCACGTCCTGGTCTTTCACCTCCTCTGTTTCCATTGGTCCTACACGAATCAATCGGTCAATCAAAATGTCACACTGCAAAGATGCAAAAATTTCTTGATCCAACTGGCCGCGGAGACCGGAGAACAGACGGTCCTTACCTGACGCCTGCGGTGGCGCAGGGGGCGAGCTGTGCAGCAGCTTCTGGAAGATCCCGCCGCCGCCATTACCGTCCGCATCCTTATCCTCGCCACTAGACGCCACGGCCGCATTGGCACCGCCGCCGTCGCCACTGCCACCGTTGGCACCGGACATCGCGGCGCCGATCTTGGACGCCATGGCGCTCAGGAATCCGCCCTCGTCACCTGGCTTGCCGCCGTCCCCAACACCGCCGGCCTCCGCCACTTCTTGACGCGCTTTCTTGTGCGGCGTCTTCTCGATCTGCTCCCTCCTCTCCTCCACGCCCACCGAATCCTCCATCTTCTGGAAACGAAACCACTAGAACTAAGCTCACCAGCACAGTATTGAGTGTGGACTGTAGTACACGAAAACGGAACCAGATCAGCTGGAGAGCAGAGGAGCCGTGCCGCAGGCGCTATTTTTATAGCCGCTCGACGCGGGTGCTACACGCGTCCGGCAAGGACGGCTGCCCTCCTCGGAGTGTGTAGCCAGGGGCGCGCTGATTGGCTCCTCTCTTCGGTGTTTTTTCAATTCGTTTTGGGCTTTGGGCTCTGGTTTTTACTCCTCTTTCTGCGGGGAGGCGGTGTGATGTCGGGTGGACGGTGGATCGGGAAACGCAGTGCCTGTCGGTAGAGATGCCATGAAACATATGAAAAGAATAAATAGGATCACCTCAGCAACAAAATTAAAGTGGCGCAGCGGAAGCGTGGTGGACCCATAACTCTCAAGTCCCAGGATCGAAACCTGGCTTTGATGTGTTTTTTCTTTTTTTTCCCAATTTGGGTTTCCTTTTTTCTATTTTTTCTTTTTCTCTTTTTCGCAACTTTACAATTTTTTGGCCCAATCTTTTTTTTTCCCAATTTGGGTTTCCTTTTTTCTATTTTTTCTTTTTCTCTTTTTCGCAACTTTACAATTTTTTGGCCCAATTTAGATTCTCTTTTCAGCCTTTTGCAAACGGGTTGCCAATTTAAATTCTATTTTCATCCTTTTGCAACCGGGTTGTTTTCCAAACAGCTCAACAGTCGATTTTTCTTTTTCTTCGCTTTGAGTTTGCCATTCACATGACAATATGACATGATGCCACAGTGCACATTTGGACGAATCGAACCTCTGTAGCATCTCTCCATCTCATTTATACATAGCTGAACTGATCACATCTTTCGCAAGTTCATGACGCGTAGTACGTCCAGCACAGAAGCCATGCTCAGATCGAGCGCAGTGCTGAGGACCTGATCTGCTCCGGGGCCAAGGCCAATGCAAAACCGATTTGGCGGCGCTGATGTCGTGAAAATCATCATGTCCAACTCGTGAAAATTTTAAACCTCGCCATCACCCCGCAACGATAAGATTATTACCCGCACCAACCCGCAGCTAAACCCCCTAGCTAGCCTAATAGGCTGTTGATTTGCCGGAGAGAAGCAGTTGCACACGCGCCCTATTATACTGCCGCCACCGCCATAAACAAAGAGGAAACCAGCGTTTCTTTCCCTAATCTAACCATTTCCTGCGTGATTGACACTAACCATGCCGTGCCTAGTTAAATCTTCTAAATCTTAAATGAGGGGGGAGGGGATCGTCACGCCTTCGTCGCGTGTCTCCACCTCCCCTGACGCCCCCAACATGTTGTTACCGTGGCTTTGGCAGCCAGGGGTCTCCTTCTCCATCCATATGTACTAGCAGTATCACCTTTCTGCAGCGGTGATCTCATCTCATCTCATCTCTGGCCAGTGGCCGGCATCGTCGTCAGAGCTCTCGAGCTCGCCAGTGGCGGTTGGTCGTCGTCGTCGAGGCCGGCCGATCGATGGGGAGGCCGCCGTGCTGCGACAAGGCGAACGTGAAGAAGGGGCAGTGGACGCCGGAGGAGGACGCCAAGCTGCTGGCCTACACCTCCACCCATGGCACCGGCAACTGGACCAACGTGCCCCAGAGAGCAGGTGGTCGTGCCGTGTGCACCTGTGCGATGATATCTCTGCGTGCGTGTCATTTTGTTTTGGTTTCGCTGATGGCAAGGCGTTGGACGGTCCATGATGTGATGATGCTGCAGGGCTGAAGAGGTGCGGCAAGAGCTGCAGGCTGAGGTACACCAACTACCTGCGCCCCAACCTGAAGCACGAGAACTTCACCCAGGAGGAGGAAGACCTCATCGTCACCCTGCACGCCATGCTTGGAAGCAGGTACTTACAGTACAGTGCTGCAAATCGTGTAGAGTATATGGTCATTATTTGATTTGATTTCTATAGCATGCATTTGCATCATCTTTCAGACTTTCTCACTTAGGAACTGAATATTGTTTAGATCCTTTGTAGTACTGCTCTTTCAGAAAGAAGATCCTTTGTAGTACTACAGATAAAGATTCATTATCTACTATCTCAATGCAGTTTCGAAACTAATTATCCCATTAGAGAGGGTTGCTGCACTGAAGATCTGAATATAATTATGAAGGGTAAAAGATTTCTAAAACAAAATTCTGACTCCATCTACTGTACATGATTCTTGGACATTGTTGTGGCAAAATAGTAAGCATATGTTTCACATGAAAATTACTAGTAATCGGGTGTTTGGAAAGAGGGACTCTTGAGGAACTGATTCTGAATCTTAAGGAACTGTTAGCTTAAATTCAAAACCAATGGTAGCAATAGTGCAATTTTACAGTGTAATTGTCGTCTTCATTCCAAATTAAACAAGCCCTGAAACGGACAGCAAGTTTAGTAGTTGTCGCATCAGCGCCGTTGCTGATGGATCGAACCCTTTGATGCGAATGAAAACGACATGACATTATCGGGGAGACCGTTGAGTTCTGAGCGATAACGAACTGTACCAACAATGACACACACAATGCGTGCGCGCATGCAAAGTTGATTGTTATCGATGACCACAGATCACTCGTGGCCATACGAGTATACTACTACTACTTGTTTCAGTTAACCTGCAATGGAAATTGTAGTGCGAACGAGCCATGCACTGCCTGCATTGTAGATCGATGTCTGGCACGTCGTCGTGGATTGTGCGCTGATATGGGCGACCAACTGTATGCAGGTGGTCTCTGATCGCGAACCAGCTGCCGGGGCGCACGGACAACGACGTGAAGAACTACTGGAACACGAAGCTGAGCAAGAAGCTGCGGCAGCGCGGGATCGACCCCATCACCCACCGCCCCATCGCCGACCTCATGCACAGCATCGGCGCGCTCGCCATCCGCCCGCCCCAGCCAGCGTCGTCCTCCTCTCCCAACGGCGGCTTCTACCTTCCCGCGTTGTCGCTCCCGCTCGTCCACGACGTCGCGTACCACGCGGCCGGCATGCTGCCACCGATGACGCCGGCGCAGCAGGAGCAGAAGGTCGTCATCGCGCGCGTGGACGCTGACGCGCCCGCGTCGCCGACGACGGAGCGCGGCCAGCAGCAGGAGCTCAAGTGGAGCGACTTCCTCGCCGACGACGCCGCGGCGGCGGCGGCCGCAGCCGAGGCGCAGCAGCAGCAGGTTGTTCTCGGGCAGTATCACCACCTTGAGGCCGCCGCCGCAGCTGGCGCAGGCAGCGGCGTTGCCGTGCACGGCGCTGGGAGCAGCAGCGCTGCGGCGGCCGGCGGCGACGGTGGCATTGTTGGTGTCGGTGTCAGCGGCGGCGACGACGGCGCGGCTGCGTTCATCGACGCCATCCTGGACTGCGACAAGGAGACGGGGGTGGACCAGCTCATCGCCGAGCTGCTGGCTGACCCGGCCTACTACGCCGGCTCCTCCTCCTCGTCGTCGGAGATGGGCTGGGGCATGGGCCTGCTGAATGCTGATTAATTAGCGGTTAATACAAAACTCAGACTGCTTAGTATTTACTACTTGCCTTCAATTAGTATGCTGCTTTGATTCAGTTACTATGAACTCCGTTATCAGATACTACTAGTCAGCTGGCCGGTCAAACCTGCCGCGAGCTGATCCATTCATCTCTTGGTGTTTTCGGATTATACTTGTACGGATAATCAGCGTATAACGCCGTTTATTCATTTTCCTAGAGGAAACTGTGTTTGTGTGGTTTATTACAGATTCTATATACTGTACTATAAATATAATCAAGCTGCCGCTGGTAACTTGGCACGTCTCCCGGCTGCTGAAAAATCACGGAGCCCTGTAACTATCAGGCTTGCCTTGCATCGGCCACCACCAGTCCACCACACACACAGACACCGCGAAATTATTCCAGGTACCCGTCCCTATCATCAGTTCGGAACGGAGCGGATCGATGGTTGCCAAGCCACTCACCACCCATCAGTCAGAGTCAGTGTACGAAAAAGAAAGCAAGGGCAAAAGGGAAAAACTCGTTAGCAGTAGCACGCAAACACACGGCACGAGCAATCGAGCACCATGGCCATGGCTGGTCCCCGGCGCTTCCACCTCCTGCCGCAGCTCGTGCTCCTCCTCGTCGTCGCCGCCGGCGCGCTCCTCCTGCCGCAGCGTGGGTCGGCGGAGGAGGAGAAGGTCTCCCTGGAGCTCTACTACGAGTCGCTGTGCCCGTACTGCTCACGGTTCATCGTGAACCACCTCGCGGGGATCTTCGACGACGGGCTCATCGACGCCGTCAGCCTCCGGCTCGTCCCCTACGGCAACGCCCACGTCGGGTCCAACAGCGAGATCTCTTGCCAGGTACGCCTACTAATTTATCACGAAAGCGATTCTCCGATCATCTCGAAACTGTTAATGAATCGCTCAATTACTGACCTAGCCTTTCATTGGTTTGCTTATGCTAGAAATAAAGATTTACTATTTATTTTGGGAATCCACTAGTCTCTGCCACGGTACAACGATACTGTGCGCACGGTAGCGGTCGTGCAAGCGTGGCATGTTAGCGCCCACACCATCATGCTCACAGGTCATGGTCACGGCACACTTTTGCGGTTGCGGCTAAGGGAAGCGGACTAATGTAATCTGCGTTGAAGTGTAATACACCTAATTCTAAAAAAAACTGTACTGATCAGTATTAAACGCTCCTTCCGCGTTCGATAGTATGTTTGTTTAAACTTTTCTATTTAGTACAATGATACATAAAAATTTTATGTGTCTAAGAAAAATATCAGACACTCCAAACGTAACCGTTGTAATATTATTATCGCAGAAGATTAGTGCCAAAACTTGCCCCTAACTTAATATTTTTTTAAAAAAAAACAAGTGCCCCCTAATCCCTACATTTTGCCATCCACACACGGATAATTGAGGTGTTTGTGTGGATACATGATTGGAGTGAATACATGGATTTGAAATTCTACACCGATCCACCCCAACACATGCGGATTAGAATGGATATAGGGACATCAAATAAGGTATGAACTGGTTGACCGTTGAAAGACATTCGGTTAGAAGATAACGCCTACAATAATATTGCTATGGTGATAGTAGAACGCTTGCGGCAATTTTCACCATAAAGGTGGTGGATCTCCACATTATCACTACAAGATAGAAGATTAAAAAAATATAGCATATTAAAATTTAGCAACAATTGTTGCACTTAGCTCTCAATATTGATATCTCCACGCTATCGCTATATAGTTTGTCGTAGCTTTCTAGGACATTATTCACAATGGGATGGTTTAAACTTTAGACGTCAATGTAAATGGTTTAAATGTCAATAAGAATGTTAGAAATGGTAGTTTGGGTGATAATGGAGAATAATGGGAGTGGGACGTACTCCTTTTTATTGGGATGACAATCAAAAGTTAATTTGCTCATGTGTCTTCTTTATGTCTTGTTCATTTGTATTTTCTTTGTGACTTAGCACCATAAAAATGTAATAATAATGAACTAGAAACTTCTAAATAATGAACTAGAAACTTCTAAGTATGTTTGATATGTCAAAATGGAGTAGCTATTTTTAGAGTTTCCAATTCGTACCGCTATTTGCAGTCGATATCAATACACTAACTAATCATAATCGTCTACTGCTTTCACTCGCCGTTCACCGGAATGTCAATTACTTGCGCACCGTTGGTGGCTTCCCTCATGCTCTTTCGGGATGTGTCCGCAATTCTGCATACTTTGAGTCGGACCGTGTGCTCGCACCGTCGGTCGGTCCCACGGTCGCTGCTCTTGAGACACGCAACGTGGCCCACGTGGGGCCCTCTCACGCTAGTCTCGGTCTGGTAATAACGGCGCGCGGCGCACGGGGCCACGGCTCTACATCCGCCCTCCCCGCACCGCACTCCGCAGCCATCACCCCACGCGGCGACGACCTTGGCATTCCGACCGATCCCACCCAATGGCCACCCGCCTCGCCATACCCGCGCTCCTCCTGCTCGCCTCCGCCGCCGCCGTGGCCGGCGAGGAGGGTGCCGGGAAGGTGGCCGTGGCGCTGTACTACGAGTCGCTGTGCCCCTACTCGGCGCGCTTCGTGGTGAACCACCTCGCCAAGGTCTTCGTGGACGGCCTCCTCGAGGTCGTCGACCTCACGCTCGTCCCCTACGGCAACGCACGGATCCACCCCGGCGAAGTGATCTCCTGCCAGGTAGAGCGCCGCCGGATCCGCCCCTCGTTTCGTTGTGCAGCTTCGGCCGGAATTTCGGTCCTTGACTTCGCATCCTGGGTGTCACTGCTTGCTGGCGTAGAGTACTAGTTACCTGAGACAGAATTGGGGATTTTTTTTTGTTAATTACTCTTAGTACTCTTACATTAGCAGTAATTGCTGATGCTAACACAGTAACACTGGTGACTTGCTGAGCTGATGGCTTTGTTGTTGCAGCATGGTCCGTACGAGTGCCTTCTCAACACGGTGGAAGCTTGCGCCATCGACGCCTGGCCGGATTTGGTAATTCCTCCCACCTCTTAAACTCTGCTCGTAGTCTAGACTCATAGGGCTTTGACCTGCAAGAATGATTCCAAGAAACTCCGGACAGAACGGTAAAATGTACAACAAGCCGATCGACAACCGGTTGATCAGAATGAATCTGCCATCGACAAATTAGCAGTTGCACTCTGTGACTGTGATCAAAGCTTCCGGGTCAAACCGGCAGCATTTCTGCAGTTTTCTCAAGCAAATGTTGGGATTCTTGTACAGTACTAGCTCTCAACGGTTCCGTGTATGCCTGTATCGTTGTTGTTGGGGACAGGATGTGCATTTCAGCTTCATCTACTGCGTGGAGGACCTGGTGGTGAAGCGCCAGTACAAGAATTGGGAGTCCTGCTTCCAGACGCTGGGCCTCGACCCCAAGCCTGTAACACAATGCTACAACAGCGAATATGGCCACAAGGTTCGTTCTCAATCCTTTTTCGGCTAGCTTTTACTACTACTTTCCTAAATAAACGAGTAAACACTGTATGAATTTGCATCTTGTTCACTGATTTGTTCCAGCTTGAGCTCGAGTACGCGAACCAGACTAACGCTCTCGAGCCACCACACCGGTACGTTCCCTGGGTGGTCGTCGACGGGCAGCCCCTGCTCGAGGCAAGTTCCACCTGAACTTCAACTGCATCCATGGCTCACCCTTCGCCTTGCACAACTGTTTTGATCAAGCTCATTCCATTGGTGGTGACGAGCATGTTTTGGTCGTTTCAGGATTACGAGAATTTCGAGGCTTACATCTGCAAGGCCTACAAGGGCAATACACCGAAGGCCTGCGAGGCGCTGGTGGGACGTCTACAGATGCCGCTCGAGACAGTGGAGGCACGCAACGGCGTCAGCTACAACTCCGGTGTCAGCAAGATTGCAACTGCTGAAGATGGGGGTAGGGAGAGTAATTGATTAGGACGTGGCCTTTTTGGGTCATGTGAACATTACATAGGGCCGTTCCATCTTGCTGTCCAGGATACACAGGGCGCGTTTGCGGGTGGTCGCGGCCGGCTCGGCCCGCCTGTGAGGCCCAGGCCACTCCAGGCCTGCCTCGAATTTTTTTATTAATAAATTTATTTTTTAAAAAAATTATAAAATTAGTCTCCGTTTTCAAAAAATTACAGGAATAGGCCACCAGTCGCCCGTTGAAAGGGCGACGTGAGAGAATCGTCCGTTGAAAGGGCGACCAGGCCCAGGTCGCCCGGCCAAAGGGCGACCAGGCCCAGGTCGTCCGTTCAAAGGGCGACCAGGCCCACGTCGCCCGGCCGACGGGCGACCTGGTTTTTTGGGTTTTTTTTAAATAATATTTATTTATTTGGAAATTTCAGGAAAAATTTCGGTTTTTTTTAAATAATATTTATTTATTTGGAAATTTCAGAAGAAATATCAAAGTCGGAGAAATAGCAAAAATAATACGCAGTCATGCAATGGGCGTGCGAAAACGCCGTTGTCGTGTGCTCGCCCAAGCTTAATAGATG